>CAUYUJ010019732.1:0-67258 GCA_963575745.1 Prorocentrum cordatum
CATGTCTCGAGGCACGCGTGCAGAAGACCCCAAAGAGGAGGGGGGCTCAGGAGGGGGAGGGCGAGTGTGATGTGAGAGGGGCGGGAGGATGCCTTTCAGTCGAACTCGCATCAACTAGTTGAGAACCGTATGGAGCATGGTGCTGACGAGACTGGCGTTCGAACAGAAGTTGTTGAAAGTTGGCCGCGCCATGCTGTCTCGAAGTATGCGTGGAGAGATTCACGAAAGGAGAGCTCAGGAGGCACAGGACGAGTAGGAATGAGAGATGAGAGGGGAAGCAGCCTATCAGTCGAAGTCGCATCAACTTACTGAGAACCTTCTGGGCCAATGTGCAGATGTGAACTCTATCCAAAAGGCAAGTGTATTGAGTTGAAGGCTGGCGGGCGCCCACGTTTCCCTTTTTGAATCAGCCTAGCGGTTGTTCAGAACGCGATGGTTCAGAAATTCAAGTTCGGAGTAGTGCCCAAAACGCAATTAATGTAGCTTGGCCCAGATCCATCGTCCGTGGTACTCTAGCCGCTTTTGCTCGACAGCAGCTTTGCACACATCTATACTGGGTTCTCTGGTATCGTCTGTGCGATGGCGGCGCGCGTGGCGGCCATGAAAGTCTCGACGGAGGGCCGCCCTTCGTCGTCAGCGGCTGGAGCGCCGCAGCCGATGGATCTGGAGGCCGGTTTGGGAAAGCCTGCTCGCCCGCAATGCGCCCGTGATCGATTGAGGGGGGGTTGCCGATGGTGGATGCGATGCGACTCGCATCCACCAGCAACCCCACCCCCTCGATCAAGTCGGCGCATACGCGAGATCAGAGGTTTCCCAAACCAGTCGATATGCCAGGCGACCCCGCCACAGCACGACGGCGGAGCTGGTTTGAGGAAGTACTTGATTGGCAGATGGAAGGAGGGGAAGATGACCTCCAAGGATCGACGGTTGAACCACCCACCCCCCGAATTCAGAACCACTCGAATGGGGGAGGGCCGCGGGGTTCCGAAGAGCAGGGGGGAGAGGAATCAGGAGAGGTGAAAGTGGGAAAGAACATGCTGAATGGAAACCGTGGCCTCCTGAGGCCGCTGTTCCACCGTTGGGGGGGGGGGGGGGTCGTTCAACCATCTAGGACGTCTGCACGGTAGCGTTTCACGCGATGAGGTCTGGCGGCACAGGCGTTGGGGATTTGGCCCTGGACCCCGACTCGGGCCACCACACTGCTCACATCAGAAAGGCATTGAACCTGTCGACCCGCGGGAAGATTTACAGCGCGCCCATTCCAATTTGGGACAAAGAGACGGACTCGCGAAAGGAAATTGATCTGCCGTTTTTGCTGCCCCACGAGACCTTTGCAGAGAGCTACGCAGCAAACCCAGAAGACTTCAACTTGCAAAGCCTCAGCCCTGATGAAATTCCCCAGCAATTCTATGGCCACCCCATCACGGTTGAACATGGAGGCCTTTCTTGCCCGATTGGTTTCTACAGCGACGGGGTGCCGATCTCGAAAAAGGATACGTTCCTACTGTTCTACTGGAGCAACATCAAGACACAGGTTCGGCACAAAATCACAGCAATCAGAAAAAGTGACTGCTGCATCTGCGGATGCAAGGGTGCTTGCACTCTGGGGGCCATAATGCGATGCATTGTATGGTCCCTCAATATCCTCGCCTCTGGTGTCTATCCTTCGTGCGGCCACAACAATCAGCCGTTTGTCAACGAGGATCGTGAATTGAGGCGGGGAATGGAATTGGCAAACGGTCTTCGTGGGGCGCTGTGCGAATACAGAGCAGATCTGTTAGAATTCCAGCAAGCCTTAGGGATGAAACGCTGGGGCAACGCGGAGGCACCATGTTTTTTTCTGCAATGTCAAGAAAACGGATTTACATAATTACCCTCGTTCACGTGCCGATTGCACATGGAGGGAAAAAGATGCCGCGATGTATAATGAAATGGTGTCGGCTTGCACTAAGACAGTGACCATCGCAAGCAAAAACCAGCTGGACAAACTTTTAGCATGTATGAGACACGATCCCGACATCGGAGGGTTCGGACTTTGGAAAGCATGCCCAGAACTGCACTTAACCACGGCTTGGCGCTTGGTGCAGACTGGTCCTGTGACGGACACGTACAAAGTTGCTGACATTCAATGCTCTGTGGCGGAGCCGACTACACTGACATTTTTGATTCCTCTAACCAGATCGGCCTCAATTTCATCGCCCCGATTTTCGGTGTGGTGGGGTTTACCATAGCAATGCTCGCCCTGGGCATAATGCATGTTGTCGACCTGGGGGTTGGTCAATACCTCTGCGGAGCCATCCTGAGTATTCTCATAGAGAACAATTTTGCAGGCAGCAGGGCCAGAACACTTCTCATCCGACGTAAAGATAACCTTGTGGAGCTGAGGAGGCGCATTCGTGCGTATTATATCGCCAACCAAGTGATGCTCAGGCGGGGCCAGATGAGCCAGATCTTCAGGCTATCTTTAAAGATGCTCGGTCCTCCCCACGATCCCCGTCTGCGCGCAAAGGCGGCGGAAACACGACAGCTTGTAGGCCTTTTGCCCCAACTGTGTCACGAGAACAGGCATCTGTTTACAGGGCTCGCTGTGTATTTGCCCCACTGTTGTGTACAGCTGAAGCGCTTCCAAGACATAGTTTCTGTACACCCTCGGCAAATGACGCCTGCTGCCCAACAGGATTTAGAGAATTGTGTCTTTGCTTTTGTTCACTTTTGGAAGCGTTCTGGTGGACACACGGTGTTTAAACATCATGTGTTCGTCCACCTCGCCCTCCGGGCGAGGGTGATGGGCAACCCTCGGAGGTACTGGACTTACTTGGACGAATCCGAGAATAGGGCGATGGCAGCCATCGCCAAGTCGTTACACCACGGCTCCAAATTTTATTTCAGTTTCCTAGAGAAGGTCGTGTGAGCTGCGCCGACGGGGCACCCGAAAAACGCCTGCCAGACCTCATCGATCGTCGGGGGGGGACGAGGGAACGGAAGAAGCGAGCAGCAGGGAGCGCGCCTCCTCACTTGGCTTTTCCTTGCCCTCCTCTTCCCTTTTCCCACTCCCTCCCCCTGCCCGCCCCCCCCACCCTCCCCCCTTTTCATCCTATCCGCCCCGCAGGGAGGACCGTTGAGCAGGGAGGTCGGTCCTGCGCCTTCGTGCAGGAAGAGGCAGGAAGAGCCTGCTCAGACATGCGATTTGCCCCCTCAACGTCCCTCTTCGTCGTCGTCGTCGTCGTCCTCCCCCTCCTCCTCCTCCTCCTCCTGCTCCTCCTCCTCCGCCTCCTCCTTGCCACAGGAGGGGGCAATCGCAGCGCAGAGGGGTGCCAGCTCCTGCGCCGCGCGCACGTGCTCAGGCATGTGCCTCCTCCTCCTCCTCCTCCTCCTCCTCCTTGCCACAGGAGGGAACAATCGCAGCGCAGAGGGGTGCCAGCTCCTGCGCCGCGCGCACGTGCTCAGGCATGTGTGTTGCCCCCCTGAACTCCCTCCTCCTCCTCCTCCTCCTCCTCCTCCTTCTCCTCCTTTTCCCTCCTCCCCTCCTTCTCCTCCTCCTGCTCCTCCTCCTCCTCCTCGTCCTTCTCCTCTTCCTCCTCTTCCTCCTCCTCCTCGTCGTCGTCCTCCTCCTCCTCCTTCCCCTCGTCCTCCTCGTCCTCCTCGTCCTCCTCGTCCTCCTCGTCCTCCTCGTCCTCCTCGTCGTCGTCGTCGTCGTCGTCCTCCTCCTCCTCCTCCTCCTCCTCTTCGGACACATCGATGGCCCAGCTTTGGGAGTGGCCTGGTGCCCCCCCTCTCTCGAGACCCTCCGCGGCCGACGCGGTTGTCCTCCCAGGACGTCCAGGACGTCCTGTCGAGCCCGCTACTGGGCTCGACCCAGGGGTGTGCCTTGGGAGGCGCCTGTGGGCGAGGGAGAGCGGGCGCCATGGTGGGCCCCGCGGGGTGCATGTTCCCTCGGGTCGACCGCCTGCCCGTGTGGGTGTGGCAGGCGTCCGATCGCTGGCCGCTCCAACGCGTGTACATCGCGGTCGTGGCCACGGCCGTGCTGCCTCCGGGGTCCCTAGCAGTTTCGTGCAATAGTATGTGCTATGTCAACATTCCGCATTCGCGCGCCGCCCCTATGTATAGGGTGCACGTGGTACGACGTCCGCTACGAAGGCGACGACCGTTTCGTGCTCTGCGCGCGGCGCCGATCGCTAAATGTCCTCCTCGATCGATCCTCCTCTTCTTCCTCCTCCTCTTCTTCCTCCTCCTCCTCGATCCTCCTCATCGCCGCTTGGCTCGAGTGCGCGATCGATCGTTTGGTAGCGGTGCTAGCTATGCCCCGACTTACGGGCGCTTGGACGATCCCGACGTGGCATGGATATCGTAGGAAGGCTGCACAGCGCTCTCCGCTGCTGCCAATATCGATATCGGACCCGATCTTCGCCTGTCCCAATTTTTGGCTCATGTTTTAATTTTTTCTGACGGCGCAATTAAACATTGAGCCGCTTCCGAACGTCTCAATTTAATTGGGGCACGAAGATGACAGGGACGTCCGCCCCCCCGACCGCAGAGGTTACGCCCGGCTCCTCCAAGCCCCGGACGCGGGGGGCGGGGTAGGGCGGGGGGCCCTCCAAATGGATGGAGGGGAGTGGGACGTGCTCGACTTCCACGACCGCCTCCCCCTCAGAGAGGACCCTCTCCTCGCGGAGCGCTGCGGCATCCAGGAGGACTGTGGGAGAAAACAGTGTATCCTCCTGAGCGCGGTGGGCGCCGCCCTCTGGGCCCGTGAGGGAAGGGGGCCGCCCAGCCTCGCGGAGGTCTGGGCGCGCGCGCTCACGGCCAGAGCGGAGCAGCTGGACCAGGCAGTTCGGGCGGCAGAATCACTGGGGCCTCCGGAGGCCAAGCTGGTGGTCGGGGAGGCGGACCCTCGGATCTTCATCCACGACGCGGTTGCCCCGCACCACGACAAGGACTACCGCGCCCTCATCGTGTTCCCCCTCCGCCTCCTGGAGGATGTCGTCCTAAACGTCGTGATGATGGACTACGGTGGGAAGGCGACCACGCACCTTCTGGAAGGAGCCCGCTCCGGGGAGGGCTCACCTCAGGCCTGGATGTTGATCCACCGGGGGCACGCCCGCGCCCTCCGCCCCCGAACACCGACCTCGGGAGAAGCGGGAGGGGATGCGTGCCTGGGAGCCCCCCATCAGACTCTTCGGAGGGAGGCCACGGTCATGAATGGCTGGGAGGAATTCCTCAACCGCGACGCCCGAGGCGCGGAGGTCTCCTGGAGCACCTACGTCAAGTGCCAGGCATGCGAGGAGCGCCCCGCGGCGAGGGAGGCGGCCCTCAGGGCTGGCCGGAGGGCTGCAGCGGCAGAGCCTGCCCGGGCACCCGCAATCAGGGCCGCCCTCCAGCTGTGGGAGGAGCTCGTCTCGGAGCACCCCGGAGCTTCGGGGGACACGCCCGCTTTCCGCTGGGGGCCCCGCTTCAAGGAGGTGTTCGCGGGAACCGCGGGGGTGGCCCGCGCGGTGGAGCGGCTGGGCATCCAGGCGGATGAGCCCGTGGAGCTGTACCGGAACCCCCTGCGCCCCAAGGAGTCGGAGAGGAGGGAGGACCACGACCTCTCGAACCCCGCCGTCGGCGAGGCCCTGGTCAAAGAGGCAGATACTCCCCCGGGCCCGGGAGTGGCCAACGTGTGGATGTTCGAAAACCCGTGTACCTCCTTCTGCGACCGCAACACCAAAGGGGGCACCCGCACCTGGGAGAAGCCGGAGGGGACCGGTGTAAACGGCAAGGAGGTCTTGGGAAACGCCCTCTCCCAGACCACGGTAAGGTGCATACGGAACCTTCATAAATGGAGGAAGGGATGGATCTTCGAGAACCAGGAGCATAGAAGGATATATCCCAAGGTCTACGACCTCCCGGAGTGGTTGGAAATCCTGGAGGAGACCGGTGCCGTGATCATCCCGGGAACGATGCGCGCCTGGGGCCTCCATCCCTCAGACGCTTCGTCCCCCCACCAGTTCTATCGCAAGGGGTGCTGGCTGGTCGTCTCCGCGAACCTGGCCCCCTTCTTCACGAAGCTCCGGAGACCCTGCCCCGGTCTCTCTCCGGTGCACCAGCACGTGGAACTCAGGGATAACGTCCCAGGGACGGGCATCAAACGGACAAGGGCAGCCGCCCAATGCCCCCCGCGCTTCGCCCGCGCCGTGGCGCTGGCCATACGGCCACGAAACGCCCACCCACCACGCCCTCGAGGGGGGGGGGGAGCCACGGGAGATGGTAAACTCAGGCCCTCAGGAGAGGGGGGGGGCGATGGGGGAGGGAGCCAACCCTGGATGCCTCCCCAACGGGCAGCTGGCAGCCTGGGAAGCGGGACGGAATCGGGGAACCAGGCGCCGGGGAGAGCGGGCCGAACCGCTCAGGACTGGGCGCAGGAGCTGTGCACCCATTGTGCGGACAACCCCAAGTACTCCCCCGAAGTTGTGAAGGAGGGGGCCCGACTCGGTGATGGCCTAGTCCAGGCGGCGGGAGGCTGGAAGGAAGCAGTCGACTGCTACCGAGAGGCCTGGACGAGCCGGTGGGGGAACAACCTGGACGGGGTCTTCAAGGAGGAGCTATGCGAGCTGCTCGACCCCGACCTCAGGGATTACCTCCACCAGATTGTGAAGGGCGGGGTTCCCGCCCGCCAACCGCTGGCCCAGGTTCGGGTCCCCGCCAAACCGCACATGAGCGTGCAGGGACACATGGAGGAGGCGATGGAGAAGTTGTGGAAGGACGCCAAGAGGGGGAGGGTCCTCCTCTGCGGAAAGGACTCGGAACCTTACCTAAGCGGGGTCCTCTCCTCCCCCTGGGGAAGGGCGCCGAAGATGAACCCCGACCGCGCGATCTCGGAGGAAGGAAGGTTCATCCACGACCAGAGGGCGATGAACGAGACGGGGCACAAGTACCTCCACCCCCCAGCCTTGCAGCCCCGCCATCGGGGACTGGCGAGGGAGATCACCTGGTGGAAGGAGCGGCACCCGGGGGTAAAATCCTGATCGCCAAGCGGGACATAGCGGAGGCCTTCCGCTGGATCTGGTTACGGGCGGAGGATGCCGGCATGTTCGCCACGGAGCTCCCTGGCAAGGTGGTCGGGATGGAGGGCAACCTGGTGGCCATCTACCTCGTTCTCACCTTCGGGTGGATCGGGGGCCCGGGGGAGTACATGGCCTTCGGGACGGCCCTGAAGCAGTGCCATGACCGCCACCGGCCGGCCGACCCAGGATGGCACGACGACGTGCCCCATCACTCGCACCTCCTCATGGACGACGACGTCCTCATCGAGCCCCTCCTGGGACGGCGCCCCTGGATGGCCGCCAGGCTGGCCGAGGAGGGGGCCCGTAGAGTATTCGGGCCTCTTGCGATCAACGCGGAGAAGAAGGACGAGGCGGGAGAGTTCCGCGTGGACCAGATCTGCTGGGGGGTCCACGTGAACACGGAGGAGGAGACCCTGCGGCTCCCCGAGGAGAAGGTCAACAAGATCCGGATCCTGCTGAGTGACCCGGCCTACGACACGGGGAACACCCAGGTAGCCCTGAAGGATGTCCAGGTCCTCCGCGGCACCCTCAACTTCGCGGCCATCACCTGCCCCCCCCTCCGCCCCGAGTTGGGGGCGGTAGACCGGCTCCTCCGCACTGCGGACCCGGCTGGGGTTTGGGTCAAGATCAAGGAGAGCAGCGAGGGGAGGGAGAAGGACGCGTGGGACGAGTGGTGGGAGGCGCTGGAAGTTTTCCGCCTCTACGCGGGAGCGCCCCAGGCCTGGACCACCCACTTTAACGCAGGCTTGAAGGGGGTCCTCCAACCCCAGGAGCGGCTCGCCCTCCCCGGCGGAATGGAGGAGCTGGTCTGGACAGGAGGGGGCGCCACCGAGACCCGGGTGGGGGCCGCCGACTGGTCAAACGGGGTGTACGGGGTCATGGATGTCAAGGAGGTCATGGAGCCGTTCCACGCGGTTTTTGGGGAGGGAGCCGACATCATCGCCATCTGCGAGCTGTTTACCTTCCTGGTGCTCGCGGTGGCCCAGGCCCCGAGATGGGAGGGGCGCCTGGTCCTCTACGTCACGGACAACACCAACACGGAGATCTGGCTCAACAAGCGGACGGCGAAGAACCGCCTCGCCCGCTACGGACTGCGCCTCCTCCAGCTCCTGGAGACCCGCTACGGGTTCCACACGGTTACGGCGGGAATCTGGACCAAGCACAACAGCAGCATGGACCTCATCTCCCGGGAGACGAAGAGCGTAGTCCAGGAGGAGATGAACCGCCTCGGCTTGGAGGAGATCGACCTCAAGGGACCCTGGAGGGAAGTGCTCGCGGGGGCGGAGAAAGGCCGCCCTTTGGTCCTCCCTGGAGACTCGGAGGAGGGACGCCGGCTGGCTTACCAGCTGGTGGAGCGCCGCCGGGCGCGGGGACCGCCCGCCGGACCCTTGGCCGGGGTGCAGGTCTTCGAGTGGCGTGCGACCCTCTCCCCCTACTGCCGGGTGGCCGGAGAGATGGGGGCACGGATCGGAGCCACCACCCCCAATCCCGGTTCAGCCGTGAGCCACCCCTGGTGGGAGGTCCACCAGAATCGACTCGTGGCCGACCGGGCCGGGCGGGCCAGGACCGCGGTGAAGGAGACTTGGGTCACCTGCTCCAGTGGCAGCGACCCCACCGGCCGAGAGGCCCTCTACTTCGTGCGGTACGCGCTCTCCCACGCCGCCACCCTCGTCGTGCTGGACGGACCTCTGGACCAGGATCTGGGGGGAGCCCGCGAGGTCTTGCAGGAGGGTGGGTACGACGCTGCGGAGAGCGTGGTGCACACCCACCTCCTTGGGGACCGGTGCGCCAGGTCGCGCCGCCTCCTCCTTGCCTGGAGAGACGGGGGGAACTGGGGGAGCGCCGCACTCGCACTCCTGCGGCGGGGCGAGCGATTGGTCCCACTGAACCTCAGCAGCGCCCTGTTGACGCCCGAGGCGGTCCCTCCGGAGCTCTACATGCAGGAGGAGGAGGGGAGGGCCCACTGGCGCCACTTCAAGGTCCCTGAGAGGGCCGACCGCGGGGAGGGAGGGCGCCCCACCGCCCTCCAGGCGGCCGGGGCCTGGAAGAGCACCCGGGAGTCGGAGGGGGACGTCAGGGTCATCCTTAGCCCGATGAGCAGCGGGCCCGACTACCCACTCTGGCACCCTGACGAGGTCTCCGGGCACTACCCCGTGCTATTGGAAGACGCGCGGGGGGATGGCACCCCTCGGGTGAGGCGCTTCGATCCCAAGGAGGCCTGGCAGATTTCCGGGGGCCTCCTTCACGATTGGCGGGAGGGAACCCGAGCGGGGGTCCCTGAGGAGGTGCTCCTCATGGGTGCCGCCCGCTCCATGCCGCCCGTCTCCGCGCACCAAGTGCTGTGGGCAGCGGCCAGCGCGAGGGAGGGCCTCCTCGCGGAGGGAGCCCGGGCAGGGGTGCGCCGAGATCCTGATGAGGACTTCATGGCCGCGGCCAACGCGACGTGGTTCAACGCCTGGAAGGCTAACCCCGAGGACCCCCGGACTGCTTACGAGCGGTGGCTCCGAGAGGCCCGCGGGGCCCGGGCTGGAGGACCAACCGGAGGGACCCCGCAGAGCGGAGGTGCAGGCCTGCTGGGCGGCCCCCACTTGGCGGGGCCCGCTCCCCCTTTGCTGGGGCCCCGGACGCGGGGGACTGGGGACTCCCTCGCCCCCTCCAGCACCGCCCCCCCCGACGGGGGCGACGTGGACCGAGAGGGGGGCAAGGAGCCCGCGCCTGAGGCGCCTCGCTCAGGAGGAGGAGGAGGAGGTCATGGGGACGCTCACGGCGGCGCCCCGCGGCCGGAAACCCCAGACCCAGGCGGAGCCCCAGTGCCCTCTGCTGACGGCGGAGGAGGATCAACCTCGGATGGGGGAGGCCACCTGGCGGACGAGAGGGAGCGCCTACGGGACAGCCTTATCTTCGGGAACCTCGCGAAGGGGACACGCACCTCATACGCCGTTGCGTGGAGGCAGTGGTGCCTTTTCCTCAAAGCCCGTGGCGGGGGCCCGCTCCTCACGGGGCTGGGGGGGGAGGGCCGGCGGCAGGATGAGGACGTGCTCCTGGACTGGATCGTCCACCTGGCCCATGTCCAGCACCGCTCGGAGGGGGCGATCCGGGGAAAGCTGATGGCGGTCCGCCACTACCATATCGCGGCGGGATACCCGGGCCCTCCTGGAGCTGGCCCCCAGGCTCGCGCTGGCGCTGGGGGGACTACGGAGGATGGGCGCCAAGCAGAACCGGAACTACCCTGTCACCATTGAGATGACGCGCTGGCTAAAGGGGAAGTTGGACACCGGGAGGGTAGGAGACGCGGCCGCCTGGGCCGCCCCCACCACCGCCTTCTTCTTTATGCTGCACGCCTCCGAGTACCTCGCCGACACCTCCGGGGGTAGGGATTTGGCGGCGGAGCGGGTCCTCTTCGGGAGGGATGTCACCCCGAGGAGGGAGGGCGCGGTCTGCCCCACCTTCGCGTCCGCGGACGACCAGTACAATTTCGGATGCTGCCGCAACCACTACGCCACGGGCAACCCCCCTTGCCCTGTCGGAGCCCTCGCCGAGCTGGAGAGGCTGGCGCCCCAGCGGTGGACCTCGGAGGGAGACCTCCCTCTCTTCCGAGACGGGGATGGGAACCCCATCCGGCGGAAGGACATCACCGACCTCTTGGGCCAGGCGGCGAAGGCGGTGGGGATACATCCCTCGCGCATCGGGAGCCACTCCCTGAGGATCGGAGGCGCCACGGCTATGTACCACGCCATGCCAGACCTGGAGCGGCTCAAGCGGTTCGGGAGGTGGAGGTCGGGTGCCTTCCACGCGTACCTCTGGGAGGCGCACGAACCCCAGAAGGGCCCCTCGGAGGCGATGTCCGCCCAGAACTACAACCTCACCTTGGGAAGCTCGAACCGCTTGGGGCAGACCCCACCCGAGAAGGGAGGGAGGCGGGTCAAGTTCCGGGAGGAGCCCCCGGAAGAATACCACGCGCGCAGCTGACCCGGAGGCGCCCCGGCGGGAGCAGCGTTGTCCCCCTGCCGCGCGGGCCCCCTCCCAGCCCCACCCGGTTGGCGGGGCGGTAAGCTGGGGAGGGGGGGTGCCCGTGGAAGCCATGGCTGGCTGGCCGTGGCATGAGTAAGCGGAGGGGTGCTGCCCCCTCACCGTATCCTTGTTTTTCCCGCAAGCAGCTGGCACCAAGCTTGCGGCCTTGCGAACCCCTCGGGCTCCAATCTGGGGGAGCCCGCCGGTTTTGACGGCGCCCAGTTGATGTAACCCGTGGAAGGCCCCCCTCCGGGGAGCGGAAGAGCTGCGGTGGGAACGGTTGGTACGGTGCTGGATCCGGTGCTCCGCAGTGGTGACCCTGTGCGCCCGGGGAGTTGGCCTTCCGCAGCCCCGCCCCGCAGTGCCCCCCGGAGGGGCGGATTTTGTTTTTTTGCAATACTGTTTCCAGTATTCGCGTTACCCCTCTGCAGCTGCAGCTAGTGGCGGTGCCGCGCTACTGTGATTAGTGCGCTTGGCACCCAGGGTTTTGCGCGGGGTGATGGCGGGCCCGCCTTCCTTCCTCCTCTCCGGTTCCCTGCCCCTCGCCCCTCCTCTGTCTCATTGGCGGACCCCTAGGGCGGTGGGCGCCGTTAGGGCGATCCCCCTGGGGAGCGGCCCGGGACGGGCGTGGGCGGAGAGCCTGCGGCTGTGCTCGCGGTCGTCGCCAAAATATGGCTCTCCCTCCTTCTGTTCAGTTAACGGGGCTAGGAGGGGAATATGGTTTCGTTTGGCATGCGCCTAAATGGTTTTATTCCCCCCTGGCCGTAGTGCTCTGTCGCCCCTCCTCCTCCCTGCTCCCGCAGCTGTTTAGGTTAAGCAGCGCTTTTTCCACCTCCCACCCCACAACTCTCTTCCCCCGTCTTTTGGACGGGGCGGAGAGCCTGCGGCTGTGCTCGCGGTCGTCGCCAAAATATGGCTCTCCCTCCTTCTGTTCAGTTAACGGGGCTAGGAGGGGAATAGTTATATTCGATCTCATTCCCGCTCGCCGTCACAATCTCAGCTCGACCGGGGTAATTTTCACTGCCAAAAAGCGTTGCGGCGGGATCGGCCGTTTTGAGTCATCTTGATACGCGCTGTCGGTATATTGGACTTAACTCGAGATAGGACAGCTACAGAGCTGGTAAGCACATCTCATCGATTCAGAAGGATCAGGCGCGTTCGTCTGTCGCATCCAGAGGTCTGAACTTAACTTGGTCTGCTAGCCGAGCTAGGTCTGCAAACCGTTTTTTTTTTTTTTTTTTTTTTTTTTTTTTTTTTTTTTTTTTTTTTTTTTTTTTTTTTTTTTTTTTTTTTTTTTTTTTTTTTTTTTTTTTTCTTCTTCTTTTTTTTTTTCTTCTTCTTGAGTCATCTTGACAGTGTCTCTCTGTGTTCTCTGAACTCGGGCTATAGGACAGTTAAAGAGCTGACAGTGAGAGAAGCTAATTTAGAATCACCAGTCGCGTTTGTCTGTTGAATCCAGAGCTCTGAACTCGGTCTGCTGCCGGATCTAGAACCGCGAAACTATCGGTATTGTTGGAGTCATCTTGAGAGGTGCTGTGGATTTTCTGGGGTACAGTGGCTGGTGGTGACAGGAATCGATTTGAGGACATTAGACGCGTCTGCCGGTCAAATTCAGAGCTCGGAGCTCGGTCTGCTGCCCGAACTAGGTCCGCGAAACTATTCGTATTGTTCGAGTCATCCTTAGAGGTGCTGTCAGTTTTCTGCATTTAATTCGGGCTGAAGGGCTGCAGGGCTGGTAATCACAAGAATCGATTAGGAGACATCAGACCGTCCGCCTGTCGCATTGAGAGGACTGAACTCGGTCTGCTACTCGAGCTGGGCGCAGACTATTCGTATTGTTCGAGTCATCTTGCGAGGTGCTGTCGATTTACGCACGTAACTCGGGCTGTAGGAGAGCTACAGAGCTCGTACAGAAGACAATCCAGAAGCATCGGGGGCATTTGGCTGTTGCATCGAGAGGTCTGAACTCGCTTCGGCTGAACAATTTGTTCGTTCTCTGCAATTTTTCCGACAGTATATTGTCAGGAAGCTCTAGGAGTTCCCCGGCGGTAAGAAAGGTTGAGGAAGCGGAGTTTACCTCCCGCTCTCCCTCGGCCTTGGCCCGTCGGGGGGCTCACTCGAGCTGCATCGTGCAGTCAGGCAGCCTGCCCCCCCTGGCCCGCCGCGCGGGGGCGCGTGGCGATCGGGCCACTTCGGCGACTTCGGCGAGTCCGAGGTAAGCAGGCCGCCTGCATTTGTTTGTATTTGTTTGTGTGCATTGTTGCGGCATTTTGCCGCGTCGAGCTGGACGGGACGAGCCAGAGTCAATCGATCGATTTGGACCGCTGGGGAGCCAACTTCGGACATTGGGAGTGGGAGTATCTTGCAAGACAGGTTGGTAGAGCTCGTCACGACGATAAGGATTCTCTAGTCGACATACCATCTGGACCACCTGATCTCTCTCCCACTTTACCTCGCCATCCTGTTGCCCCATATAACTTTCATCAGTTAAGTGCGCATCTTAAACGTACTCGAGAAGATCGATCGTTCTGTGCGAAGTGGAATATCCCTTGTAACATCTCAGACGGCAAGATGGCTGCCTCATCAGCTGCTGCGGTCCCCGAGATTTTCGCCATGGACGCCACTGATATGCCCGTTCCAGGAGCCAAGGAGGAGGAGGTCCCAGAGGGAAAACGTGTCAAAATTCAGGCGGTTGAAGGCCTCGAGGAGGCCATGACAAAGGGGATGGACAAGATCACGACGCTTGTTGCATCCCTGGGAGGTAAAATGACGGAGGGCTTCCAATCAACACATCGGAGCATCACGGATCTCGGCACCCAGCTCAATGCTCGTGTTGATTCGGTGGAGAAAAATGTACAGCAGGCGATGACGGACATAGATGCTATTACTAAGAAGGTTGAGGATCAGAGGCTCCAGATAATCCAGCTCCAGCAGGCTCCTGCAGGTGGGGCCCCCAGAGCAGGTACCTCTACGACAGCGTCCTCGGCGGAAACCCGACAGTCCGTGCAGAACTTCATCCCATCGTTCGTCGAGCTTAAGGGATGGGTGACGGACTGGAGGGATGCAGAGAAGCGTCAGGAGGAGATGTTATCACAGCAGGCGCTGAATTCACTACTGAATGAGGTCCTGGCTGGAGAATGGTTCAGTGGTGTGAAGGAGTTTCTGGACCTGAACCAATCCAAGAGGTTCAACACAGGTAGAGAGGCATGGGGGTATTCGCGTGCTCGGCTCTATTTCCAGAATGGGGTTACCAGTGACCAGCTGTGGGATCTCAGGCGTCGGCTCGTTGCCGCGATCGCCGACAACAAACTCCAGCACGCTCCCAGGGCCCTCAAGGTCCACATAGAGGCCCCCCCCCCCCTGGAAGAAGCCCCATCTGGATGCCGCTGGGATCTTTCAGGCCAAGTTCAAGAGTTTCAAGAAGCATCATTCGAATCTCAGGGCTGAGACGGGACCACCGATTACGTTCATGTGGGGCTCCAGTGACCACTTACCACCTCCAGGGAAGATTGTGGCCAAGTTCTCTCTGCAGAATGGCTGGGAGATTACTCGTGCAATGAATCAGCTTGAGCCAGGGATCAACATTGATGAGTTGCGAGCGAGGATTTCCAGTACGAACTAGAGGTGCCACGACACCATTGCGTCATGGAATGTGCGTCGGGCAGGTGCAGAGAACGGCCATGACATAATTAATTCACTACGTCGTTTAGATGTGGGACTCGCGGGGTTGTGCGAGTGTCAGTTCCTTTCAGTTCGTGATCTCAGCATGCGAGGTTACACAATTTTTCGGAGTACTTGTCGGAAGGCTGCGGTGATTATGTCTAAGTCTTGGAGAGACTCGCTCAGAGCCACATATCGTGGCAAAGGTTTTGTCATTTGTAGTTATTCTAGTGTTACGGTTATTGTTGCATATATGCCACATGAGAGTATCAATGCCCTTACGGAAGAACAGTATGAGCATGATGTGTATGAGCAGATATTGTTTGATATATCCCAAGTGCTTCGCACACATAGGTCTAAGTTCCCGAAGCAGCCGCAGGACCTGGTCTTCTTGACAGATGCTAACGTCGAACTCGAGCCAGATTCGGAGGTCAACGGCTTCAGAGTTACTGGATCAGGGCTTCTGGAGGCGTCTGGGATTGCTGGGGATTCTACTGAGATTGATACTGGGATGGAGGAGGGAGCGGATGACGGCAACCCGTATATGACTCAAACAAAACGTGGTGCACGTAAAACAAGGCCTCATAGGGTTGTCTCGGGCTTCGAAATTCGACGGGCGTCTAGGCTGCAATCTATGAGGAGGGCCCTACTGGACTTCTGCGGGCTCTGGGGCATCAGGATGGAGAACACATTTGGGCAGAGGAGGGTTACTTTCAAATCAGGTACGGGGGTGGAGAAGGTACTCGACTATGTTGGTGTCAGCCGTCGTTTACACAGGCAGGAGCTCACCGTAGGCTGGATGCTGCCTTCGGAAGTCGGCCACGCCTGGACGGAGCACCCTTGCAGCAGATACGAGCGTGCGCTGTCTGACCACGCCTGCATAGTTGTTCGCTTGTCTTGTGCACCGTCTGCGAAGAGACGGACCCAGCCTGCTCGAAAATTCATCCACTTGCAACCGGTGTCACAGCTGGAGTTTGCGAAGAACATGGACGATCGGGGCAGTCGTTACCGTGCTCTGTGCCAGGAAAATGCTGACCCAGAGGATCGACAGGAGATGTTGGATACGCTGGGACCTGACCTCATAAAGGCCGCCGAGGAGACCCCCCAGAAAGATATCAATCCCAGGAATAATGTGCCAAAGAAATCCGAGATCCACTGGGCCGCCCAGGCAAGTAAACGTGAAGCTCTTCGTCGGGGGGATAGAGAGGAGGCTAAACGGTGCTCAAAGATTGTGAGGAGAGAAAGAAGGAGGCTTGAGGCAAGAGTACAGAGGTGGAGGACGGAAATGAACACGAGGAGGAGGAGGAGGGCCAAGACGGAGACGTTGATCCTTGCCAACGGGATGGAGTCTCAGAACCGCGAGGAGTGGGGGGACGAGATATTGGGGCACATGAAGTCTAAGGTGGAGGACCCCGAGGCCAGAGAGGTGACCCTGCGTGAGCTTCAGTCGCTGCGTGGTCTATGTTCGGGAAGCGGATCCTCAGAGGTGTTCTCGATGTCGCTCCTGCTGCGGGCGAGGGCGAAGCTGTCCACGGGAAAGGCCCCAGGTCCCGACAACGTGACTGTCACGATGTTGAAACAGCTCTCGTGGGCATCTGTGCGACGTGTTCTGGTGAGCTTCCAAGGTGTGTATTCCCGAAGGTTATGTTGTCCCGACAGTTGGCGTCAACTAGCTGCCACACTCATGCCAAAAGAAATGGACATACAACATTTGACAGATACACGTATGCTATGTCTACAGTCGTGTCTTATGAAATGGTACATGACATGTATTGTGATGTTGATTGAGAAGAGGATTGAGGAGCACCGACACTATGTATGCCTGTACGGATTCAGATCGGGACGTAAAACATCGGAAATCACCAGCGTTGCCAAGAGGCTCAGCCAGCACTCCGCTGTCTGGGGCAAAGGAGACAGTTTGTGGCTTGCCAATCTTGATATCTTACAAGCTTTCGATAATGTTACTCCGTGCCTCGCCATGCGCTGTCTTCGTGCTCTTGACATACCTGCTGATCTCATTGTGGCGTTGATTGAACCCATGATGGATAATCAGTGCGTGGCCAGCTTCGAGGGCATCGAGGCATCGTCAGCGGTGTATTGGGACAAATCTATTCGAACGGGAGGAGTAGAGGGACCAATGATTTTTCTGGCAGTTTCTATTGTACTCTGGAGAGATGTTATCGACAGATGGAGGCAAGAAACGCCGTACGGCATCAAATTGGAAAATGATGAGCGCATGTTCAACGGTGAGCGTATGACCCACAGTTTCTGGGCAGATAATCTTTTGTTGTCTGCGAAGACCCGCACTGACCTTGAGTTGATGGTGCGTGACATGAGTATCCCGCTGATGAATGCAGGAATGACCTGGAAGCCGAAATCTTTGATGTATATTTACTTTGGTGCGCCGCCTGGCATCCCGCCGTCCCCTGAGCAGGATATCCGTGTGCTGGTGCCGTCTAGTGACGCCGCTCTTGGGACCCGAGAAGTGGTCCTACCGCGTGTTCAAGCGTTTGAGATCCTGGGAGCCACTCTGGAGGAGACCTGGAAGGACCACTCGGACTCAGAGGCCATGCTCCAGAAAGCCCAGAGGATGTTCTTTGGGGAAATCGCGTATTACCGCTGCTCTGGGATTGACTTGGCTGAAAGATTTACTCGCTATCAAGCTAAAGTGATTGCTGCATTATTATTCAACTGTGAGGGCAGAACGCCCGACTATTCTACCATTGCTGCTGTTCACTATTTTGAAGGCAGATGTCTAGCTATAATGTCAGGTATACGCAAGCGGAGAACTGAAGGCTGGTCTGAGTTTCAACGTAGGCGATACAAAGCGGGACGACAGAGTTTTGCTGGACTTGGATTCCGAAGTGCGGTGCAGATATGGATATTTCGTTGTTGGGATTGGGCTAAGGATGTCTCAGTTGCTGCAAGTATTCGTATGAGGAGATACACAACACACACAGAGGAGGAGGAGGGAGAGACGGTACCAAATCGGCGTCAGAGGAAAACTCGGGCGATGGCGGCGGCGGCGACTTCTCAAACATATCATGTATCTCAGATATCCCAGATGTCGAGTGGCTGTCGCCGGCGTACACCAGATGATCAGCCTGCCATACCTGAGGAGTCGGACATGTCACGTGAATGGATGATATCTAGGCTGGCCATGTTACATGGAAGGGGGAAATGGACGGAACATCGTGACACATGTATTCTAGCATTGCCTGTAAAAGATAGGAAGCAGCTCACACGCATGAACATGGGCGGCCCCCCCCGTGGACATACTGCGTGGGACTGGTGCTTGTGCGATCTCTTTGGTGGCGAGTGGTACCTCTCATTCGACAGTTCCGCTGGGTCCCGTGAGAAATACTGCAAACACTTGCTGACTGTGATTGGTATGCAACACTTGTTCGACTTGTTTGTTCTACCCAGGCCGCCTGGTGTGAGACATGTGAGGGCAGAGGAGGAGGAGGAGAGTGAGATGAATGAGAGGATGAGCAAACGTATTGCCGCTAATTTTGAGAATGAAACGGAGTGGAGGTGTGAGAATATTGAGCGTCTTGGGATGGAGATCTTGGGAGATAGTAAGACTGTTGTAAACTGGATGTGTGGTGAGTGGCAGATTCGCAACAAGCAGTATGTACGACTGGTGGGAACACTACAAAATACGGTATCGATGCTGTCTGGATGGGGACTGACCTCACCTGCATCGGGACAGAATCTGTATAAGCATTTCTTTCGTGAGGGTAATGAGCGTGCGGATAGATTGTCGTGGGAGGCCAGAGGTGGCCAAACTATTACTCGCTGGTTTGCATATGATAAGTTCCTCAGTACTCGTAAGACTGCTCTCCGTGGTGCATTCGATGGGGGTGTCAGTAATGAAGGATGTGGAGGTGGGTGGTGGCTTCAGATTGGCGTTGTAGGTAGGGGTTCCAGCGTGCAGGTTGATTTTCCCATCTCCTCCTCCTCCTCCTCCTCCTCCTCCTCTTCCTCCTGCACCAGCTCGCACAGCTTCCATTGGCACGATGTGGCCGAGGAGGCGATGAGCTTGCCTCCTGGTAGCACGGTAACCTGCTGTGAACTAGCTGCTTGCGCTGCCCTGACGAGAGCTGCTGCTAAGGTGGCGTGCGCTCTGCTAAGACCTACCTAAGATGGTGGGGGCTCAGTTGCACTGCTCCGCCGATTCCGATTCGGATTGTAGTGGCGGACCGCAAACCGCAAAAAAAAGAAAGGTTGACGGTTTACCGCAGGCGCCCAGTCATCAAGGGCGCTAGTTCAAAGTATCTAGAGGTCTGAAATCAGTCTGCTATGAGGGCTGAAAAACTATTGATGCGCTGCTAATTTTTTCGAGATGGTAATGGTTTTCATGATTTAACTCGAGCCGCAGATGAGCGAGGAAGCTCTACGAGTCTCCCGGCGGTAACCAAGGTTGACGCTTTTCCGCCGGCTTGTTCTGAGAGCAGCTCAGCTCTCCCAAGGAAGTTCCACTATCAGTTCACTTCCGGGAACCGACCGCACACTTACGTCCAAAAATGCAAGAATAAAGATTTCAAGAAAATCTTATGCAAAGTTCTCTCTTCGATTCTGAGCACTCTGACGCGTGCAAAGAGCTCTACGAGGTGCCCTGCCGTGATTTGGTTGACGGTTCACCGCCAGCGTCAGTTGGCGTACCCGGCCCGAGCGGACAAAGTGGTAACTTGTGGTCGGTTTTGTCACGCTTTCAAAGATACACCATTTATTATCAGAAACCAGTGTTCTTGCACCTGTAGTGGGTTATGCCGCGTCGGCCAGTGCAATTCTCAGGTCTGTAGCTGGAGTACTACTATCAAAACATTTGGAGAAACCGATCTTGAATAAAACAGAAAAACGTCTTTTGAAGTTTTTCAGCTCGCGCGAGACAGCTTCCTCCATGTTCCGAGCAACGCCGCGCGAGAAAAGAGCTCGAGGCTGCCGGCGGTAACCTGGTTGAGCGTTGACCGCCGGCTCCCAGTTGGCCCACCCGGCCCGGGCGGGCAATGTGGAAACTTTGGGTCGGTTGGACGAATATAATTCGTAGAGCTTGCCTTAGAGCGTTAGCGGCGAAGCTGCAACAGTAATTCCGGGGCGCTGGTGGGCTAGTTGGCAAGACAAATCTCGACGGACCTTTTAGTGACTTTTGCTCGGTTGAGAATAGATGTTCTCGAAATTTAACTATTCGTTAGAGCTCTAGTAGTAAGTTTTCCCGTGAC
Source organism: Prorocentrum cordatum (assembly GCA_963575745.1). Taxonomy (NCBI): domain Eukaryota; class Dinophyceae; order Prorocentrales; family Prorocentraceae; genus Prorocentrum; species Prorocentrum cordatum. Next base: position 19,937 of record CAUYUJ010019732.1, read on the forward strand.
ATTCGATCTTAAACCCGCTCGCCGTCTCAATCTCAGCTCGATCGGGTATCTGTTGCTGCCAAAAAGCACTCCTGCTGTTTCGAGTCATCTTGACAGGTGCTGTCGGTTTTCTGTACTTAACTCGAGCTGTAGGAGAGCTACAGAGCTGGTGCGCACACTTTTTCGTCTGGGGCATCTAGAGGTCTGAACTCCGTCTGCTACTCGAACTAGGTCCGCAAAACTATTCGTACTCTATATTTTTTCGTTAGATGATGCTGAGGTTCTTGACTTAACTCGAGCCTCAGATGAGCTGAAGGGCTCTTTGGCACAGCAATCGGAAGGCAATGATCAGGCACGCTATTCTAAAGTATCTAGACGCCCGAACTCGGTCTGCTATCAGTACTTGGGCCGAAACAACATATTCGTACTCTCCATTTTTGGAGATCTTGATGGTTTTCTTGACTTAACTCGAGCTTCAGATGAGCTACAGAGCTGTTTGGCTCAGCAATGGAATCATCAGGCGCGATAGTTCTAAGTATCTAGACGCCTGAAATCAGTTTGCTATCAGCGCTGGGGTTGAAAACCTGTATTCTGCTATGTTTTTCGATGTGGTGATGCTTTTCTTGACTTAACTCGACCTGCAAGCTACAGAGCTGTTCAGCAGGAGAATCATAAGGCAATCATCAGGCGCGCTACTAGACACCTGGACTCGGTCTGCTATCAGCGTTCTCGACTTACCTCGAGCTGCAGATGAGCCCCAGAGCTTTTACAGAGCTGTTCAGCACAGCAATCGGAAAGGAATCATCAGGGCCGCTAGTTAAAAGTATCTAGACGCCTGAAATCAGTCGGGCTGAAAAAGTATTCGTCCTCTGCTAATTCTTTGGAGATGGTATTGGTTTTCGTGATTTAACTCGAGCCGCAGATGAGCGAGGAAGCTCTACGAGTCTCCCGGCGGTAACCAAGGTTGCTAGGGGCGTGATGTGGGCGCGTGATGTGGGCGCAGGACACTACAAACGATCTAGCCGACAGATGTGGACTACGAGCTGCCAATTTAGGACGGAATGTGTGGAAGTGGGTGTATAGGGAGGGCAATACTCGTGCCGATGAATTAACGTGGACCGCGCGGAGAGGTGAATGTTACGAACATTATGACACTTGTTTTCTTCAGGAAGTGAAAGATTGTAAAGTTGTGATCTCGGGGATCAAAGGAGGCTTTGATGGTGGGAGATCGATTCTTGGTGTAGGCTGTGGCTGGTATCTGGATTGCTATGTGTGTAGTGCTCTCCCCTCTTCTTCTTACTATAATCAGACTGGCTGGCGCCAGAATGTAGGTCTCAAAAGCTTCCTTCTCCCAGCACAATGCACTATCACAGAGGCTGAGTTAGAAGCTGCCCGAGAGCTCCTTTTAGGAGTGGTGCATATCCTGAGTTTGTCAGGATATCCCCTGTAGGACTGGGTCTGGGGCTCCTAAGGAGCTTAACCCTGCCAGGACCCGCCTAGAACGCCTAGAACCAAGGTTGGGGAAGCGGAGTTTACCTCCCGCTCTCCCCCGGCCTTGGCCCGTCGGGGGGCTCCTCGAGCTGCATCGTGCAGTCAGGGATTTCAGTTTTGCTCTCCATACCCGAACTGTATACCACACATCCCAATTTTGTCTCTCGCTTGTGTTATTTTCGAGCATTGTTGTGGATTGATCTTCAGTATTCGTCACGGCGGAGACAGAGAGGAAGAGGCTCCCTTCGGAGTACGATTTCAGGGCACTGGACAGAGCGTACAAGAGGAGAAAGACGGCGCAGGCTCAGGAGGACCCCATTGTTGGTGACGAGTTCTCAGATTTGGGAGCAGACGAAGGTTATTCTTTGGATATCGATCAGATTGATAATTTCATTCAGACACTTAATCGTCCAGGCACCAGATACGTCGGTAATCACCTTGCCATTCCAGAGATGACGTCTGAAGAACAGCAGGCAGCGCTTCTTCGACAGCAGCAGCAGGCAGAAGGGGAAGCAGGATAACTGGCGGCAGCAGCAGTGGTAGTATCAGGGCAGCAACTTATGGGGGATGGGGATGCTGATATGGCTCTTCCTGGAAAGCGTGATGTTGAGACTGGAGTGGATGAGCGGGCAAAACGTACTCGTGCGCCAGCGTCTCCACGCCATGTTGCTGCAAAAGGTCACGGTAGAGGCGCAGCAGTTGGTGAGGAGCAGGTTGTTACGATTTCAATTCTCAGAGGTGAATTTTCTTCGATGAAAGATGAGTTGAAGGCGACTTTCACAGATATTAAGAATGAGATGGTCAAGGATGTGCAGCGTGAATTGGAACCGCTGCGGAAAGATATCTCAGATCTTCAGAAGGGCCGAGAAGATCAGAAGAAAATAAATGCACAGCTCTTTGCCGCCATCCAAGGACGCCCCCCTCAGAATCTTGGTGTTGGAACTGGAGGGCCACCGTCGGAGGCAGGATCGTCAGGTTCGACGAGATTCACAGCCTCACGTGTTGAATGGAACAAAACCAGGGCCGATTTCAAACCAGGATGGATCAGTTTGCAAGGCTGGACTTCAGGAGATCCGAGGGACCTGACGGCGAGGACAAACAACATCATGTCGGAGGAAAGGGGTACTAGGATTGTCACGTGGATGGTGGAGAATATCTTTTGTAAATTTGAAGATCGCTCGAAGCAGGTGCCAGTGAAAGTTCTTGATGATATAGCGACTCAGAGAGAGAATACACGCAAACCATACGGCTTGTTCAGGATCAAGTTCATGCTTGAGACCAGTATTACGAACGATCAGATTTGGGATCTGCAACGTGCTATTCATGAAGCAGTTACGTCCAGGACTGGAGAGCTTTGGGCTGATGATAAGTTTGGTCCAGCGATTCAGAGTTACATCAGTGTGAAGGTGGAGACGGCCCCATGGAAGGTTCAACAAATACAGGCGGGATCGAAGCTCATCGCCACGTATCACAAGCGCAAGGGCAGTACTCCTCAAGAGCAAAATGCTACTGTGCGGGTGGAATATGGACCACCCAGTATTTCCTGGGCTTGGGGTTTTCCAAATAAGAATGATATGAGCAACAGGGTATGCTTGGGCACGTGGTCATCTGAGGAGGGGTGGAATTTGAAGACCTCCGAGGTTGAGAAGATCAGCAAGTCGATCCACGTTGCGAACTGGCAGACCGAACTCAACCAACATAATCGTTTCTGACGACGGCCACAGCGGATTCGGACCGCATCGTGGAATATCAAAATGAAGGGTGATGGGGTTGAAACATCGCATGCCTTGGGTTTCTTGAAACATGAGGGGATGGAACTTATCGGCCTCCAGGAGTGCCAGAATGTACCGTCGTACCTCGTGCACGAATTAGGGTATGAAGCTAAGTGGTCCACGCAACATGTTCTTGGGGATGATGCTCGCGATCGCAGATGTATTGAGGGGAATGCAGGGGTTTTGATTGCAAATGGGTTGCAGGATAGCATTCTTGAGACTAGAGAGCGTAGAAGATTCGTTGTTGTTGCCCTGCGGGGTCCCAGAATCGGTGCTCTAATAGTTGCCTCATTGTATCTACCTCATGTAGAGTTCTATGGGCGTTCAGCTGCCCAAATGGATCGTATGTTTACTTTCTATCAGGACATCTTGTTAGAGCTTGTTGAGACGATCATTGAGCTTAGGAAACAGTTTGGGATAAAGGAGGTTGTAATCATGATGGATGCGAATGTTGAGGTCCATCAGGATGTCACCATTGATAGGGTGCAGGTCACGGGGAAAGGTGTACAGGCCTCCACAAGTAAGAGCAGCCAGGGAGGGTTTGAGAAAATGCGTGAGAAGTACAGAGACTACATGAGTAGGAGCTTGTGCATGGCCATGGCACGTCTGCAGTTGACCCTGATAAACACTCACGGTGAGAGATGTACGACTTTCCGAAGTAGCATGAACACATATAAGGTCCTGGACTACATAGCTGTACCTAAGGATTGGTGTCACACTGGACTAGACCCCAGATGCGATTTTGTCAAGCCGCTCGGAGATAAGAGAGTAGACCGTTGGAGTGATCATAAGATGGTTAGTTGTTTTCTCCCTGGACCCCCTGCTCGTGTTGGTAAAGGACCTCGTGTTCTTGGCAGCCTGGCGAGATGGAGACCAATTCCAGGGAAAGATGTGGAAGTGCGTCGTGTTATTGCTGAGCGTGTCTTGGGGATTTCGAACGGTGAGTGTGATAGGAGAAGAGCGACGAAAAGGAGGAGGGATAGAGGCGAGGAGAAGGTTGAGGACCAGGAGGGGTTGATGGAGCAGCAGGTGTGCAGGACTAGGTGGAGGACGATCTCCTTAGATATCTTCGAGGAGCGTTTGAAGGCTGGTGCGGTTGAGGACAAAAAGCTCTTCGAGCTGAAGACCTCGATTGGCAACGATTTGAAACTCACGGAGGAGGAGAAGGAGGTTCGGGACTACCACTATGGGGTGCACAAGAGGTGGAAGAAGGGGGAGGTGGATGAGAAGGAGTTCAAAGATTCTCGGCGTAGGTGGAATCGGGTCCGACGTGAACTTCGTAGGCGTATCTTGGAATATAAGTATCGGGATGAGGGTAAACCACACACAGTCGTCACACACATGAAAATTGACGGTACCATGACAGAGAATCGAGAGTCCTGGAAAGAGGAAATCGCCAAAATCGCCCGGGTGAAATACTCCAGCCAAACACTCCATCAACAAAATGTAGAATGCTTGGCTCGACTTAAGCAGCGAGCAATCCAGCACACTCGACTCAATGCAGATTCCTCTCCCATGGGTATTCTACATAAAGCGAGAGCTCGCCTCAAGGTGGGCAAAGCAGTTGGCTATGACGGTATATCAGCAGCTCTTTTACGTAGTCTGTCTTGGGAGGCACTCAGAGTGGTCTTGGATTGTTTCCAGCAGCTGTATGCTAGACGATTGCAGTCACCGCCGTCATGGAGAAAATTACTAGCTACACTCATCTTGAAGGATACGAAGAAGCCAGAGTTCACCAATACGCGTACTTTGGCTCTCAATAGCGTGCTCTCGAAATGGTATACGGCGTGTTTGTGTATCTTACTCAATCGTCATGTTGAACAGAATACGCCTCGGACGGGAATCAGTTTGTATGGTTTTCATGAGGGACGGAAATGCAGCGAGATAACAGCAGGATTGAAGAACTTGATTAGGCACGCCAGGCTCTGGGGTAAGCATGAGAATGCATGTGTGGGAGTTCTAGATGTTGAATGCGCCTTTGACAACATCACGATACCGATGGCAGATAGAGCGATGTATGATATTAACGTTGACCCAGAGCTGGCGTATGCGATCTTGGAGCAGAATGCAGATGTAACGGCGACTTTTCGATTTGGTCCAGTGGAATCAGAAAGCCTACCGTGGAGCTCATGTATCAAAACGGGGTCCCTTGAAGGCCCTGATATTTGGAATATTGTCACGATTGCATGTTTGGGCAAGGTGCTCTCGGACTGGGAACAAAAAGGTATAGGCCTGAAGCTATCACATGAGGCTGCTTCTATTACGATCTCGCACTTCATTTGGGCGGATAATTTTGTTTTGATTGCTGACTCTAGACCAGCACTGAGGGAGATGATCTGGCAGCTCACTGTACCACTACATGCATGGGGACTCAGATGGAAGCCTACCTCGCTCGAGTATATGGACATTGGCGCGCTGAAGAATGTCTTCGACCCGCTCATGGTTACCATGACACCACCAGGACTGGAGAGATTGGGAAGTTCCAGCTCAGGTGTTAGAAACCATATGTGTGGAAGTTCAAGCTCGGGTGTTAGAAACCATATGTGTGGAAGTTCAAATGGGGCTCTGGATGTGTCGCCATCTGAAGCTGTCAACCAGACCACTGTGGAACTTAAGCAGGTTGACGAGATCATCGTTTTGGGCACGAAGTTGAATAGAACACTGGATGACTATCACGATATTCGATACAGACTGCAAAAAGGTATTTCAGCTTTTTGGCGAGATCGACGATATTATCAGAGTATGGTCATTCCTTGGCGACGAAAATTCAAAAGATATGATGCAAGAGTGAGAGTTCAGATTCTTTATGGAGTTGAGGGTTCATCTTCAGATATTGGTGTATTGAGACTTCTACATAAGGAGGAGGGCAAGATGCTCTCTCGCATGTGCTGGCGCCAGAAGCGCAACGGAGAGGACTTCGCGACCTTCATCACACGTATGTTTCGACGTGGGCGCTCGATGCTACTCAAGGAAGGGAAACCGTCCTTGGTCCAGCTGTACCTGCACAAGCAGTTCTTGTGGGCCAAGGATATTGCCATGGAGTGCTTTGAAAATATGCCAGACTCGCTGCAGGACTCGAGCATCTCTGCAACGGGAGGGTCTCAGTTGATTGGGAAGAGCGTGGAGGAGGAGATGATGGAGGTGGAGGTGGAGGAGCCTAACAGGAGGAAGAGGAAGAGTGCTCTCATCAGGGAGGCAAAACGTGCTTGTGAAGGGTTGTCTCAGAACACGTCCAGGTTGCAGACCAGGGTCCAGGAGAAGCAGGTTCGATTTCCAGGGAGAAAGCTTCGTTTTCGTGAAGGGGAGCATGTTGACCGAGGTGCTCAAAGTAGGCTTCTCATGCTACATGCAGGTTTCGAATGGACTGCTAGACGGGATGACTTTATTGCGACTCTTGACACACAGAGTGCACGGGAGGTGACGAGAGCCAGGGGACAGTCAACCAAGCTTCTGGGTATGTGTCCGTGGGCCAGGGTGTTCGAAGAGGTGGCGGGGAAGTTCTGGATCGACGGTATTGCTTGGGATGAGGCTAGCTGGATATTCTTTGTGAGGACTGTCTTGAAGGACGCTCCTGAGATGTTGAACCTTTGTGTATTGAAAGACCCTATGCCCTGGAAGGAGTCGGAGGAGGAGGAGACGATTAAGAAGCAGGAGGACCCAGATAAGTTGGCCAAACGTCTCATTGCTATATTCCAGGATCATACTGAATTTGAGTTCGTGCCAGGGAAAATTTCTGTGGAACTGATGGGGGATTCACAATGTGTGATCAGGTGGTTGGAGGGCTTGAGTAGTATCACTAATAGAAAGTATGCTAGTCGCGTGATGTGGGCGCAGGACACTACAAACGATCTAGCCGACAGATGTGGACTACGAGCTGCCAATTTAGGACGGAATGTGTGGAAGTGGGTGTATAGGGAGGGCAATACTCGTGCCGATGAATTAACGTGGACCGCGCGGAGAGGTGAATGTTACGAACATTATGACACTTGTTTTCTTCAGGAAGTGAAAGATTGTAAAGTTGTGATCTCGGGGATCAAAGGAGGCTTTGATGGTGGGAGATCGATTCTTGGTGTAGGCTGTGGCTGGTATCTGGATTGCTATGCGTGTAGTGCTCTCCCCTCTTCTTCTTACTATAATCAGACTGGCTGGCGCCAGAATGTAGGTCTCAAAAGCTTCCTTCTCCCAGCACAATGCACTATCACAGAGGCTGAGTTAGAAGCTGCCCGAGAGCTCCTTTTAGGAGTGGTGCATATCCTGAGTTTGTCAGGATATCCCCTGTAGGACTGGGTCTGGGGCTCCTAAGGAGCTTAACCCTGCCAGGACCCGCCTAGAACGCCTAGAACCAAGGTTGACGTTTTACCGCCGGCGCCCAGTTTTGCGAGATTTGAACATACCTCGTAGAGCTCTTCGTTATCGATGAGCTAGAGGAATTCCGGCGCGGGTTGGAGCTAGTTCGTCGACCCGACCAGAAAAGAAGATGTGACGACTTTGGGGCGGCTTTGCTAAGATTTGACCGATATTGAACAATTCATTCTCAGAAACCAGATTTTTACTCCCAGCATTAGTGTCTAAACTTTGTTCTGCGAGCAGCTCAGCTCCCCCGAGGGAGTTTTACTACCGAAACGTTTGGAGCAACCAACATCAGGTTGACACCAAAAAATATAAACTTGACGTTTTTCTAGAAACGCTCCGAGGAGATGTCTGCTTCGATTCTGAGCTCTTTCACGCATGCAAGGAGCTCTACGAGGTTCCTGGCGTTGACCAGGTTGACGGTTCACCGGCGCCAGTTCATTTTAAGAATTGGTATTTTTCGCACCTGTAGTGAGTAATGCCGCGTCTGGCGGTAAAATTCTCAGGTCCGTAGCTGCAGTATTCCTATCAAAACACATGGGGGAACCGACTTTGGAGGACATCAGAATAACGTTTTTTTTTTTTTTTTTTTTTTTTTTTTTTTTTTTTTTTTTTTTTTTTTTTTTTTTTTTTTTTTTTTTTTTTTTTTTTTTTTTTTTTTTTTCTCTTTTTTTTTCTCTTTTTTTTTCTCCTTCTTCTTATTCTCTCTCTCTCTCTCTCTCTCTCTCTCTCTCTCTCTCTCTCTCTCTCTCTCTCTCCTTCTTCCGGCTCAAGACATCTCGGCTCAAGGGTTTCTGGGCCCCACAGGAGCTCAGGGGGTGTCGGCGTCGCGGGGAGACGGCGCGGCAGCCATCGCTGCCATCAGCGAGTGCGGCATCTGCGAGGTCAGCTAGGCCGCCTGCTTTGTTTGCTGTGCTTGTTTTCTCTTATTGCTTGTGTGTGAAGACGGACGGATGCGAGTTTTCAGTTCTTGCGAGAAGATTCCAACTGGAGGATATTTCCCCGACAGTGCAATATTTGCAGTACTCACAGGATTACGGACAGAAGCCAGACTTTGCTGTCGAAAGGGCGTCTCGGAAAAGACAGCTTGAAAATATTGAGAAGATTTCAGTGACCTTCCATTGGGCGGGAGATTGCATACTGCCGACTCCACTCCAGTGAACCTGCAGTACCTCTTAGTGAACGTACGGTGACTCGACAGTGGTTGCACTCGTGGGGATACGGTCCTCAGTGTCTCGACGCAATGCCAGAGCATGCTGATAACATGTCGGTGGATGGTGGTGCCCCCCCCCTGTGAAGCGTACGTAATCGTGAGGAAGTGCTGGCTGAGAGAAAGGCCGCCTTGGAGGGGGAGGATGACATGCAGAGTTTACTCTTACAGATGATGCACAAAATGGGTGACAACACTGAAGGGATCCAGGATGCCATAGGAGTTCAGGGGACCAAAATCGACAACGTTCAGGCCCAGGTCCAGAAGCAGGGTGTCGCGATTTCCAGCTTGGAGACTAAACATAACCAAGTTGAGACGATTGTCCAGGGACTCCAGGGACAGGTTCGAGCGGGTTCTGTGGCCAGTGACGCTTCGACGAGGCCCGATAATACCAGGCCGGGTGCATGCCAGGCTTCTGGAGCTACCTACTTCTCTCCCGCGTATGTCGAACTCAAGGGATGGGTCACCAACTGGAATGACAGGGGTCGTAGGTCTCAGGAGATGCCCCTGTGGGAGGATGTGAAGGTGCTCATCGATAATATTGCTAACCACTGTCTTTCGGAGGATGATCGTGTGCATGTGTGTGTTGACGGTGCAGAGCGGATCAATGCTGGTCGCTACATGTTCGGATCTGCCAAAATCAAATTCAAGCCAGGGACGGACAGGGAGATCATATGGAGGGCTAAACGATGCATCGACCTTGTGACGGTACCCCCCGCCAAACGCCCCGCGCATCCTCCAGGAATCCAGACCGCAGCACCACAGTGCCTCATCGAGAATATGAAGCAGAAAATCAATCCTGAGCTGCTCAAAGTCAGTGTCGAGTGCCCTGCGTGGAAGAGGGGCCATGTCAAGGCAGTCGGGCGCTTCTGCGGCGCGCTTCGGAGCATGCAGCATGTGTGCGCAGACTGGTATCGAGGCCATCACTGTGCGAGGTGAAATGGGACCGCCCAAATCTTCTATATGGACGGTACCCACTACTGCTGGTCAGAGGCCCATGCTGCTGGCCGAGTTTACCACGACACGGGCGACATGGGTGGTATCGAGTGAGAGTGTTGACAGATTGCATCAGCTCATACCTGCGTTTACTAAGACGAAGGCTGCAATCGAGACGGAAGTCAAGAGGAGGATGTGACGACGACGACGCCGTACACCGTTCAAGGGGATCCGATTGGGCAGCTGGAACCTCAATCGGGCGTGGTCGGCTAATTTCAAAGGGGATGAGATCCTGAGGAGCCTGTCTATGCGAGATAGCATCTGGGGTGTTCAGGAATGCCAGAATCTTTTCGGAGGCAAATTCGATGCATATATCAGACGGTGCGGTCTATCATATCGTGTGAGTTGTGACGGTAAGTGTGGGTTATTATTTAACAAAGAGTGGAGTACATGTGTGCGTGAATCATTGTGGCAGTACGAACGGGTCTGTGTGGTGGTCTTCGGTAGTGGGAGTGCTCCTGTGATTGTTGCCTGTGCGTATCTTCCCGACCCCAGCTTCGAGAACGCTGTAGATGTGCAGTGTGGGGTTTTGGACACACTCGAGTCAGTTATTTTCACACTGCGCAACCGCTGGAAAGGGGCGACTATATCTGTGCTGCTCGATGCCAATGTCGAGCTACCTCCATCCACCCAGCTGCAGTGCTCACGCACTGGGACAGTCTATGAGGCGGTGGGATGTGCTACCAAGGAGGACCTGGGAGGAGGGAGGTGCACAACGGGAGAGGAGGGATGTACGACAGCAACTTCGCGAGCGTGTTCTTGGCTTTTTAGGGCGCCCGGGGATGAAGGCTGCCAATTCGTTCTTGCCACGGCGACTACATACATGGGAGAGTTACGGAACATCTCGGTGGGGGGCGTGTAAGAAGGTTCTTGATTACATTTTTGTTCCCAGGACGTGGGTGATTGATAAGTTGACGGTTGAAACGATTATGAGTAATGGGGGAAAGACAAGTCGTAGTCGTCTTAGTGACCACGGCCTTCTTCAGGTGACCTTTAGTGATCCAGGCGTTGAGCTGGTCAAACGTAGCTTCCCGACGGCAGCTCGTGAAAAGAGTCTGGTGAATTGGGGGGACCTCAACATGGCACGAAAGGAAATCGATCGGGTCTTAGGAGATGCCAACACTACTTGTTCTCCTGGGGACCTTGTGTCGACTACTATTCGGGCTTGTACAGAGCAGGAGGAAATCAGAATCACGACTGCCACCGCGGGACGGGAACTACCGCCAGTTAGACCTGCTGGGCTCACTGCTTGCCAGGAGATTCTGCGACAGAAGCCTTTGCCTGTGTCAGTGGACGTACCCACTTTGCGCAGACGTGCCAACAGACTTCGGAGGGAATATCGTGCGGCGTTGGCCGCGTGGTCCTCCCCAGCTTGCAGGCGCAAAGTACGTCACAGTATCAAGCATCTTATCGTGCAGGGACGGATATCAGAGGACAGGGAGGAGTGGGCGGAGGAGATCAGAGCGTACACCAGACAGATATACTTCGGAGGAGGTCAGAGGACGGGATTTGGAGATGTTGGAGGAGTTGAGGAAGGATGCACAACATAACCTATGTGATGGGTACTGCACAGAAGGACTGACAATGGCGGTGGTGTGCCAAGCACGGTCTCGTCTCAAGTCCATGCGCGCCACAGGTCCCGACAGGCTGCCTTGCGAACTACTCCAGGCATTGCCGTGGGCGGCTTTGCGCAGTGTAGCTCGGATGTTTGATGAGATATTTCGTTTGACACGGCAGTTTCCGCAGGACTGGATGCAGATTTTGATTGCCTTCATGCCCAAGCTGCCGAGCTTGACATCATTGACAGATGCACAGTACCTCTGTCTGCAAAACAGCTTCAGCCGTTGGTGCTCTGCTTGTGTGGTGATCTTGGTCGAACAATTTGTCTCTCGGGCTGGGCTCATGGGACCTCTGGGCATCTAGGGCTTCCAGGAGGGACGTAAGACTGTGGAAATTGTGGGGACTCTCAAGGTTCTTGCTCAACATGGGGACATCTGGGGAAAGGATCAAACGGTCCATATTGCAAATGCCGACACTCAACAAGCGTTTGACCACTGCAGCCGTCAAAACGCTAAGAGAGCTATGTGCCATGCCAATATTCCTGCCTATTCAGTATGCGTTGCTTGCACCACTGGTTTGCACTACGGGGCCGTTAGTTGTCGAGGGTATGGCCACCCACAATATCAACTGGGACGTCTGTATCAGGACGGGCGGCCCTGAGGGGCCTCTTCTCTTCAACCTTATCATATGTGCCATGTGGGGACCAATATTTCGGGGGTGGGACAGTCGAGGAGTGGGGTATGTGCTGGAGGGTGTCTGTGGAGAGTATGAGCGACGGACAGTCGTGAACCACTTTGTGTCGGCGGACAATTGCTTCCTTGCGTCCGCCTCCTCAACCATGCTGGCTCAGATGATTCATGATCTAACCCTACCATTACACGACTGGGGGATGCGGTGGAAGGATAGCAGCCTGCTGTACATGATGGGCACATACGTGCCAGTGAGGATTTGATTATTCCTGCATGCTCTGGGTATCAGGGCTTTAGTCTTCGACGTGTGCATATTGAAAGTATTGGGTCATGAGATATATTCTACCTACCTCTTGCCTGCACATCCTGATGTAGAGTGTCGCATCGAAGAGGCTCGTGCTTGCTTCTTCGGACAGGCGGATTTCTTTCGTACCAGAGCGGTTGCTGTTCGTGATAATTTTGGTCGTTATCAGGATAAGGTGCAGAGTATGGCATTGCATTGTCTAGAGATATGCACTGCAGATACCTCCTCACTACATATGCTCAATGCCTTCGAGGGCTGGTGTTTGCGTCGCATGTTTCGACGGCCAAGGAGGGGGGGGGAGACGATGGCGGACTGGAACCGACGACGGTACCATGAGGCCAGAGAGCAATTTCGATCCTACGGATTTGCGACGTTGGTGCAGCGCTTTCTCCGTACGGTGTGGAACTCCGCCAAGGATGCTGCAAATTTCATCTCTATCTTGCGTGCATAGTCTCATGAGGATATTTCTTCGACGCAGCGTACCTGGCGAGACCACCACATGACTACGGTTGCATATGGCCCACTGTGGGACATACCCAGGACGGATGCTTCTGAGTTCCTGCGGGGGATATTTCGCTTCCACGAGGCTTCACAGCTCAAGAGGAGACATATCAGCTCAGGTAGAGCTATTGGCCAGAGATGCTGGCTATTTTCTTTCTGTGAATTCTACGGACTCAAGTGGTGGGAGTCCTTTGTGCCGACAGATTCAGCTTACATTCAGTTCTGCGAGCACATGTGTACAGGGACGATGCTGAGTTATTTTAAGAAGAGAAAAGGGTACGGTACAACAGGTGGGGCCCTGCAGGAGGTGCATACTATCACACAAACGACCTACGCACATTTGGGGCTCAAGAGGGGGCTCCAGCTTTCAACGACAAACTGGCCAAACGTATTGCGTTACAAAATATGAAGGAGGTTGTGTACGACCTCGACTCTTTCGGGATCCTGGTGTACATCTCTGAGGACAGTCTTCTGGTGGTGTCTTGGCTTCAGGGTGGCTGGAGGGTGCTAAATCGTACTTATCAAGATATGATTAACATAATGACTAACCAACTGGACAACATGTGTCAGAGATTCGGAATTAGGGCTGCCTCTCATGGGAGAGAAATTGTTGACCACACATACAGGGAATGGAACATGCGTGCAGATTCACTCACTCATACGGCCCGTGTCGGGCCACCAGTGTTTCGGGACAGGATTGGGCCCTACGCCCCGCAGTTAGATCAGGTGTTTCGCGTTTGTGCCATCAGAGCTGGATTCGATGGTGGCGTCTCTTGCGACGGCGTGGGAGTCGGGTGCTGGATAGATGTTGGACGTATATCGAGACTCTCAAGGCAGCCACTCAGCCATGATATTATCTAGACGGAGGTGTATAGTGCGGCGTTCTTCATTGACCCTACTTCGACAGTGACAGATGCCGAGATCTCGGCCGTTGAGCATGCGATTATGATCTTGCCGCGGGTTGTACATGCGTATTTTGGACAGGATATGATGTGAATAAGTGATTGTGCTCACTCGCGTCTTGCCTGTGTGTGTGTGTCGTGTGTGTGTGTGTGTGCTTGACCTCTCATCCTCCAAATAAGAGCTGGCTTACGCCTCTGATCGTTTGGATCGGCGAGGCTTCCGCCTGCTCCCGATGCGCCCGCCTCTTGCTCCGACTAGGCTGGAAAGCCTGCGCAGTCGACCGCAAAGTCTGCAAAAAACTTGGTTGACGGTTTACCGCCGGCTCCCAGTCGTCACATCTTCTTTTCTGGTCGGGTCGACTAACTAGTTCCACCCCGTGCCGGAATTCCTCTAGCTCAGCGATAACGAAGAGCTCTACGAGGTACTAGCTGCATCCCGCGCCGAAGTTCCTCTAGCTGATCGATGCCGAAGAGCTTTACGAGGTACCTTATATGCCCTATAAGGATCACCAATCTTTTGAGACGTATAAGCATGAGAAGCCACATGGGCCCTGTAAACATAATCAGTCTTCTAAGGCGTACAAGCCCCATCATCCACATAATAACTCGTAGAGCTTCCCTTCGCTAGTTGCTGGAAGCTTGAGTACTTCCGGGGCGCTGGAGAGCTAGTTGGCAAGACAAGTCTCGACGGACCTTTTGCTGACTCTTGCTCGGTTGAAAATTATGTTCTCGGAATTGAACAATTGGTTAGAGATCTAGTTTTTTTTTTCCGTGATATTCGATCTTATTCCCGCTCGCCGTCTGAATCTTAGCTCGATCGGGTATTTATTACTGCCAAAAAACGTCCGGGCGGTATCGGCTGTTTCGAGTCATCTTGATAGGTGCTGTCGGTTTTCTGTACTTAACTGGAGCTGTAGGAGAGCTACAGAGCTGGTACGCACACGTTATCGATTCAGAATCATCAGGCGCGTTTGTCTGAAGCATCTAGAGGTCTGAACTCGGTCTTTTACTCGAGCTATGTTCGCACAATTATTCGTACACTACAGTTTTTTTGATATGTGCTGTCGGTCTTTTGAACTTAACTCGAGCTGTATGAGAGCTACAGAGCTGGTGCGCACACGTAATCGATTCAGAATCATCAGGTGCGCTAGTCTGAAGCATCTAGAGGTTTGAACTCGGTCTGCTACTCGAGCTAGGTTCGCGAAATTATTCGTATTCTAGCGATTTGTTTGACATGTGTTGTCGCTTTTTCTGCACTTAATTCGAGCTTTAGGAAAGCTACAGACCTGGTACGCACACGTAATCGATTCAGAATCGTCAGGCGCGCTCGTCTGAAGCATCTAGAGGTCTGAACTCGGTCTGCTAAGCGAGCTAGGTCTGCGAATCTATTCGTATTGTACCGTTTTTTTGACATGCGCTGTTGGTTTTGCTGTACTTAACTCGAGCTGTAGAAGAGCTACAGAGCTGGTGCGCACACGGAATCGATTCAGAAGCATCAGGCGCGTTCGTCTGAAGCATCTAGAGGTCTGAACTCGGTCTTTTACACTTCAGCTAGCTTCGGGCAGCTATTCGTAAACTACCGTTTTTTTTCGAGATGATGATGCGTTTCTCCACTGAACTCGAGCTGCAGATGAGCTAGAGAGCTCCTTGGCACAGCAATGTGAAGAAAAACATTAGGCGCGCTAGTCTGAAGTATCTACACGCTTGGATTGGGTCTGTAATGAGCGGAGAAGCAGAACAACTAGGCATACTCTGCTATTCTTCTGGTGATGGAATTTGTTTTCTTGACTTAACTTGAGCTGCAGACGGGCTCCAGAGCTCTTAGGCACAGCAATCGGAAGATACTTATCAGGCGCGCTATCTGAAAGTATCTAAAGGGCTGATCTCAGTCTGCGATCAGCTCTCGGGCTGAAGAACTATTTGTACTCTGCCAATTTTGGAGATGTTATTGATTTCCTTGGTTTTCTCGTGCTGCAGATAAGCTACAGCTGTGCAGCACAGCAATGGGGAGGGAATCATCAGGGGCGCTAGTCAAATATATCTTGACGCCTGAAGTCAGTCTGCTATCAGCGCTCGGGCTGAAAAACTATTCGTTCTCTGCTAACTCTTTGGAGATCGTGCATGGCAAGGAAGCTCTGCGAGTCTCCCGGCGGTAACCAAGGTTCAATAAGGTAACAGCAGGTGCGGAGCTCCTGCTGTCTTGGATGAGGACGGGAATATCCCGCGTTCGATGGATCTTAAAATACCGATCTTCTCAGATGCATGTGACGGGAGGAATGCAGTGCAGCAGATTGATGAGTTATGTTACCGTCGAGTTGTTTCTATGGACGTACTGGGCACGCAGCTGCATAGTGAATATAACTGTTCTGTACATCGTGATGTTTCTTTTCGCCTAGACTGTGCTCGTCGCGCATTTTACTCTCAGGCAGGGTATTTCAGGTCGCACTGTATTCCTCTCAAGGATAAGCTGCGGAGATACCAGGACAGAGTCCAGAGCCTGGCTCTGTATGGTATGGAGACC
Organism: Prorocentrum cordatum; assembly: GCA_963575745.1. Taxonomy (NCBI): domain Eukaryota; class Dinophyceae; order Prorocentrales; family Prorocentraceae; genus Prorocentrum; species Prorocentrum cordatum. The sequence goes on from CAUYUJ010019732.1 coordinate 36,212, forward strand.
ACCACTGCAGATTCTTATACTCTCTCGTTTCTCCATTCCTTCGAAGGGAAATGCCTGAAGATGATGATCTCTTCTCGAAAAGGCCCGACGGAAACGGAGCAAGCTTATCAGCAGAGGAGATATCATGTCGCACGGGAACGTTTCTTGAAGGCTGGGTACTCCTCTCTTGTCCAGCGTTATCTGATATTGCACTGGAATTTCGCAAAAGACATTGCAAGTTTCGCAAATGGCATGATTGTTGAGAAAGTGATTGACTTGAAGGCGGCGGAGAGGACATGGCGCGATTCCCGTATGGCGAGTTTATGTTTTGGACCGTACACTGACCGCACTCGTACACTTATGAGCGAGACGATGAGACACTTTGGCAACTGGTCGGAGGCCTCTTCTTACAAACGTCGCTGTCGAGGTACGGAGAGTATTGGACAGAGATCATGGCAATATACATTAGCTGAGTTTTTCGGAGATGATTGGTGGATTCATTTCACAGGCTCCCAGCTTGGATTTATGCAATACGCCACGCACCTTTGTACTCATAGCATGCTTCAATGTTTCCAGGAGGTGTCGACGTGCGGACCTGTGAGTTCGCCCGCATATTTGGCGCCCTCCGAGCATGGTGAAATCCAGGTGAGCACGGATGATAGTCCGATGGCTGCTGAGAAACTTGCAAAGCGCATCGCTCTTCATAATATGAAAGCAACCCGTTGGAACCTGGAGGCCCCTGGAATCCCTCTGGAGGTGGTGGGTGACTCGCTTCTCGTGGTTAGCTGGGCTACGGGACGGTGGCGTGCAGATAATAGATCATATGCGGATAGAATATCAAAAATTATCAATACGCTTGATGGGCTTTGTTGCAGCTATAATATACGACCTCCAGCGCCGGGTATGGATCTTATTCGTCATGATTTTCGGGAGTGGAACACTCGTGCCGACGTTCTAACACACCAGGCCCGAGAGGGCCAGATTTCTAGTTCAGAATGTAGTCCGTATACACATGATTATGAGACAGAATTTTACGTTGCTGCTGCTATTCGGGCTGGTTTCGATGGCGGCGTGTCGTCTGAGGGATGTGGGTGCGGTTGCTGGATAGACATAGGCCTCAAACCTCGGTATTGGGATCGACGGGACCCCGCTCAGCTGATATGGAAGTCAGTTTTTGAGAGGGCTTGGCTTATTTCTCCGACCACAACTGTTACTGATACAGAACTCAGTGCTTTGGAGTGCATCGTGACTGCGCTCCCACAGGCAGTTCTATGGTTATCACAGACTTGATAGTTGCAGTTTTTCTTATTTCACTGTTCTTCCTCATACTATGATTTACTCAGCTTTCGCTGGGACTTCTCTTTTCTCTTGCATGTTTAGTTGACTGCACTTTGATTCATTTCTGTGTGCGTTTGCTCGTTCGCTCATATTTGTGATTGATGATTCATCGCAGCTTCGCTGCTCTGGGTTGTCTTGACTTTAGGTTCGAATAAGAGCTTTCGCTTCCTGATGACACCTGACCTCATGCTTGCTCGTGGCCCTAGGGCCAGTAGGAGCCTCGCAAAGCCGCAAAAACCAAGGTTCAATGGTGAGCGTATGACCCACAGTTTCTGGGCAGATAATCTTTTGTTGTATGCGAAGACCCGCACTGACCTTGAGTTGATGGTGCGTGACATGAGTATCCCCCTGATGAATGCAGGAATGACCTGGAAGCCGAAATCTTTGATGTATATTTACTTTGGTGCGCCGCCTGGCATCCCGCCGTCCCCTGAGCAGGATATCCGTGTGCTGGTGCCGTCTAGTGACGCCGCTCTTGGGACCCGAGAAGTGGTCCTACCGCGTGTTCAAGCGTTTGAGATCCTGGGAGCCACTCTGGAGGAGACCTGGAAGGACCACTCGGACTCAGAGGCCATGCTCCAGAAAGCCCAGAGGATGTTCTTTGGGGAAATCGCGTATTACCGCTGTTCTGGGATTGACTTGGCTGAAAGATTTACTCGCTATCAAGCTAAAGTGATTGCTGCATTATTATTCAACTGTGAGGGCAGAACGCCCGACTATTCTACCATTGCTGCTGTTCACTATTTTGAAGGCAGATGTCTAGCTATAATGTCAGGTATACGCAAGCGGAGAACTGAAGGCTGGTCTGAGTTTCAACGTAGGCGATACAAAGCGGGACGACAGAGTTTTGCTGGACTTGGATTCCGAAGTGCGGTGCAGATATGGATATTTCGTTGTTGGGATTGGGCTAAGGATGTCTCAGTTGCTGCAAGTATTCGTATGAGGAGATACACAACACACACAGAGGAGGAGGAGGGAGAGACGGTACCAAATCGGCGTCAGAGGAAAACTCGGGCGATGGCGGCGGCGGCGACTTCTCAAACATATCATGTATCTCAGATATCCCAGATGTCGAGTGGCTGTCGCCGGCGTACACCAGATGATCAGCCTGCCATACCTGAGGAGTCGGACATGTCACGTGAATGGATGATATCTAGGCTGGCCATGTTACATGGAAGGGGGAAGTGGACGGAACATCGTGACACATGTATTCTAGCAATGCCTGTAAAAGATAGGAAGCAGCTGACACGCATGAACATAGGCGGCCGCCCCCGTGGACATACTGCGTGGGACTGGTGCTTGTGCGATCTCTTTGGTTGTGAGTGGTACCTCTCATTCGACAGTTCCGCTGGGTCCCGTGAGAAATACTGCAAGCATTTGCTGACTGTGATTGGTATGCAACACTTGTTCGACTTGTTTGTTCTACCCAGGCCGCCTGGTGTGAGACATGTGAAGGCAGAGGAGGAGGAGGAGAGTGAGATGAATGAGAGGATGAGCAAACGTATTGCCGCTAATTTTGAGAATGAAACGGAGTGGAGGTGTGAGAATATTGAGCGTCTTGGGATGGAGATCTTGGGAGATAGTAAGACTGTTGTAAACTGGATGTGTGGTGAGTGGCAGATTCGCAACAAGCAGTATGTACGACTGGTGGGAACACTACAAAATACGGTATCGATGCTGTCTGGATGGGGACTGACCTCACCTGCATCGGGACAGAATCTGTATAAGCATTTCTTTCGTGAGGGTAATGAGCGTGCGGATAAATTGTCGTGGGAGGCCAGAGGTGGCCAAACTATTACTCGCTGGTTTGCATATGATAAGTTCCTCAGTACTCGTAAGACTGCTCTCCGTGGTGCATTCGATGGGGGTGTCAGTAATGAAGGATGTGGAGGTGGGTGGTGGCTTCAGATTGGCGTTGTAGGTAGGGGTTCCAGCGTGCAGGTTGATTTTCCCATCTCCTCCTCCTCCTCCTCCTCCTCCTTTCCTCCTGCACCAGCTCGCACAGCTTCCATTGGCACGATGTGGCCGAGGAGGCGATGAGCTTGCCTCCTGGTAGCACGGTAACCTGCTGTGAACTAGCTGCCTGCGCTGCCCTGACGAGAGCTGCTGCTAAGGTGGCGTGCGCTCTGCTACGACCTACCTAAGATGGTGGGGGCTCAGTTGCACTGCTCCGCCGATTCGGATTCGGATTCTAGTGGCGGACCGCAAACCGCAAAAAAAACCAAGGTTGACGGTTTACCGCCGGCGCCCAGTCCACAAGCCCCACAAAATTCATAAGCTTTCGAAGCCTTGTAAACCTTTTCAAATCTCATAAACCTTGTAACAGCCAATATACCTTACACGCAGTATCAATCTTTTGGATCCTTTAAACCATATAGTTTTCATTCATATCACAATCTTTTACTTACTCCTATAAACCTTATTGACCATATCGGCCATGTAAACCATATCAGCCATCGAAGCCTTATAAACCTTATAAACCCTAGCAGCTAGATGTACCTATACGACCACTCTTCGGGTGATAAGGAGGTCCGGGGGGGGAAACCAACGTCTCACTCGATCGGTCTCACTATCGATCTCACTATCGATCTCATTATCGGTCTCGCTCGATCGATATACTTCTTAGAGCTCTTCGTTATCGATGAGCTAGAGGAATTCCGGCGCGGGCTGGAGCTAGTTGGTCGACCCGGCCAGAAGGGGCAATGTGGTAACGTGTAACTTTGTGTCGGTTTCGCTAAGATTTGAAAGATTATTGACTATTCATTTTCAGAAACCAGAGTTTTACGTCCAGCATCAGTGTTTTAATTTCGTTCTTAGAGAGAATCAGCACTCTAGAGCGAGTTTTACTATCGAAACATTTGGAGGAACCGACATCAGGTTGACATCGAAAAATGCAAATTTGACGTTTTTCTAGAAGTGCTCCGAGAAGCTGCCTGCTTCGATTCTGAGCATTTTTACGCATGCAAAGAGCTCTACGAGGTTCCCGGCGGTTCACCGGGAGCCTGGTTGCTGCTGTCCCTCCTCTCGGATCTCAGCGGTGGCCTGGCCCGTCGGGGGCCTCCTCGAGCGGCATTGTGCCGTGCCTGGTGTTTGGTTCTCTTTACCGTACACGGTGCTTCAGTGTCTGTTTTGCCTGAGTGCCGTACACTCTCATTGATTGCGCCGAAAAGTCCGGGACGAAACACATTGACTCGGGCCGAAAGTCCGGGACGAAACACACTTCGGGTACTTGCCGCTGCTGATAATTTGCTACGGGTTTGAATTTGTGTATCTCTTTGTCCTCATATGGTCGAGATTGCTGTTGGCGTTTCTTCAGAAGTTGTCAATTGGCTTTGCTCGACAGTGAGGACGCTCCAAAAGAGAGTCGCGGAATTGGAACGAGCCAGAAAGACGCCGCGCGTGATTTCATTGTTTGGCGCATTGGAATTCAGAGTTGTGGCTCCGAGGTATACCAAATATGGATCAGAGTTGCGGCAGGGCGTTTGTGTGCAGAAGATATATGCTCCCCGATACTTTCGATATCTCGATTCTACTTCCGAGGGTAGCTCAGCTGCTGTTTTTGATGATATGGAGGAGGAGGGGGAGGCGGCATTTGCCTCATGTGGTCTCGCGCATTCGGGCTTCTCTGCAGGGAGTACGATTTATCTTTTTGATGCCATTTGTGGAAAGGAGGAACATGAAATGAGTGGTTCCAGGACGGAAGAACCCCATGCAAGCTTGGCAAAGTTTTCGCCGCTCACTAATGAGAATGTGTCCTATTGGAGGGCTCGCGGGTACCGCACTTTGAGAGATGAAATCGCAGGAGTAATCAATATTGCCCTGCTTGCTAACGCTGTCTCCGAGTCGGGTCCCCAAAGTGGTGCAGCAGATGTTGGGGCGCCAGTTTCTTCGGCAGCTGTTGGAATGCACGTTTCTACTGCAGCTGTTTGCATGCAAGTCTCTTCAGCAGATGTTGGAATTCAAGTTTCTGGGAGTGCTTCAGCAGATGTTGCGATGCAAGTTTCTTCAGCAGACGTGGGAATTCAACTTTCTTCAGCAGATGTTGGCATGCATGTTTCTTCGGCAGATGTTGGAAGGCACGTTTCTGGGAGTGCTTCAACAGGCGTTGGACTGCAAGTTTCTTCAGCAGATGTGGGATTGCAATTTTCTTCAGCAGAACAAGATGTGGATGATGGGCTGCGAGTCTCTTCAGCTGGGAGTGCAACAAGTAGTCGTGCCGTTGCCCATGCCACTCATGCCCAATCTCGCTCTGATGTTCGGGAGGGTCCTTTTTCTGGGAATTATTCTATTGCGGGCCAAGGCGGGGACCACGGGATCCCCGCTTACCAGCGTGTTAGAAAAATCCAGGAAGTTGGCATGCATGTTTCTTCAGCAGATGTTGGAATGCACGTTTCTGGGAGTGCTTCAACAGACGTTGGAATGCAAGTTTCTTCAGCATATGTTGGATTGCAAGTTTCTTCAGCAGAACAAGATGCGGAGGTTGGAATGCGAGTCTCTTCAGCGGGGAGTGCAGCAATTGGCGCGCGAGTGAATCGATCTGATGTTAGGGTGCCAGATAAAATGGAGCAGCTTGATCAGTTCGTAACTGAGGTTGGTGTGCACGGGCGGAGTTACTTGATAGATGACATGCTTCGCATGAGCTTCACGTCCCAAAACGTGTTTCGTCTCGCCAGGTGTCTGGGCAGAAAGTTCGGCACTCCAGTTGCCTCTAAGACTCAGTGGCGGAAGCTCGGTTACGGGTATAGCCTTAACCACGACATTCTTTTTGGTGTGTTCTATATCTGTACCAGAGTGAAAATCTCAGAAATTCACGGTTTCACCAGGCAAAGGGCAACGCGCGATGCCGTTGTTGAGGGCATCCTGCAAGACCTCATTGTGGTGCAAGGTGGGCCTAGAACTCTGGGCGAACATGTTCATGCAAGTTTTTGGAAGGAGGATTTCAGCCAATGGACGTTGCAAGATACGCGCCGAGTTCTCGGTTCAGTCGGGACAGGCGTTTCTTCAGCAGATGTTGGAATGCGAGTCTCTTCCGCAGATGTTGCACACTTCAAAGTTCAACGTTCAAGTTGCGCACTTCAGAGTTCAAAGTTGCGCACTTCAGAATTGCATGCGACCAACGGGAGTGCGGTGGAGAGTACCGCAGTTTGGAGTTCAGTTGATGCAGTCGGGATTTCCAGTGCAGTCGGGAGTTCAACAGTTCGGAGTGCAGCAGGAAGTTCCACAGTTCGGAGTTCCGCTGATGCAGTTGTTGATGCAGTTGGGAGTTCAACAGGTGGGAGTTCTGCAGTTGGGAGTACCGCGGTTTGGAGTTTAGCTGATGCAGTAGGGAGTTCCATGAATGGGAGTTCTGCAGATCGACCGAGTGAGACACGCTCTGAGTGTCAAGCTGCCAGGGACTGGGCCCTTGCCGGTGTCGATGTAAGTGCTCTATGGCGTGAGCTACACCGGCTCCCGAGACAGGAGTTTCAGCGTGGGATTGAGGCTCTTAATGCATACAAGCTTCGAGTGGGAATTGAATCTTCCGAGGGGGATGATTCGCAACAGGGGGGTCCTCAGAGTTCTACTTCCAGGAGTTCATTGGCGCGGAGCGGCAAGAAGCATCGGAAACGGCACAGATGATGCACATGTGATTGATCATGCACGCTTGTTTTGGTCTGCCCCCCCTCTCTCTCTCCCCCGCCTTTTCTGCCCCTGGGCTTTCCTTCCGCTCTCCGCTGACTGGTCTCATAAGTGGATTGGCACGTTTCTTCTCTTCTGCTTACAAGTACTCGTGAGTTCTGATCGACACTACAGTTGCCTCAAAGAAGGTCGATTGTATGTGAGCTCATTATTTCACATTTCTTTTTGCATTCTTGTATTTGTGTTTACATGAGTGGTTTAACTGCAGTGATGTTGAGACGGTAATCGCTATGTGGTTCCTGCATGGTCTTGCATTGCTTTTACTACTTAGTTCAATTTAGTTTACTCTTAGTTTGATTTACGCTCTTGGGCATTGCTGTGCAGCTTCGCTGTTAGTGCGCTCAGCGTTTTTGCTCTCAGGCTCAGTTCTGAGTTGCTCTGTGTATCGGTCTGCCTCCGTGGAGGCTCGAATCGACCGTCCGCAGAGACCGCAAAGACCAGGTTGACGGTTCACCGCCGGCGCCAGTCTCACAATCGATCTCATTCGATCTATTTCGATCGATCTCACAATCGGTCTGACTATCGATCCCCCAATCGATTTCACTATCGATCTGATTATCGATCTCACAATCTATCTCACATTCGGTCTCACTACCGATCTCTCTATCGATATCATAATCGATCTCACAATCAACGTCATCATCATAATCCACATCATCGCTACTAACGTAAGTATCATCTTCTCATGATCGGGACGCCATCATCATCATCATCTCATCACCAGCCTCATCAAAATCATCACCATCACGATCATCGTCATCATCGGAACACCACCGTCGTCACCATCATCATCATCAACATCATCACCATCGGGGCACCATCATCATTATCATCAACATCATATTCGGAACACCATGAAAATCATCTCGTCATCATCATCAGGAAGAACATCAGCAACATCATCTTTATCGGGACACCATCATCATCAGCAACATCACCATCAACAACACCATCGTCATCGGGACACCATCCTCATCGCCACCATGATCATCATCACCATTATCATCACCATCATCGGGACACCATCATCATCATTGACATCAGCATCATTTTCAGCACCATCGGGCCACCATCATCGAAATCATCAAAACCACCTCATCATCATCCTGATCAGCAATAGCATCATCATCGGGATACCGTCAACGGCACCATCATCATCCACATCATCATCATCATCGGGACACCATCCTCATCACCATCATCATCATCAGCAGCATCATCATCAGCATCATTATCATGGGGACTCCATCACCATCATCTTCATCAGCTTTATCGTCATCAGCTCATCATCTCATCATCATCAACATCGACAGGATGACCAACATCATCATCATCGGGGCACCGTCATCATCAGCAACATCAGCGTCATCAACATCATCTTCATCAGGACACCATCATCATCACAACCATGTCTATCATCATCACCATCATCTTCATGAGCGGGACACCATCATCGTCACCATCATTAACAACATCATCACCATCGGAACACCATCATCATCATCATCATCATCATCGGAACACCACCATCGTCATCATCATCTCATCGTCATCATGAACAACATCATCAACAACATCATCATCGGGGCACCAACATCATCATCAGCAGCATTATCATCAACATCATCCTCATCGGGATACCATCATTACCGCCACCCTTATCATCACCATCATCATCATCGGGACACCATCGTCATCATTAACATCATCACCACCATCATCTTCATCGGGCCACATTCACCAAAAACATCATCACCACCGCATCATCCTCATCTTCAACATCATTAGCATCATCATCGGGGCACCATCATCGTCATCATCATCATCTTCATCAGCATGAACATTATCATCCTCATCGGGACACCATCATCATTATCATCGTCAAGCTTATCATCATCAACCGCATCATCACCATCATCGGGACGCCATCATCATCATCTTCATCACCATTATTCCATCATCTAATCATCATTCACAGCATCAGGATCGTCGACATCATCATGCTCTTTATCGGGACACCATCATCATCATCAGCAACATCAGCACCACCAACATCATCATCGTCGGGACACCATCATCATCACCGCTATGGTCATCATCATCATCAACATTGGCATCATCATCATCATCACCGTCATCGGGACATCGACGGGACACCTGCGGGACACCGGCGGGGCTCCGCGCGCCACCGGGCCCCGGACAGGAAACATTTGGTTCGGCCGCGCCTCAGCCAGAGGCTGGGCGCTTCTCGCCCGCCAACGGAGCTTCGCCTCGCCCGCGCGCACGGCGCGCACGACCGCGAAACCGAAACCGATTTCTCCAATGTCACCCCCTCACCTCCGACATTACCTTACAAACCTTGAGGGTTATAAAATTGATAATCCCAACAAGCCCTAAAAGCCATACAAGCCCCATGAACCTCATAGGCCATACAAACACCATGAACCACATAAACCTTTTAAGCTTTATGCGCCGTATAGACCCTGCCAACCCTGCGGTCCCTAAAAATTATGAAAACGTACATACCGTTCCAATTCTATAAACCATATAAGCAATATATTCATCAGAGTTCTTGTAAAGCATATAACCCGTATATACCTAATACACCTCATAAGCTATGTATACTCTATACACACTATAAAAATTATAATCCTTATGCCCCCCCCATAAGCCTCGTGAGCCCCATCAGCACCATGAGGCCTATCAGACCTACAAACCAAGGTTTACTGTCTGAACCTAATTAACCTTATGTGCCATATTGGCCATATAAACCATGCAAACCTTTTCGCCCATGTAAACCACAGAAGCCGCAGCAACCTTATAAGCCTTATAAGCCCCGTAAGCCTTATAAACCTTATGAACAGCGGAAGCCCCGCGATTTCCAGATTCTCGCCCCGCCTTCGGAGTCCAGGGGTTTCAAAGCCGTGGGCGCGGCGAGGAACAGGCAGTGCTGCTGCTCGCGCCCCTGGAATCTTGCACGCACTGCTCCTTGTATTTCACTGCGCCTCCGCAGACGCGCGCCAGGGGGCTTTGGGTATACCTGCCCAAGGTGTCGAATGGAGATGGGTTCGAGCTGGATTTTGCCGCCGTCGTTGACCCAGACCCCCTCGTCCCAGTGGTAGAGGCGGGTTTCGGGTGGAGAGAAACAGTTTCCGTGCCTCTATGGCAGATGCCGGGGGCGGCGCAGCGCATTGAGGGCTATGGCCCTATGAGGAGTGACAACGGGGTGCAGGCGCGGGGGGCCCGTTGGGGACTATGCAGTCCTCGGCAGCGAGAGCAGATTCAGGAAATTCGTGATAACAGGAAAATGCTTGTCGAAAGCCTTCGTGCCTTTGCTGGCGAAAGCGGACTGCCTTGGGTTAGTTCTGTAAGGAGTACGATGTACCTCCCGACGTCAACAACCTGGTCCGCTGCGACAGAGTGCTGAAGTTCGGGGCGAGGAATATCATCCCGGCGAAGGTGGAGTGGATAGCTGCTGGATGCAATATTCGATCGGGGACTTCGTGACGTAGGAGGATGAACCCGCTGCCTCCTGCTGAGGGAGAGTAATGTGGGGCCTCTCCTCCTACGCGAGGAAAAATTCAAAAGAAATGAGAATAGTATCGTGGCGGCATTTTATATGAGGGCGATTGGTTTCAGCACGCCACTGGCAGGGAGCTCCAGCAGAGTATTATTGGCTTCGCTCGGACCGACGGCCGGGGCATCCACGCGCAGACGCTGGCTCATCGCAAGGCCATTCCATCGAGAGGAAGCGTCAGCGCTCAAGCTGGAATTACCTGGGAAGGGCGGTGCTCAAGAAGATTTACAATGCGAGCGCTAGACTTCGTTTCCCCTTCAAGCAGCTGGATCTGTCTTCCCCCCCAGCCACGCAGCCGCCTGACACCCCAAGAAGGGGCGCCATTTCATCGACCGCCCCCGATGGATGACGCAAGGCCGCTAACCAAGGAACGCCCAGCGGTGGTAAAGGGAACTATTTCCTGCTTGGAGCAGGTCTTTACCTGTCTTTAACTTGGGTGTTCCTGTGCCTCATAGAGGGAAGTGCAGGGGGGTTCGAAGAAGAGGCCAGCGTGCCTTGAGACAGTTGTTTCATGCGATTATGGCGACAGACCACATGCTGCGCTGCACATCGATCTGTGCACCCGTCATCAGCGCGCATATTCGCGCTGGGCCGACGCATGCAAGCATGGCAGCCACCGTTGACTCCAAACGGATAGGAGCACAGGACGAGGACGAGGGGAGGAGGGGAGGAGGACGCAGGGAGGGCAGTTGGCTGTGCGGGAGGAGGGCAGGAGGAGCAACATCAAGCGTGCGCGCGCAAGCAAGCGGAAGCAATCCAGCGCAAGCAAGCGCCAACTTGCAAGCAAGAGCCAGCAATCCATGGCCAGCAAGCAAGGGCAATCAAGAGTAAGCAAGCGAGAGCAAGCACGCAAGAGCAAGCAAGCACGTGCGAGTGAGTGTGCAGAGCAAGCAAGCCAGAGCAAGGAAGCACGCAAGAGCAAGGAAGCACGTCAGAGCATGCAAGCAAGCAAGTGCAAGCAAGCAAGCAAAATCAAGTAAGCGTAGGAATTCGTGCTGCTCATACGAATCCGTAGGAATCCATAGGTCTCGCCATGGGAAATAGCTGAGATGTGCCGTTGGAAATAGCCGTAGGGTTCTTTCGAGGGCGTAGGAATCATGGGGGGTGGGTGGGCAACGACCGGTTACCACGATTTGAATTAGAACTCCGATAGGTCAAGCCTATTTGGAAAAAATGCTCCCGCTCACGAGAAAAGGACCGTTGAATGGTGGTGTCGAGCTGAGATCAGAGAGGGCGCGGCGGACTTGACTGAGGAGACTGACGGTCCGACGCAAATATCTTTGGACTCAAATCGCCTCCGGGATGAAGGAGTTAAGTCCCCTGCAGCGGGCGTGGATGTCGACTCGGACCGCCCCGACAACGAGCCGGGGCAGCCTTCCGCCGCGGGCGCGGAAGGGGGGGCGCAAGGCTATGCCGCCACCTCCCCGCCCGTTCCTTTACCCTCGGATGCTTTCACGCGTGTTCACGGTCGGGGGCCCATCGAGGGTGCAAGACCCAAGCAACGGCAGTCAGCCGGCAAGAAGGATCCAGAGGTGATCGATTTGGACGCGTCTGATGAAGAGGGTCCTCCGGCTCCTGGTGGCCAAGCGGGGTCGGTATCAGGCTGCGTTTCAAGGTCTTGCAGAAGAAAGAAGAAGAGGACGAATCAGGTGAATCAGAATTTTGGCAGGACGAAGATGTGGGCAAGCAGGTAGAGGTTGCTATGCCTCGCAGAAGCCCGCCTGAGCTGATTCCTTTGGACGTACTCTTTGACAAGATCTCTCGTGCTTTCATGCCGAAGTACTTCTGCCTCAGCGGAGTTTCCACGCCTCCCAGGAGTGAACGATTGACGAGAACAAGGAGAGAAAGAGGGAGTTGGGGGAGACAGCTCATGACGGGCTCGAACGCGCAGAGAAGGACGAACATGGCGCCTCGCTTATCGACGATGGGAACGACGGGACACTGCGTGCCCTCCCCATCGAGTTGGCACGGAGGCTGGGAGAATGCCATAACACTAGCCCAGAGTCTTTCGAAGACCGAGAGAGGAGAGACAGGGGATACGAAAAGCAGACGCTTGAGTCGGCGCGAGGATTGCTTGGCGACCCATTACTTGGTTCCTTCGTAATTGGACTGCTGCATATGGTGCAAAAGCTCGACGTTTCCTGCGTGCCCGCTTCAACGCAGTCGAACCGCGCTGTCTCCCATCCACCGAGTCCCGCCTCACCCCCTCACCCCGATGGGTTAAGTCAATGAGCGACGCTCACTGGCATGGTATTCGGGAACGGACGTGGACGAAGCTTGGCGCCTAGGCTTGCTCATTGTCAACTTGGTGATGCACAGCGCGGCCCGCGTCCGCAGCTCAGGTGGTTGGATTGAGGCGCGCGTCGTCGTCGAGATGCTGTTCGATGACGGATGCGACAGTGTGGGCACGCTTCGTGCATGCCCTCGCCCAGCTGCTTCCCAGCGCGGTTCAGGACCTCGGCGTAAATATGGCGAGCGCAGATACGGGTCCGACCGCCGAGCCTGAGGACTGGGAAGACAGTTTTGGGCGGACGCCGATGGAAGAAGACGATGCTGACGCGGGGGTCCATATCCTGCCACCTATGGCTAGAGTGCCGTTGATGTTCCGCGCCTGCAAGGGCCACTCCGTTCGGGTCATAGACCCGTAACGCATGTGCTTCAGGTGCGAAGCGGCTGCGAGATACTCCAACCAGGCCATCTTCATGCCCCTGGGCGAGACTGCCATGCCTGGGCGATGCTGCCTCGAATCTCCGAAGACCGACCTCCAGGGAATTCGACAGTATCGCTTCATTACCTGTCATCCGACCGCTTGGACCGTATGCCGCGCTTGACGAACCAGGTGTTTGGATTGGCGAGTGGGGTGCCTATGGGGCACGGGCGGTGGTCGAGAAGACTCAGGCCGGCGAGAACGGTGAAACATACGGAGAGCTGCCTAGGTGGCTCAGACCAGGAGGATGGGCGAGAGCAGTGGCTGGCCAGGACTTGGATGCCAGAGCCTTCGGACTCGATGGCCCGCATCCGCTGTCAGAAAATCACGTGCTTACGTTCTAGCCTTGTACCTTGGAGAACCAGGTTATCTGTATACAGCACGACGGCACTCTGGCGACCACGTTCCGCCCTAAGTGGGGTGATATCCACCAGATAATGCGGCTTACGGTGTCGGGTCATACAGCGTGCACAGGCGTCGTAGACGTTGGTATATGACAAACCTTTCGCGGTTCTGCAGGCTTTTTCCCGACCTCGGTTCGGCTTGCATCGAACTCGTGAAGCAGATCTGCGAGCTGCGCCGCCTGCCCGACGAGGGCGCCGGTGATGAGCTCGCCTCCGCGGAGGAGAAGGACGCGCTCAGCGCGCCTCACTTGTGCGCAGCAATGACTACCGCAGTCGGCTTGGGACGCCGGCGTGTGTCACGCGCCGGGCTACAGAGGTTCTAAAGCAGAAGAAAGTCGTTTACAAGGATCTTGGCCTAGAGAAGAAGATTCGCCAGGACTACGTCCGCGACCTCGGGCCGAAGATCGTGTGCGGCGAAGAACGCATTGGAAGTGGATGGAGACCAATGCTGAGGGGATTGCCCTACGTGGGCATGCGCCCTTCAAGGTAATACTGCATTCCATAGTAACATACGAGGGTCTTTGCTTGGCTGCCCACGCGTCCAGAAGACGAATCACCTCCTCCGCAGAACCCCAGGCAAGCTCGAAGAGTCGAGGAAGCTAGCTCGAAGGTTCTTGAAGTTCCAGAATGAACACCTCGGCGCGCCAGCGACAGGGGAGGATGCGGCGGTTCCCCCGAAGGAGTGGTGGCCATGCATCAGCAGGAGGGTGATGGGTGAGGAAGGCTTTTCCATCCTGAACCCCTTCGACTGCGACTACAGCCATCACAAATGAGCGTCGCCGAGAGGAGCCAGGCCGTGGTTGGTCTGCGCGGTGCATGGTGGCTCCAGGAAGGACGTTGAGCCAGGCTGAAGGCTGCCATGGCGGCGGATATTGAGGAATACTGGCCTCGAGCCGAGTTTCACAGGGCCCCTGTGCCCGAGACGCGGCCCACGCGTGCGGGTGCGCCAGCCGGCTATGTCGAAGCTGGTGCATCGGCGCGTGAGCCTTCTGCCGAGGGTGACGAGCGACTTCGTTCCGCGAGGCCTGAGGTGCCGCGCCAAGGCAGCGAAGACGGGGGGCGAGGTCGCGGGAAAAGGAAGGGACAGCGAGAGCAGTGAGGAGGGATCAGTGAGGACAAGCAGCGAAGCGCCAGATGATCCACGAGAATCCAGGCGGCGCCGAGCTGAAAACCCAACGCAGTGGGACACGCCCCACAGTGCGGGGGCAGGCCCCTCTGTTTACGCGCCAACTGTGTTTCCCCCGCCGCCCGTGACATTCGATGCCAGGATGCTCCGTGGCGTGCAGAGGCAGATGCTACGCGGCGCAGGGCATGGCGCGCGCGTGGCCACGCGGAGCAGCAGACTACGGATTCTGCCATCCCATGGCAGGAAGATGCCGCAGACTGGTGGTCAATGTGGACATGGAGCTCGGACAGCTGCTGCAGTGACAGCTGGAGCTCGCGTGATCGCTGGTGAGGGTGCGTGGAAGAGAACGAGGGGCGGAAAGCGGCTCGGCCGACGTACCCCCCTCGAGATTGATGATTGCGGCCCATTTGCGTCCGAAAGGGATGTTTTCGCGGCGAGCCAGACAGGGAGGGGCTGTCTGCTGGGCGCCGCTTGCCCAGGCGCGTTAATGAAACATCCGGGGCGATGCCTACACCAGGTTCGCCCGCCCGCGCGAGTGGAGCTCGCCGGGCCGGCCGCGGGGGGAGTTGATCTAGTCGTCCCCCCGGGCCCATTCCTGACCCGCAGCCTTGACGCAGCTGTGGTGGGTTGGCTCAACTAAAATGGATCGCGACCCGCCCCCCTACCGCACTCATATCGCCATGGCATGAAGGGATACACCACCTACGCTGAAGATAGCCTGAGTAAGAGACTACTACAGGAAGAAGATGAGGATTCATATTTTCGGGACGATCATGAACGCATTTTGGCTATCAGCATGGTCAAGAAAGAGCCCATGCCAACATTTAATTTGCAACCTATTCAGGTTTTAGGGAGGTTCCAGGTGCCAGGTTTCACAAAAGGCGGTAGAACCTCCCTGGGGGCCCCCATGATGTTGTTTCCACTTTTTCCGTGACGCTGCGAGTGCACTGCACGGGTTGGGCTGATCATTCGTAGTTCTTGCCATTTGAAATCCCAAACCAGATAACCAGCCAAAACATATCCAATTATATTCGATGGGGGGATGGCCTGGTTTCACCCCAACCATATGGTTGTTTAAGCGAGACTGCCAAGGATGACCTACCCCCCCCCCGCATAGCAAATCGTGAATTCAAGGCTCGGGGTTTTGCCCGAAGGGGGAACAATCGACCTCCAGCAGAAAAACAATGCATGGATCATTGGCCGTCCAGGCCGCAAACAAAAAGCTTATCTTCTTGCATTATTATACCCTGTTCTGCCTCCTCCACCTCCTACTCCTCTTCTGTTTCATCCCCACGGAAACATTATCGTCATTGTCTTCGGCGACGTTCTTATCCTCTTCTCATACTCCATGTTGAACCCATCTGGACGGCTTGACATATTGGCCCCCTGGTGCTCTGACGGTCGTCTTCGAGGGTCCTTCGGATCCTTTTGGGATTGGAGCCTGCAGGCGGGCGGTCTTGGGTGTCAGCTTGGAAGCGTGGCTCTTGGGGCCATGCCGTGTTTCCCCCAGGGCTCTCTTGGACTCTTGGAACCCTTTGGGCGCCCCGCAAGCTTCTCTTGGGGGTTCGGGGGGCGTGTTTGCTGGGGACCCCATGGGCCGCATTGACCCCCCGTCCAAACAATAAGAAGAACAGCATAAAAGTGTAATTGGAATACACGCGACATGTTGCAATCCGCAGCCATTTTGGCGAACAGATGGATGATGCAATTCTCTGCTGGTTATCCTCCGCACAAGACACTTTCAGGTATGGTCCAAAGCGACAGTACGTACATCTTTCACAACTTACAAGCACGCCTTTGATAACATCAGCATTGGAACAATGCGGAGGACTTGCAAATTGCATGCAATCTAGAGTATACGGGGCAGCTGTGATTAAATATATGGGAGAAGTGACTCACATGACCGTGCTTGATGGGTTTCTAAAGGAGCAGTTCCATCTTTGGAGAAGTTTCAACCCGATGGTGCAGTTGTTGCGATTCCAAGTTGTACACATTTGTCCTCTGGAGAACCTCCAGGTGATTCAACAATTCAGCGGCAGGGTTTATCGTGGAAGTGTATGTCAAATGGAAGCGGGACAACCTGAGAGGTTGTTCGAGAAACTTGGTTCGGATTGGCCGTACGAGTGTCCTCAGATCACGGTGCGCTTGCCATCGCCGTTGGCAGCTTTATGTTCAAATAAGGCGTGCAGTGATTTCTTGCTCCCACATGACACGGTCACGAAGGGCGTGAAATATTTGCGAGTTCGGTTGGATTTGTTAGAATTGGAGCCACTTCCTCCTCCGGCGGAGGTGCGCCCATTTGCTGGCGACGGCGATGTCGTGTTGACACCTGGGATCCTTCGAAGAATATCTGACCAACTCAGGGCCGCGGCCCGAACTCTAGATCCTGCCAGCGAGATGGACGAGGAAGAATACAAATCACTTGAAGAGTCAATCCTTCTGTTGGACCATGTTGCAGTGCAGCTCAGCCCCGCAGAAGTTCATAGGCAGATGGTGGGCTGCAAGCGCGGCGGCATTGGCATTGAAGTTGGAGGGCGGACTCCTCTGAGCAGAACACTCTACATGATCAAAGCCTTCATGCTATGCAATTTGCTGAAGGAATCTGGTAAGATACACACATCCCTGATGTATGCAATCAGTCTGGCGTTGCCGCCTGCATTGCTGGAGTGTGTGAAGCAGTGCGTGAATACGAATTCAAAGTTCAAGCTCAGTAAAGGGACGGTGTCCCGCTGGAGGATGCTTATCGACGGGGCGCTCTTGTTGTATGGCAGGGACCTTGATGCGGAGCTCTCAGGTGATAAAGGGCGCATTCGTTTTTTTCATGGCTGACTCGTCAATGCAGCGTGGGCGAGATTTCCAGCTGGTCCATGTCAAAACCCTCCCTAAGTTCAAAGCTTTTGAGATGTGCACAACCGCTCAGTACTTGATCCGATGTCGCCAAGCCACGCCCCTCGACCTCATCGACGACGAAACTGTAAACAATGAAGAATTAACCTGGATGACCGAGTTGAAACATGCATTTATACAAGAGCATTGCCCTCCGATTACCCTGAGCTCAGGAGGCACAACCCTGTCATACAAGTTCTTTGCAGTAGCTTATGCAATGTGGATGGTTTCAGGCAAAACCATGAGCACGTTCAAACGGTTCCTTGATGATCTGTCTGTTGGTACGTCAGACTTTGGGGTCGAATTCAGCTTGTCCACTGTGATGCCGATGAAGGCTGTAGACCTGTTCCCGTGGATGTTCCCCTCGGACGAGTTGTCAGCTCCGGGCCTCCATGCTGATCAGCAGTGCGAAGGTCCAGAAACACTACTCAGCATGCGGAGATCAATCAGTGCGCCCGGGCTACTGCATATCATTCTCTTGTTGGTAATGATCTTGCAAATTGCTGCCCCGAGCTCGACGAGGCTGTCAGCGGTCTCGCGGCGGTCGCCCGATCTCTGCAACACGAGTACACGCAATCAAGGATTGTTGAGAGTTGCTTTTCGGGGCCAGCATCAAGCGTTTTCAAGGACGACATCAAGAAATTCAAAGGCACAGTCTACAAGGAACGCTGGGGGACAGTCGCGTTCTGTTGCAAACAGGTCTTGGAACTACGAGATGCCCTCAGATCTTGTTGGAATGTCGATCGATTTATGGCCGTGGCTCGACGCGGAGACCGAAAGGATAAGCCGAAGGAGAGCAAGGACATCTCCGAGCTTGACAAGTGCGTCAACTCAGATGAGTGGTGGGGCAAGTTGGTCGTCCTCGACCGCCTGTACGAACTGATCCGCGACTCTATCACATGGGCGGAGGCTTGCCCATGCCATGGTCATTTGTTGCGAGCGGCTGCGAGGACAGAGGATCTATTCGACAAGGATCTTTTGAATCGGTGGAATAATTGCCCTCTGAGGGGCATGCGCCTTTGCGAACTGGCGGCCGGCGACTTCTTCGTGAATCTCCAAAGCCTTTGCCGTTTGGCAGTCATTACCTTGATTCGAGAATTACCGAGGGATTTGGGGGCGCAGTCCAAGGGGATGCTGATGCGGTGTTTCGAGAGAGGCAGGGCTTTCTTAACGTTCCAATTTTCTCTCAAACTCTGCTCGTACACAGAGCTTCCATGCCTCTTATTCGCGTGTGCCCACCATGACATGTCCGTCCAGTGCAGGACTTTGAATCAATGCCTGGCTTCATCATGCGCTCATCCACGCATTCAGGAACTGAAGGCTGAGCCTTTGCGGAGCGAAGCGTTGCAGTTCATCGCCGGCGTTGGCCTGGATAACTTGAGGAACTTGCAGATCTTCATGGCATCATTAAAACTTGGATCTTGCTCTGAGCGCAGAATTGAAGGCGGGCACGCCATAGTAAACATCAAGACGTCAGGAAGAAGAAATCGCAGCGAAGCGTATGACAGTTTAGCTCTTCGTTTCAGCAGATATGAGGACATGATGAACGGCCCTGATGGTAAGGAAGTCTTGGACAACCTGGCAAGACGCCTTCAGTCAGGCAGCAATCCAAATATGATGGTCAGAGCACTCGGTCTGAGCCTGCATCCTGGGACGACGGTTGCCAAAGGAAATTGGGATGCGATTTACCGAAAGATTGTGTATCGTTCTGACCCTTGGTCGAAGTATCGGCAAGCTGTGAGTGTAAAAACCGAAGGAGACGGCCCAGACGATCGCGGTGATCCACCGCCTGTTCTTGGAGATGCCCATGGCGCTGGGGGCCCTGGCGATGAGCCGCCTGCATCAGGTGGTGGTGGTGGAGCTGAAGACGGAGATGCCGGCGGACATCCAGAGCCTCCTGGAGGCGACGATGACGATGGCGACGGCGGTGGACGGATTCAACCTGGCACCCATCAAGGCTTACCACTGTCACCCAAGCCAGCTCAAGAAAGGTTCCGATGCCCTTGGCATCATGTGTGAATTCTTCTTGAGCTGATTTGGTTGATAGAGTTAGCGTTTATGGGGGTAAGGTCGAATCCGTTAAGGGGGCGGTGCTGGCGGCGGTGGAGATGCGCTGGCACATCTTCCTGGGTATGCTTTACTACCTGCTATGGACCGCACGTACGAGGTTCGGACCGTTCGGAGACTCTCACAAAGGGCTCCACATGGGGTTGGGACCAGGTTGAATCTTTAGCTCATTGTTGCACCAATTTTCAGGGGGGGAGGGGTCTGGAAAGTACCCCGGGGCCTTGGGTGGGACAAAGATTCGATTTGGCTCCCAATCTCAGTGAAGCTCTTGCTAGTGTCTCCACGAGGGTATCAGACATGCAGCCGCAGTCTCACACTTTCTTGTGTATATTCGTGAGATGTCTGATGAAGATCTGTCGCGGACGTTCTTCTCGGTGAGCGCTCCATTAGGGTGCTTGAAGACATTGATGGCAATCCTTACTCCCACGCAGGTCGCGATGGAACCCGTGCCTGAAGCTTGGGATACCGATGTTGCGGTGGCTCCTGTGAACAACGAGGCGGACTTCGAGAAGTTCTTGCATGGCGAAGAAGCTTGCTCTCTTGTTTTCGGAGTCATCTCGAAGTGCCTTGAACAGGAGGTCTGTCCCCGGTGAGCTGACTCGATCCGACGTTGGGGTTGGGGTGCATCGACTGATCAGTGGTGACGCCCAATCTCATGATGAATCCACTACGTTGCTGGTATCCTCTGCGCCCATGAACATCATGCTCCCCACGGAATCGGACTTCGCAATCCCATCTCAGCCTTTGGTCTTGCAACCTGAGTCTGTGCCTCTTGCATCAGCCCGGGAAGTTTTGGCATGGAGTGCGCATGATGGCCTAAGCTACCGCTGGGATTGTACTTTCTTTAAGGTTACACCCATGGCTGTCTCGGAGTTCTCTGAGAGTATGTGGTCTTATCTTGAGCAGCTTGTATGCGGCGATGGTGGAGAGCCAGAAATTTCAGTGTCGGGCGCAGCAGACGCACACAATAACGAGCTCGAGATTTGCCATAGAGCAGGCCTCCTTGAACAGCGCGTCGCAGGGGATACCATATTCTACAAGTTGACAGGTCTTGGGAAAGCAGCTGTGGTACCATGCATGCATCTACGCGCTCCTTTCAGATTCATGTTCGATGTGAATGAGGACGTCTTGCTCCGTGATCTCTGGGAGCTACTGGTCACCATGGAGCGCGAGGGGTGGAGATGTCAAATCATTGCGACCAAGGGTGCTCTCAAACGTGCAAAAGACAATCCTTACAAACTTGGTTGGGAAAAGAAGTGGTACCTGACCAAGGGGGATACTGCAGCTGACGTGAGGAAACCGTATTTACACGCCCTTCTCTTGGCAAAGCCAGACACTGAGATTCCGCATATGGCCTCGCTCACAGTTTACAAGAAGTTGTTGGATCCAGATTGGAAGCCTCAACAACGACAGCGGCTGGCAATCACAATGGAGGAGGGCGGCGATGATTGGGGCATGGTTGAGGATCAGGGAGTTGTCAAGCAACCAAAGCGCAAACGGCGGAGACGTGCTCTCAAGGATGGGCTTCCATGGAGCAGCTCATCCGATGCACCCGACCCGATGCCTTTGGAGGACGAGGTTCCCGCCGGCGTGGATCTACCAGGATCAGAACCAGAACATCCACCAGAGTCACAGGCTGGATCGAAGGGTCGCTCTGACTCTGCGCAGAAGTCATCGCGTTCTTCGAGCAGCAGTGGGCCCTCGAGCAGTAGCAGTAGCAGCAGCAGCAGCAGCAGCAGCAGCAACGACAGCAAAGGCGGCTCTGATGTCCCAGCCCCTGCCCCGCATGTGGATGCGAAAGCCCCCGCACCCTTGCCACTCCTGCCGTACCCCAAAGACACGACTGGAAAAGAACCTTGGGGCCCTGGCTTTTTCACTCCACGGAAATCGGGCGGTAATATCATTGGCTGGCAGTATGCGTGTCGCCATCCTGACCACTCGCATGCGCGACCCTGCACAAAAGAGATCAGGAACACGAGATCAGGCAGCACTGATGCATCTAAGCATCTGTTGAAGTATTGGGCGATGCTGTCCAATGACGCGCTTGACAAAGAGAGTCATCGTTCACTTTGGGACTCTCAAGTGATCGCTGCCTGGGAGAGCAAGACTTTGCCACCGCTCCAATTGCTCGAAGTTGGAATGATTGCGAGTTTTGCGGCAGCACCAGCTCCACATAAAGCAGGACCTGCTGTGCCGCCCGCCCCTCTTGACCTGTTGGATCAGCCGCCTGACTTGTTGGGCGGAGTGGCTCCCGGCTCTGGCGTTCCAGCCGCGGTGCACAAAGCTATGGTTCAGCTCGCCAGGGAGAAGGCGATACCAATAACAACTCCGGAGCAGAGAGCACGGAACGGCATGTCGAAACTTAGTCTGTACATTACCCCGAAGTTTCTCACTCCAGCGTTGCAGTGGGGTTATATCCATCCGAATCTGAAGGCACCTGAGGGCTTCAAGTGGAAATCCAAAGGTGGAGGTGCGTGGCTGCTCGCACCGCGTGGCGGGTAGCCAATGCAGTGGAGGAGGTTGGTGTTGTCGAGCCCCAGCGGTACCTTTCTTCTTCATCATGAGTTCCTTGATGTACTGTTGCTCACTTGCCGAACTTTGTTTACATACATTCCTGCGGCAATGCAGGTCCAGACGAAACAATCAAAAAAGAGAGGTCATCATCATCATCATCATCATCATCATCATCAACATCATCATCATCATCATCATCGTAAGCCGTTGTCAGTGTGTGCGGGGTCCCTTGGAGCTCCTGCAGGTTCGCTGCGAAAACCCGTGGGGCCTGTCTGGATGTCTCGCTGGTCTCCTGAAGCCCCGCTGCAGTAGCCCGCAACAGAAGCCCTTGCTCTTTTTTGCGCACTCAACGATCTGTTGCATTTGTTGGTGTATATTTCCACGCTTCGCGTGGCGGCTCTTCCTTTGATGATTTGCATCCTTGTCACGAGCGCGTTCTGTGTTCATTCACACGCTTCGCGTGCCTCGCTTAGCGAGCCGCCTGCCTCTGCTGTAGCGGCGTCGGTCGGGCCGAGGGGCTTGGTCGTGGCGGCCCTGGGGGCTGCTGTGTGCACAGCTTGGCTGTGCGCCCCCGTACGAGTAAAAACACACGCGCATCACACACACACAAACACGCGCATGCATTTGCAAGGTACTGGCGGCTTGCTGTTGCATGTTAGCTCCCGCACAACACAGACAGACAGCTTGATCATCCATAAAGCAAACCAGACAAACACCAGCAGCAAACGCAATCACACAACACACAGACCAACAGCAACAAACATCACACATCACACGTGAGTAGCAACAACATCGCACACAAGCAACACCAAAACGTATATTGCACGTGCCACAGTAACAGAAATCATACATTCACACATCAAACACACCAGCAGCAACATACATTGCACCGCACACACCTCAAGCAACACATCACACATCTCACGCGAACAACAAACAAAAAACACTGCACACACCCACAGCATATAACATCAACATAACACGCCACCAGTCCAAACCCAACGCGCACTACCCACTCCATCATGCTTCGCGTTAGATATCTTTGTCATGTCATGTATACAGTGTGCCCCCCCCCCGCCGCCCAAGTACTCAGGCGGCCAGCCGCCATCAGCTCCTACGACTTTTACGACGGGAACGTTGTGGACTAGCAGTTCTACAAGTACTTCGCAAGTGGTGCAGATGGTGGGCTGGTGGCTTGGCTTGCTGGCAATGCCCAGCCCTGGCCCCAACTTCAGGGGCGCAGCGCTTGCTTCACGTGATGGACTATGAAGCACCGCTTTGTGTTTCTTTGCTTTGCATTGCGCAATGCTCTTCGCCGTTCCATTAGGTTAGTCCTTGGGAGAACACCATTATCCGCCCACCGCGCGCGCGTTCCTTTCTGGCCTATCTCGGCCCGTGACCTGGGGCCTCCTCCGCGCGCGCGAACGGACGCGGTCGATCTTAGACGGATAGGTCCCATCACCCTCATTGGACTATGCTTCCACAAGGGATTGACGTCCCTGCAGCCACTGGCCAACCTTGGCCGCGACAGCTCTTGGAAGATCCCCGCAGCCGCTGGCGGCTTGATCTCGTCATTTTAGCTGCGCGCGCGCGCGCTCCGGCGGCTCCGGGCGCGTTCCGGAGCTGAGCTCGGATATCATGCGTTTTCATTTTTTTTTTTTTTTTTTTTTTTTTTTGTTGCGTTTTTATTGTTTTTACCATGTTTTGCAAGATTTTCAATGATTTTCATTGAAAATATATAGAAAAACAGCAATTAACACATGTTTGCGAAGGTTTTCTACTGAAACTCAACCGATCAGGGGTGGTCCCAAAACCCTCCTTGACAGGCCTTTTTCCCCGGCGCGATTATGTGGTTTTTAAAGCGAAAACCTAGCTGACAGCATGAATTTTCATTGGATTTTGTCGATTTTTAAAGTCGTTTTCAATGGTTTTTAAGCGCCGAAGTCGGATTTTGATGTAAAAAGTTGTTTATTTCGCCGGCAAAAACGGTCCCACCGAAGTTCACCGAAATTCACCGAAATCAGATTTTCAAGGAATCTCAGTTGGGGCTGGAAATCTTGGAATTGTAAAGATTCTATGCATTTTTGCATCAAAACTGCAAAAAAGTATAGAAAAACGCTTATTTCAGCCTTTTCGATGCGTTTTTATGCAAAAATGATCAAAAACATGGTTTTCATCCATTTTCAATACGAAACGTACACAATGTATCTAAAATGATAGATTTCCACGAAAAAAACGCCTATTGCGAAACTTGGGCCCTCCGGGCGCCCGGAAGCCACCTCGCCGCTCTGCTGAGCGCCAAAGCCCAAGGAGCTGAAACCTGATGGGCTTCCTGCTAGGTGGCATCCCGCCTACATGGCCATTGGCCAATGGCCATTGCAATGGGGCGTCCAGCGGGTGCGTCCCATGCGTAGGGTATGCCGGACCCAGCGGGCGGGGCCACTGTGTCTTTGCGCGAAGGATGGGCTCGGACGGAGCCTGCATCTTGGACCCTGGGGCCAACGCCTGCCAGCTATTGGTCCTAGTTAGATCCTAAGTCCTAGGTCCTAGAGATAGGACCAAGGGCTGATGCCGCAGGCCATTTCTACCCAGGCCATTGGCTAGCGGCTGGGCCTAGGGCCTACGGCTGGGCAGGGGGCTCAGGCTGAAGGCCATAGCCTCTTGCCAGCGGCCGTCCAGAGCCAGGGGCTTTGGGCCTACAGCCCTAGGGCAGGTGTTGGGACTGACGTCCGAGCACCTGAGTCTTCAGGTCTCAAGCCGCAGGGCTCGGGCTGCGGCTTCGCGCCCCGCGAGCGTTCGCTAGCGCGCGCTTGTGGCCTCGGGCCTGCCATCTAGCAAGTTGCGCCACTAGCAAGCAAGTGGACTAGGTGCTCATGTGGTAGCGGCTTCGGGCGGCGACGCTGCAGCTCGATGCCGATGGCGATGGCGAGGACTGGGGCATGCAGCCCATGCCTAACGCTGGCGGATAAGTGCTAGGTCAGGTTTCATGCAGAGCCTGCGGGTTGCTCGGGGTCTCATGCCTCAGCCCGAGGGCCAGCGTGCGAGCGTGGGCACGCGCTGAGTTTGAAGGCCTAGGGCGGCCAATGCAAGCGCTAACGCCATTGTGGCCATGGCGCGCGAATCGCGACTGACGTCCAGGACTAAGGCTTGATGACAGGACTGGAACTACGGCGAGGGCTAGCGCCGAAGCCTACGCCCGAACCTTAACCGTCGCACCCTGACCCTGGCCTCCCTAACCTTAACACCAGAACCGCAACACCTTCATCCGATCACCCTATCCTTAACCCGAACGCACCAACCCTAACCCTAACGCCCTCACCCTATATCACCCGAGCCCTAACACCTTATCCATCGCGTCCATAATCGAACCCTAACACCCGAACCTCAAAGCCCGACATTGAGCATGCAACGCGCCCCGCGCCACGTTGAGCATGCAACGCGCCCGCTGTCTTTGAGCACGTAACGCGCACCACTGTCATTGAGCATGTAACGCGCCCCGCTGTCATTGAGCATGTAACGCGCCCGCGCGCCACGCGCCACTGTTTGGCTCCGAGGGGCCCTTTTTGCCTTGGGGACATCATATGCCGTCTTGGGGCCATCATAGGCTGCCTTGGGGCCATCATAGGTTGTCTTGGGGCCACTATAGGCTGTCTTGGGGCCATCATAGGACGTCTTGGGGCCATCATAGGCTGTCTTGGGGCCATCATAGGCTGTCTCGGGGCCATCTTAGGCTGTCTTGGGACCAACGTAGGCTGTCTGGGGGCCATCATAGGTTGTCTTGGGGCCATCATAGGCTGTCTTGGGGCCATCATAGGCTGTCTTGGGGCCACTATAGGCTGTCTTGGGGCCACTATAGGCTTCTTGGAGCCACCACAGGCTGTCTTGGGGCCACCATAGGCTGTCTTGGGGCCACTATAAGCTGTTTGGGGGCCATCATAGGCTGTCTTGGGGCCACTTTAGGCTGTCTTGGGGCCACCATCGGCTGTCTTGGGGCCACCATAGGCTGTTTTGGGGCCACCCTAGGCTGTCTTGGGGCCATCATAGGCTGTCTTGGGGCCATCACAGGCTGTCTCGGGGCCATCATAGGCTGTCTTGGGGCCATCATAGGCTGTCTTGGGGCCATCATAAGCTTTCTTGGGGCCATCATAGGCTGTCTTGGGGCCATCATCAGTGCCAGTGGCTGTGTCACCACGCAGTTTGTGCCCAAGATGCCACCTATGGGCGAAGTCGCGTGAACGAACATTGTGCTGTTGTAGCACCTGGGACTACAGTCAATGGCGCAGCCCCCTGCGGGGGAAGTGGCAGGGCCAGCTGATGCGCTCAATTGGCCGCTCCACATTCTCCCGGCTCTTGACGACGATATGTTGGCTCGCCTGTATTGGAACATAACTGGTTGCGGCTTGTCTTTCACTACTGACTACTCAGGGGTAGATGCACCCCGTGAGGCACTGACCCAAATGATTGCCGCCATGCAGCAAAAGATGCAAAGCAACAGCCCGAACGGTGAGTTCTATCCCAAAGTCGAAGGGGCAAGATCTTGCGATTGGGGAAGCTTGCAAAGTGAGGTGTTGGCAACGGCCGCTCGTCGTGAGGGCGGGAACTCTTGTCACTTTACAAATATTTTGGATCGTATGCCATCGTGGGCTAAAGAAGTTGTGGAAGAGGGGTCAACTTTCGAACAGACGGACACTGACGAAGACAAAGCAAAGAAGCTCTCCGACGTGAAGACGTTTATCGAGCAGAACCGCAAGATCTTGTTCAAGGCAAACAATACGTCTGTGTGTGCAGTGCATGGAGATCAGTGCCTGGCATACCCAAAGGGTGGGGGCAAGCAGATGGACAGAGATGAGTTTCGCAAGAAGATCGAGGATCATTGCAAGAAGCGGAAGCAGATATCTCACGAGGATAACGACTCTGCTGGTGAGGAGCTGGATGACGATCCGATCCGATGCAACATTGCTGGGGTTCCTTGCATCGCTCACACACCCATTGGGAGTAATCGTAGGGAACTCGATCCCAGCGAGGTGTACCACCATGCCTGGGTGCAAGAGCGGCGAACTTTGGCAGAAGAGTGCCGCGAAGATATCTGGCTTGGGGAGTGTGTTACTCAATGCCCAGTCGAAGAGAAAGTCACCCCGCACCTCAACCACGTGCAGACCATTGTCTATGTTCACGATGGTCCTACTGAGCGCGAGCTCGGCGTTCGCCGGCATCGTATGATGGACGCTGGCATCCACAAAGAAACCATGGTTTGGGTGGGCCCTGACCCTTTGTACGTGCAGAAGGACGACTCGGACCGGTTCAAGGCTACCAAGTCGAAGAAGATTTTCGACGGGAGGCTCTACTTTGTCTGCTCTGATGAGGGCCGATGTATCGAGTACCAGAGGCGAGCTCGCAAGCGAGGCTTCCACATATCCCTGGAGGAGTTGGCTTCGATGAGTTCGGATGCTCTCAAGGATATCGTCTTCCAGCCTGGCACCAAAGATCGTTTCGATGCTTGGTCACAGCAGCGTGGTACTGACGAGGATGACTTCATCATCGCGGATATCGACCACTGGCCTGGTCGTGGCCCTCGGGGCGGTACGGATTTCCCTTGCCTCCTCACGCATGGCACCGTGATCTGCTTCGAGAAGGACAAATGGAAGCTCGCCTTGGGGAAGGAACATCTCTTCGCCCAGGGCTTCAACGTGTGGCCAGGGATGTATACGACATTCCCAACGGCGAGGCTCGGGCCAGAGTTTGAGCAGCTGGGCGAAAGTCAGAAGATAATCGCGGCGGGCAATTCGATGAATCTGGCAATTCAAGCGTCTTGGATGATTTACGTTCTGGCGAACGTGAGGAAGGTCAAATCGTTCATCCCAACACCTATCCTACCTGGCCATGGCGACAGCTCAGATGATGATAACGAGGACAAGGGCAGTTCTGAGCCCAATTCAAAGAAGAGTAAGCGGTCCCACGGCACGCTCTCAGCCGAGACCATTACGCAAAGGGCCGCGAAGTCAGATGGCCTGGACAGCTCACAGGAGTTCTGAGTTTATCAATACATAGTGTGCGAGACATCTTGCAACCGACAGGTGAATTTTTTGTTCTGATCTCAGTGGCGCCACGGCGATACTTTTGTGCAGTTGGATCTGCGCCGTCTTCCCATTGCTCATCAGCTCCTTGGCCTCCTCATTCCCTCTGTATCCCAACCGCCCTTTTCACGTTCGCTCGCCGAGGACATTGCGTTTTGTGTACTTCGAGCTCCAGGCTCAGGCGGCTCAGATAAAGAGATTCCTTCTTGGACTCGCAACTCTCTCCTCACACGCTGATGGCGCTCGCTCGCTGGAGGTACGAGTTCGCTCACACGCCGGTGTTGTTTGAATTCTCTGCTCGCGCGCCTTCGTGTTCGGGAGGATTATGCCATGAGCGTTGCGATTGTCACGAGACGGGTTGAGAGATGATGGCTATGGCTACGTGAGTAGGCATTTCAGGCCCTGAGCACATATGAGTCATCTGAGTTACGCGCATATTCAGACAAGTTAGGTTAGGCATCGCAAATTTTTGGTCGGGCGCATGGGCTTCTTATAGTGTTCTGGCCGTCTTGGGGCTTGGGGGTCTCTTGGCTTGTCTTAGGCCGTTTGGGGGGGCTTCTTGGGGCATCTCGTGGTCGCCTTGGGCCGTCTTGGGCCATTGCGCCAAACAAACAACACGACATCAACGACTACATTCATAAACAATCATTGTCACTTCAAGTTTTTGCAGATGTTGGGCTCACGAGTGTCAGAGAGTCCATAGTTTTCACTTTTCAGGGACAGTATCTTGTCTACGAGCTTGCCAGATACACTCCAGATACCATGGACTGGGACGATGCGGTCGAAATCGATGAGGTGCCACCTCCCCCTGAGCAGCATGCGCATGGCCGAGGCCGAGGCCGAGGCCGCGGCAAAGGGAGAGGGAAGGGTCGCAGCACAGGCGGCGCCAGCGCCGGCACCGCCACTGGCGTCCGAGATAAGTGCTTCGCCGCATCATGCAGAAGCAAGAAGAAGCACAACAGCAAGTTCTGTACTCAACACCACAAGGGCGCGGAGAACTGCAAGAACCAAGCGCAGAAGGATGGCGAGATAGAAACATACAATCAAATCTTCAATGACCCAGTCAAGGCGGATCAGGCTCTGGAGCAGTACGAGAAGGACAACTGCGAGGGTCGGTTCCGCAAGAGACTCATCGATTGGGGCCAGTGGAAAAGGCAGTTCGGCGTCAGAGTCAGCACAAAAGTTCGCAATGTCGAAGAGTGGTTGGACGTAGCAGAATACGTTGACATCAAGACCAAGCACATGCCAGAGGGGGAAGCGAAAGAAGAGGCGAATAAGGTCAAGACCGAGGAGTTCAAGCAAATGTGCAACCAGCCCGGCATCGAGAAGGAGGGCGAGTGGCCTAGCACCCGCATCTGGGTCTACATGAAGAGGCAGAGGACCGGCGATGTCGAAAGGTACATCGACTCCAACTTCGAGGAAGGATCCAAGCAGATGAAGGACTTGACCAAGGCGGACAAAGACAGCCTCAAGCAATATTGCCACACATCAGCCCCTTCAAGCAGCAATGCGTTCCTGTCAGGGACGCTGACAGGGACAGGCGGGTGGGAGGACGACGGAGATCGCGACAGCAAGCCCGTGGCGGAGGTCAAGAAAGAGGACGGTGAGGATGGGCCACCATCTAAGAAGTTGAAGCACGTCGACGTGGCCACAGCGATGCCCAAGGTGAGGACCAAACTCGAGAAGAAGGTCGACAAGGCGCGGCAGGCCGGGGATATCCTGAAGCAGATGATGAAAAAGGCGTTGGATGATGCGGCGCGCATTCCCGACCATGACCAGAACATGAAAAACTACGTCAATGTTGTGAGCATTCGCTTTCAGGCGTTGCAGTTTTGGAGCGGCACGGCACCCTTGGAAGGGCGTTCGGAACAACTCGTGCTGGCCACCCCGACGAAGCCCGAGGTGAAGCCCGAGGAAGAGGGTTCGCAGCAGCCCGAGGAGGACGTGGCCGAAGGGAGACCAACGGCCGAGGTTTCCAAGGAGGTCAAGACAGAAAAAATGCAGGGCACGCCGGCCGTCGAGACCAAAGAGGAGGCCGGCAAAGACGTGCCAGCGCAGTCTCCGCCCTTGAGCAAGGGGATTGGTTCCGCCTCCAGCCACAAGTCGAGTTTGAGCGCCAACTTGGGCGATAAGCAGACCAAAGCCTTGAAAAAGTTCTTGGACGAGAAAGGGATCGCTGGGCAGGTGACTCATGACAACTCGAAGCTGGCGTCCTACAACGAGATGCTCAAGCTAGTGGAGAAGGTTTCATCAGCGGTCACGGCAACAGAGCTCAGCAGCCTCGAAGAGTCAGTCAGTGAGAAGTGCGAGTATTTCAACCAGATGTTGACGTCATTGAGACAGTCAAGTGGAGCTCTTTCTGGGCACATCAAGAATCAAGAGGGGAAGGCTGAGAGGGAGCAGAAAAAGAAGCAGGTGGAGGAGGCGGCCGAGGCTATCAAGAAGTCGAGAGAGGAGACAAAACGTTTGCAGGAGAAGCTGAAGGCTTCCTCGAAGTTGGCGCCGCCTCTGTTCAAGCTGAAATTCGACGAGCTCATAACCCATGGGCTCATCAGGACGGCCCCTGCCGGCAAGGAGCTGAATGACAACACCATCATGGCGCCGCTCCTCATCACGGGCCCGTCTGAGTGGAAGACTGCTTCTGAAGTGGAGATCCTCGCCTTCCAACTTGGGAAGTTCGGCGGCAGCTACAAGAG
>CAUYUJ010019732.1:67358-89858 GCA_963575745.1 Prorocentrum cordatum
AAACATAATAATAATATTATTACTAAGAAGAATAATAATACGAATAAGAATAATACTATCAATACGAATAATACTACTAATATTAAAAATACTAATCAGAAGAAGACGAAAACTAAGAATAGCGATATTATGAATAATACCAATACTACTAATACTAATGAATAATACCATACTACTAATACTAACGATACTATGAATAATACCAATACTACTAATAATATCAAAAATAATCATAATATGTAAAAAGAATATTGATACTAATAATAAACGTAATAATACTAATAATAAAAAGAATATTAAACCATAATATAGTAATACTAATACTAGTAGACGTAGTATTCATAGTAATAATAATAATAATACTAATAATAAAACTCATAATAATCATAACAATAACAGTAATACTAATAAGACTAATAATAAGACGTATCATAATGATAATACTAATACTTATACTAGTACTAACAATACTACCAATACTACTACTACTACTAATAATAATAATCATACTAACAATAATAATGAAAATAATACTAATAATGATAATATTAATAATCGTAATAATGATACTACTAATAATAACAATAACACAACTAATACTAACAATAATAATACTACTGCTAATAATACTACTACTACTAATAATGCTAATACTAATAATAATACTATTACTATTATTAATACTAATAATAAGAATAAGAATAGGAATAACAATAATCATATAGTAATAGTAATACTGATAATAGTAATACTAATATTATCAATAATAATACTAATAATACTACTACTGATAATACTAATAATACTAATGCTAATACTGATAGTAATAATAGTATCAATCATAATAATAGTAGTAATACTAGTAATAATAATAATAGTAATAATAATACTAATAATAATATTAATACTAATAATCATAGTAATAATAATAATAATCATAATCGTAATAATAATAGTAATAATAGTAATAATAACCATAATACTAATAATAATGGTAATGCTAATAATAATACTATTAATAATATTAATAACAATAATAATACTAATAATAGCAATGATAGTAATAATAATAATATTAATAATAATAATACTCGTAATAATAATAATACTAATGATAATAATAATAATGAAAATAGTAATAATATTAATATTAATAATAATAATACTACTAATAATAATACTAATACTAATAATAATAATGATAATAATACTAATAATATACGAATCATAATGCGAATCATAATACGAATAATAAGAACAATCATAATAATAATATTACGAAGAAGAAGGAGGAGGAAGAGGAGGAGGAGGAGGCGGAGGAGGAGGAGGAGGAGGAGGAGGAGGTGACCGGTGCCTCCCGACGCAGGTTTTCGCATGGTGCAGGGCCTCCAGGGGGCCTTCGCGGCGCGAGCGTGGTCGGTTCGGACGCGAGGTTTTGAATAGTGTAAGGGGCCTCCTGGAGCGGGAGCGCTGGTTCTGAACGGAAGTTCTCCTCCCGGAGAAGTAGTCGCTGGACGGTAGGTGTCGCATGGTGCATTGCCTCGAGGGCGGGAGCGTGGGCAGCCTCCCAGGACGGACGTTTTGCATGGTATAGGGCTTCCGGGTCGCGAGCGTGGGCGGTTTCGAAACGAGTTTTCGCATGGTGTAGGGCCTCTGGGGGGCTCCCGGGGCGGGAGCGTGGGCGGCTTCCCTGGACAGGAGTCTTCGCGTGGTGTAGGGCCTCCAAGGTGCGATCGCGGACAGGCGGGAGTGTTCGCATGGCGCAGGGCCTTTGGGAGCCTCCCGGGGCGCGATCGCAGGCAGCCTCCCAGGGAAGCTCCTGGAGCTTCAGAAGCTCCTGAAGCTCCTGAAGCTCCTGAAGCTTCTGGAGCTCCTGGAGCTTCCGGAGCTCCTGGAGCTCCGGAAACTCTCGAAACTCCCAAAGCTTATGAAGGCCCTGAAGCTCCTGGAGCTTCTGAAGCTCCTGAAGTTCCTGAAGCTTCCGAAGCTCCAGAGCGTCAGGAGCGTCATGAGCGTCAGGAGCGTCGGAAACGTCAGGAGCGTCAGGAGCGTCGAAGCTCCTGGGGCCCAGAGCGCCAGGAGCGTCAGAAGCGTCAGAAGCGTCAGAAACGTCAGAAACGTCGCGAAGCTCCTGGAGCCCACAGCGCCAGGGGAGTCAGGAGCGTCGGAAGCGTCGGAAGCGTCAAAAGCGTCAAAAGCGTCGGATGGTTGACGGCACCGCCTGCCCCATCAATCGGTTTGTGGCCTCGGGAGCGCGAGCCTGCTGTAATTTACGAGGGGGTGTGTCCCCGGAAGTGCGACTATGCTGTATTTCCAGGTGTCCCAGGCCCCCCCCCCAGGAATTCAGATTACTTGATTTGGGAGGTGGAGCTGCGCGGTTTTCGGTCTCCCCAAACTCGCGCGGTCTTCAGCAAAAGTGGTAATGTAACAGAGGACATGTAATAACATGGGAGCTCGAACTGATGCAGAGAACAAAACAGCCTAGTCGCAGCTCGTTGGTTCCCAAAGGGGCCAGCGGGTTTCAAAGGTTGTGGCCTCGGGAACGTCAACGTGTTGTAACATATGATGGATGATGCTCTCGGGAACGCGAATCCGGTTTACTTTGACGTGTCGCAGCGTCCCAGTACAACATTTGAAGCCAGGAGCTATGTTTTGTTGGGTTGGCATTTCGTTGCATGGAACAGGAGCACATTGGCCTCGCAGCCTGTTGGCCCCAAAGGGGCCGGCGGCTTCGGCTTCACTGTGACATGTTTGTCCGTGCTCGGTCTCTCCTGTTGCTGCTGTGAGCGGTCCCGTGAGTTCTCTCTTGGAGCATGCGTATGTATGGAAGTCAACCTTTTGGTATGTCATGTGTGCTACGTGTACCACGTTGTGAGAATCTGGCTCAATCTATTTTTGTTGGGCCTCTCCCTCGGCATGCGCGATGCGGAGGAGGGTGGGGAGGAGGAGGAGGAGGAGGAAGAGGAGGAGGAGGAGGAGGAGGAGGAGGAGGAGCAGGAGGAGGAGGAGGTAGAGGAGGACCAGTGTAAACCAAAGATGCATCACACAGTTCCTGGGACTTCAGCGACGCGGTTCAACGTGATTGCTACATCCTTGCAAGCTGAAATCGTGCCCTAACGCCGTTCCTGGGACTTAACACCGCGAGTCGGCGTGATTGCTGTGTCCTGACATATATACATCAGGGACATAATGTCTGTGGCTTCGACCATGCGAATCGTTAAACCTCATGCATTTTTGTCAGACGAGGGTGCGCAGAGCTATGGCGAGAGCCAACTTTCGAAAAGGAACCACCCTCCATATTTGAGCCTGTTGTGAACTTTCAAGACGAAAAAGCGCGGCGCGAAGGCGAGAGCCACATTTTGAGATGGAACTGTCCTCCATCCTTGAAGGTGTTGCAAACCTTTAAGACGAATGTGCGTGGCGCTCACGCGAGAGCATCATTTTGAACACGATCCTACCTCCATCCTTGAAACTGTTGTGAATTGTGTGCTTCAGGGTAATACATGGCGACGAAGTCTCAGGCGAAACGCCTGGCCCGCCCTACCGGCATGTGCGGAGGTGTGACAGGGAGGAGATATTCATAGGGAAGAGGAATGGAGGTGGAAGGGGAGGAAGAGGAGGAGAAGAGGAGGAGGAGGAGGAGGAGGAGGAGGAGGAGGAGGAGGGGGGGGAGGAGGAGGAGCAGGGGGAGGAGGAGGAGGAGGATGAGGAGGAGGAGGCGAGGAGGAGGAGGAGGAGGAGGAGGAGGAGGAGGACGAGGGGGAGGAGGAGGAGGAGGAGGAGGAGGAGGAGGAGGAGGAGGAGGAGGAGGAGGAGGAGGAGGAGGAGGAGGAGGAGGAGGAGGAGGAGGAGGAGGAGGAGGAGGAGGGGAGGAGGAGGAGGAGGAGAGGAGGAGGAGGAGGAGGAGGAGGAGGAGGAGGAGGAGGAGGAGGAGGAGGAGGAGGAGGAGGAGGAGGAGGAGGAGGAGGAGGAGAGGAGGAGGAGGAGGAGGAGGAGCAGGAGGAGCGGAGGAGGCGGAGGAGGCAGGAGGAGGAGGAGGAGGAGGAGACGAGGAGGAGGAGGAGGAGGAGGAGGAGGAGGAGGAGGAGGAGGAGGAGGAGGAGGAGGAGGAGGAGGAGGAGGAGGAGGAGGAGGAGGAGGAGGAAGGAGGAGGAGGAGGAGGAGGAGGAGGGAGGAGGAGGAGGAGGAGGAGGAGGAGGAGGAGGAGGAGGGGGTTATATATGTATTGTATATACATGTTGTACATGTATCCCATTTTTATGTATACGTTGTACATATATATATATATGTATAGTGAGAGAGAGAGGGAGAGAGAGAGAGAGGGAGATAGAGAAAGAGAGAGAGAGAGAGAGAAACAGAGAGAAAGAGAGAAAGAGAAACAGAGAGTCCGTAGCAATTTTGGCTCAAGGCCATGGGTCGCCCGACGACCGCGGGTCCTTCGTGGGCGTCCTCCAAGGTACGACTTCTGCTAAGCTTTCTCGGCCGCGGTGCGCTGCCCGCTTCCTCCTCGCCTTGCTGGGGGCGCTCTCCTTCGGACAGTGGCTGCAATGACGCCGAAGGGAGGCGGTTGGGGCACGTGGCAGCGGCGGAGCTGGCAAACACAAAGGTGGCAGCGGCGGGGGTAGCCGTGGGCCACGCAGCCTGGGATCTGGACCGGCAGTACGTGCGTCAGGGAAGGCGCCCTGGTACTGCAAGACATGCAGCGAGCCCAGTGCCAGCGGCTACCGTTTCATCAATTTCGGGGACCGCATGGCGTGCAAGCTGTGCAAGTGCTCCAATGGGACGCACTTCGCTGGGTCGCCCGAGGTGTCAGTGCCCTCCTTCAGTGCCCAGGAGTGCGCCAAGCTCGCGGATGCGAGGAAGGAGATCAAGCTGCTCAAGGCCAAGCTGGTGGACAAGAATCAGCAGCTTGCAGGTGAGGAGGCGGCCAAGGGCACGGCCCCCCCTTGGCGTGATGGCGCGGGCAGTGCGCATAAGCAGCGCCTTGACGTCGTCACCGCGAAGCTCAGGAACATCCAGGACATGGTGGACTCACTCGACGTCGGGGAGGTCGAGCTCCGAGAGTCGCTGGGGGCCACCAGGGCCGAGCTGGAGGTGGAGCAGGTGCAGCTGCGTGCGTCAATCTTCAGCTCCATGCCCAGGGGCGCGCAGCTCAAGAGCATCTCGGACCACATCAAGAAGGTGGAGAAGCAGGTCGAGAAGGGCCGCGCGGAGCTGGCGGCGATCGCGGTGCAGAAGCGCGAGCTGGAGGCCAAGGGGGGGGCCTTGCGCCGAGCCAGTGCTGAGCGGGGCCACAAGCTTGCGGAGCTCAAGACGGGGCTGGCGTGCGTCGTGGGCATGGCCCCCGCCCCTCCAGGCGGGCTTGGCGCTGACCCTGGCGGCCCGGTCGTGGTGGGCGGGGTTTCGATCACGGCGGGCTTCCTGGGGCGGGTGCTGGGCAGCTTCCACGTGGGTGAGGCCACGCGGCGCGCCATCAGCGAGCAGGTCCTCAAGCTCGAGCAGCAGCGCAGAGACACCCGCGCTGGCGCGGGGGCTGTGTCGGCAGCTGCTGAGGTGAAGGACCGCGCAGAGGGTGCAGCTGCGCCAGGCGCCCCGAGCGCCGTGCCGCCTGCGGCTGCAGGGCGAGTGCCCGCCCCAGGAGAGGGCGCCCCTGCTGGCGATGTCGGCGTGGGCGGCGTCGAGCTGGAAGTGGGGGGGCAGTGCGACATGCTCAAGCGGATGGGCCAGGCGCCGCCCGCGCCCGAAGGCGCTGAGCGCCCTGCTGCTGATGTGATGGCCGCGGCCTAAAAGCGCTTCTGGGATGGCGCTAGGATGCTGCCGCCCAAGCGGCAGCGGAAGGCAGCCTGAGGGCATCGTTGACGCCATGATGATGTTTCTTGAGAATGAGGACGCCTACTACAGCGAGCTGTGCGCGGCGAAGGAGCAGATGGGCAGCAAGATGCACGGCTGTGGCTTCTGGGGCGGCGCCATGCAGGCGGGGGGCAGTGAGCTGGTCGGCGACGACGCTGCGCTGCTTGGCGGAGCGTACGGCCTGCACGCTGATCCTGGAGACGTTCCTCTTCAGGGCCCAGCCCCCAGGCGGGGTGGTCGGGGTGTTCGGCCATCAAGGGTACGGCCCCAGGATGTCAGATTCGGCTGACCTGGAGCTTCCATCCGAGAGGCAGCCGCGGGTGTCGGCCCCAGGGTACGGCCCAGAGGGAGGGCGGAGGGATTCAGCCCCTCGAAGTCGCAGCCTCTCCCTCACATGTCAGACTCGTGTTGGGCCTCCTGTAACGTGAGCGACCAGCGGGACTGCGAGTTCGTGGCTCTTGCATGCCTGCAAGCGTACCCTGCGCGCTGTCCAGCGCGCCCCGCGCGGAGCTCGAGCCCCCCGCTCGCCCCGCCCCCCATCAGCAGGACGGTGCCGACCGCCTGCGGGGCCCAGGCGCGGCGGCTACCTCGGCCGCTCGAGCCCCCCTGGCCGCCATGGTACGCGCGCCGATGGCGAAGGGATGTCGGCTGACCACGGTCAGTCCTACGTCGTGGGGGCCTCTGGGTGACTACCTTCAGATGGCCGGTGGGGGGCCCGCGCTGGCGTTGGCGGTGCAGGGGCGCCGCCGTCTGCATCTAGACCTGGCGGCGCAGCAGAGGGCAAGGGCGCAGGCTGGCGTGGAGTCTGGAGTGCGGCGACCTCTTTCACCTACCTGCCTCGGGCACGGTGGGGGGAGTAGCTGTCTTGGCCCCGACCTCCGTCTAGGTCAAGGCCCCCCACTGGACGCAGCTCGCTTGAGATCCTGCCAGGCAGGCTGGTAGCAGGGCGCGTGCGGGCTTGCCCGAAACGGGCATCGTGATCCTGAGTGTCTACCTCCATGACGGGGGGGGCCTCTCGGCCAACAACCTGGGCATCCCGTGGCAGCTGGCACAATGCCTCGGGCACCTTGAGGCGGAGGGGCACCACTGGGCAGTCATGGGCGACTGAAACATGGGGCCGCGGGTCCTGAACTTCGGCTGGATCACGAAGCTGCGAGCAGTGGTGCGTGCAACGAGTGCGCCCTCTTGCAGGCAAGGCGGCGGCTCTCGGATCGACTACTTTGTGTGCTGGCCAAGAGCATGTCGGGGCTCTCCAGCCAGTCGGCCCAGCTGGGCCTCGGCGCCAGCACGTGGCCGCACTGGCCCGTGCACCTGGCCCTCGCCGGGCTCCAAGCGGTCAGCTGGCAGCGGGCCTCATCGAGCCCGCGGCGATGCCCATGGAGGCAGCCCCCCCTGGCTGCCCGCGTGCGCCCTGGCGCTGGGGGGGGGGGGGGTCATGAGGGCCATCTCGCCAGTCAGCGGCGACGCAGGCTTGCAGGGCATGTGGGACCTACTCCTCGTGTGCATTGAGATTGAGATCCTGGCCAGGAGGCGGGCGCGCGGCGGGCAGGGACACTGAGGGTGCCGTGGAGCTCGTTCGGCGCAAGGCCTCCTGGCGGGCCCCGCGCAAGAGGCGCGCGCGTGCCACCCGGGCGCAGGCGTGGGCGGCGGCGACGCAGTGGGGCCGCCTCGCCAATGCGCTGCGCGCGCTCCGCAGCGAGCCCATGGACAGGATGGGCCGTCCCAGCAAGCTGCGGGAGAAGCGCCTAGCCGCGGGGGGCGCAGCCATCGGTGCGGTGCACGGCCTCCTGCAGAAGGTGGGGGCCAGGGCCGCTGGGCCCACCTGCCGACATGGGCCCGGGGGCCCTTCCAGAGAGGCGGGGGCGTGTTCCAGGGCGCCGACTGGGGCAGTAATATCAAGAGCCGAAGGGAAGAGGCAGGCAAAGCTGGTCCCCCAGGCAGCCCAGGCGCGGTGGAAGGAGTGGACCGAGCAGGAGCCGCGCGCGCCACCTCCAAGGTCCCTGCTTGCCAGGAGGTAGTGCAGGCCTGCGAGGGGAGCGACGGGGGTGCCGTCGTCGAGCGGGAGCTACGGCCCTGGGGAGATATCTGGAACTACCGCGGCCTCAAGCAGATGCGCTTGCGGACGCAGGCGACTGGGAGCGCCTTGCCCCGCTGGAACGGCACGCCGTGCGAGACGTGATTTGCTCCTTCCCGTGGAGCACGGGAGTTGGGCTGTCGGGCATTCCGCCCAGGGCGCTGGCAGACATCTCGGACGAGGCCGTCGACGCGATGATTGCGGTATTCCACAAGTGCGAGGACTTGCTGCAGTGGCCGAGCAGCTGCCTGATTAACGTCATGGTCAGGCTCCCCAAGCCCGATGGCGGCAGCCGCATGATCTGGCTCATGCCGACTCTCATCCGAGTCTGGAGCAGAGCACGACGCCCGATCACCAAGGCGTGGGAGCAGGCGCACCCCTCTGACTTCACCTGGGGCGTGGGGCCTGGGCGCTCCAGCTCGGACTCGGCGTGCGACCTCAA
This sequence comes from Prorocentrum cordatum, assembly GCA_963575745.1. Taxonomy (NCBI): domain Eukaryota; class Dinophyceae; order Prorocentrales; family Prorocentraceae; genus Prorocentrum; species Prorocentrum cordatum. Next base: position 75,725 of record CAUYUJ010019732.1, read on the forward strand.
CCTGGCCAAGGAGAAGGCCCAACTGGCGGGGTGGGGCTCGGCGGAGGTGGCCCTCGACCTTTGGAAAGCGTTCGCGATGGTGACGCCAGAGGCGCAGCTGGAGGAGGCGCGCGCACTGGAGTCTCCGTTGCGCCTCACATGGATGCTGCTCTCCACCTACCGCCAGCCCCGCGCGCTGGCAGCCTTCAACACGATGTCGCGTGCCGTGGTGGCCTGACAGGGGGGACATTGCGGGGTGCGGGCGCGCCAACTCTTTTCTGCTGGTGCTCACGCTGCGGGCGCTTCGGAGGGCCCATGCCATCGCCCCCACCGTGCAGCCGCGCGGGCTGGTGGACGATGTCACGCTCGCCTGGGCGGGGTCGAGAACGGGGCACATCACGGACCTTGCCAACGCCCTCAGCAGCTTCGCGGCCAGTGTCGCCGACCTCCGGCTGGTGATGCAGCCGCAGAAATCGTGCTTCCTGGCCTCGTCGCGGCGGCGGGCCCAGCAGCTGCGCCCCGCGATGCTGCGGCAGGGGCTTCACGAAAAGTTCAGCGCCCGCAACCTGGGCCGCGAGCTGCGCGGGCGGAAGGTCCTCCGCACCCATGAGAAGCGAAGGCTGGCCTCCTTGATGGAGAGGAGGCGGCGGCGGCTGGCAATGCTCAGGCGGGCGGCTGGCAGGCGCGCGGCGGCCCTGGTGGCCGCGGGCCTCTCGCCCTCGGCGGGGCATGGTGCAGGCGTGGCGGGCCTGGCAGACCGCCCACTCGCCCAGCTGCGCACCCTGGCGGCGGTCACGGCGGGGGCCAAGGTGGGGTGCGGGACAGCAGCAGTCGTGCTCCTGCAGAAGCGGGTCGACTACGACCCGATCTACGCGGCCACGGCCCCCTTGGTCACGCGCCTGGCCAGCCGCATCTGGGAGGGTAGCGGCTCCCTCGCCGCCCTGGCCGCCAGCTGGGACAGGCTGGTGGCAGTGGCCAAGGCAGGCCGTCTCACTTGGGCAAGCGCCCATGGGCCCCTGGCAGCAACGTGGCTCTCCCTCGTGCGCATCGGCTCGGGCATGCAGTCGGTTTGGGTGCTCAAGTCGGACACCGGGGAGCTGCGCTCCATGCTGCGCGCTGCGCCGAGGGACATCACGGGCGCTTTGGTCGAGGGCATTCGGAGATGGCAGTGCCGCCGAGCGGTGGCACACCTCCCAGATAACCAGGGGGAGACGCTGTGGCCACGCGCGGTGCGAGCGATCGCGCAGCGGGCAGGCGCGGCTGCAGAGAAGGGGGCGTTTCATGCGCTCTGGTCGGGAGGCCACTGCACCAACGTCTTGGGGCACAGCCATGGGTTCGCCGACACCGAGGCGCGCCGAGCGCGCGGGGGGGCGCGCGACGCCCTCATGCATCGCTGGTGCCGCTGTCCTGTGTTCATGGTGCCCATGGGCGACGAGCTGGAGCAGAAGGGGCCGTTCCGCAAGCCGCTGGGGGCAGTCCGCCAGCACATGCACGAGGCGGAGCAACGCTGGACCGTCGGCGACAGCTACCTGCCCTCTCGTACGGCCTCCCGCTGCTGCCCGTGCTGCCGCTTGCAGCGCCGTCGACCCACTCGGTCATCGGCTGGGGCGCGGAAGGAGTCCCCTGACCGTCTGTTGTCTACGCTGATGGCTCGGGCCACTCCTCCAAGGCCTTCGAGGCCCGCAGGTGCGGCTGGGCGGTGGTAGCCCTCAGGCCCGACGGGTTCCCGCTGAAGGCTGCCTGTGGGCCGCTCCCAGGGGCAGTCCAGGCGGTGGGGCGAGCGGGGCTCTTTGCCTGCCTGGCTCCGCTGCGGCAGCCAGGGGCGACGAACCGCATCGTCAGCGACCTCCAGTCTCTCGTGGCGGAGGGCAACTTCTGGAGCCCGGAAGCTGCATCGGCGCGTGGACGGCGCGCTGGCATCTGGAGGCAGCTGCATGCCGCAGCAGCAGCCCGTGCCATGCCCCCGCCACGGTTCAGGTGGGTCCCTGCCCACCGAACGCTGGGGCAGGCGCTGGAAGAGGGCATCGCGCCGCTGGACTGGCTGGGCAACTGCTGGGCCGACTTCTTCGCCAACTTGGGGGCGGCGGAGATCAAGCTGCCCAATGACACCGCCGATGCGATCCATGCAGAGCTGCCGCGGGCGCTGGTCACGGCAGACTACATCGGCTGGGCGGCGGCCAGGATCTGCCAAGTCGACCTGTGGAGGCCGCTGGGCGAGGATGGGAAGCTCAAGCGGAATGTGGAGCCGAAGTTCTTTCCAGGGCCGCAGCTCAGCCTCGCGCGCCAGGAGTGCCAGGCGGTGGGGGTTGACGGGGTCCAGTGCGTACATTGTGGGAGGGAAGCCTACACGGGCAAGGCTCGGACCCTCCTGTGCTGCAGGCTGTGCAAGCCCTCGCGCCTCGGCCAGATGCGAGCGGCAAAGAGCCAGAGTGCTTCTGGAGCGCAACTGCTGGCGAGCTCAGAAGCGGTCAACCTGGGCCTGCAATTGGCGGACTTGGTGGAGACGCAGGCGGCGCAGGAACACCCCCCGACAGCGGCGGCGACGGCTCGGGGAGACGAGACGGGACGGACACCGTCGGAGGCCTCCGCGGAGCGAGAGAGTGAGGAGTCGGCGGGGCGCGCACCGTCGGAGTCCCCGCTGCAGGCCATTCTGGGCGAGCCCAACCCCGCTCCTTCATCCCGCGGCGCCTGCCAGCGGTGACCGGCTCCCCTGGAGGAGAAGGCGCAGTGCCTCCTGACAGCGGCCAAGGGGCTTGCGCCGCGCAGAGCAGAGGGGCCTGGCTCGAGCGCGCGGCGCGGATCGGTCTCAAGTGGCACGGCAGCTGCTGGGAGCGGCGCGGCGGCAGGCGGCCCTGAGGTGGAGGCTGACGTCAGCGACCTCGCGCAATGGGCCGCGGAGGGGCTGTGCGCGCCTGAGGCCGAGGGAGGGGCTGCCCAAGGCGCAGGCCAGCCAGCGCCCCCAGTGGCGGCGGCGGCGCAGGCGGCGATGGACTTTCCAGTGGCAGCAGCCTGTTCGCTGGCGGCGGCCGCGGCTGCCACGTCGCTGCCAGGGCGCTCGCGCAGCCCCCGGCGGCGGCAGGTGGGCAAGATGCCGCAGGGCGAAGTCTCCGTGCCCAGCGACGACCTCGGCCACAGCATGCGCGAGGCGGGGCAGTGCGCTTTCTGCGGCAGATGCGGGGCCTTCGCCAAGCTGCAGGGGGCTGACTGCGCCAGGGCCCCTACGCGGGGAGGCCGCTCGGCTGACGTCGCCGGCGGCCCTTCCACGCGGCCGTGGGCCGCTGCGGTGCGCCTGGCGTGCCGCCCTGGCTGCGTGCGGGCGGGCTTGCCTGCCTGCCGCCGCTGGGCGCTTTTGGGCCGTGCGCCTGGCCCCTGTGGCGTCGCCAGCTGGGGGTGTGCGTGGTCCCGACGGCCGTGCGGCGGGCGGGTGCTCGCCGTCCTGAGGCGCGGGCTGGCGGCGCGCGGCCGCCGCGCCCCCGCGGACCGACGCTGTGCGTCGGCGGCCGAGCCTCGACTCGCCCGCTGGCGCGCCGAGGGTGGTGCGATATATATATATATATATATATATATATATATATATATGTATATATATCTATAGAGAGAGAGAGAGAGAGAGAGAGAGAGAGAGAGAGAGAGAGAAAGAAAGAGAGAGAGAGGGATAGAGAGAGAGAGAGAGGAAATGAGAGAGAGAGAGAGAGAGAAAGTGAGAGTGAGAGAGAGAGAGAGAGAGAGCAAGAGAGAGGAGGTGGATGATGAGGTTGAGAAGGGGCAAAGGGGAAGACATTCGGTTTCTTTGCGGTACGTCTACGTGGAGAAGTCCACGCGCCCCCCGAGCCTCCGTCTCCTCCCTCACCTCGTTCCAGGTCCCAATTCGATCCGATCAATCCAATTCGATTGCGATCCTGGCTGGCCCGATTCAACTCGATGTCAACGTTCTTGCGATCCGATGCGGCCCGATGCTTCAATCGCACTGATGTGCATTTTGGCGCGGCCGATTCGATCCGATTCCGACTACGTGGCGGTGCGGCACCTCGTGGGTGTCATTTTGGAAGTACTTGGAGAATCTGAAACGCTTTTGGGCAGTTTTGCGGCCGTGTTGGGCCGTGTTGGGTCCATTTTGGGCCGTGGTGGGTCCATCTTGGGCCCTCGTGCGCCGATCTTGGCCGTTTTCCGACCTGTTTTGGAACCTAATTGGAGCCTCTCTTGGGGCGCATGAGGTTGTGGAGAGCCCGAGGTGGCGAGCGTGCGAACAAGATTCGAACATTAATGAGGCGTCTATGAATTCGGGCCTCCTGGGAAATGAATCCGGACCCCCCCGGGCTTCTTGGGTATCATTGTGGAACAACTTGGAGCATCTGAAACGCCTCTTGGGTCATGTTTCGGCTATGTTAGGCAGTGTTGGGTCCATCTTGGGCCGTCTTGGAGGCATCTTTGGCCTTTGTGCGCCGATCTTGGCCGTCTTTGGGCCTCTTCTGGGGTCCCAGAAGGCCCGAAAAGCGCCCAGGAGGGGTCGCCGGAACCGTCCAATTTCTGCCGGGGGGGCCATCCTCGGTGACAGATAGTATAGACAGGAATCTTGCTATGTTGTTTTATTTTGTGGAGGGGAGGGGAGTTGTTCTTGTTACAAAAAGGTTTGTTGGTGTTGTGTTGTTTGTGCTTGTTCTTTGTTGGTTTCGTTATTGTGCGTCACGTGCGGCTGTGTTGTCGGTTATTCGTTTCGTTTTGTTTGAGATTGTTTTATTGTTTGTTTGAACCGATTGCTTATTTATGTGTTTACTTGTTGGTTTTGTGTTTGTTATTTGTTTGTTTGTTTGGTTGGTTCGTTTGGTTGCTTTTATTTTTGCTTGCTTGTTTATTTGTTCGTAGCTTTCATTTGTTTGTGTGCTGTGTGTATCGGTGTTGAAATTGTTGTTGCTGTTGTTGATGATGTGGATGTGGTTGTTGTTGATGTTGCTGTTGTTGTTGATGATGATGTTGATGTTGATGATGTTGTTGATGATGTCGTTGCTGTTGCTGTTGTTGTTGAATATTATTCCTTCTAAAGAATTATTATTGTTGGGACCCCTGGTGCGCGACCTCTGCGCCGCGCCTAGGCCGCAGCTACATTTTCATCATTTTTTCGCGAAAGCTTCAGAAAAGTGGATTGTTACCGGATCCGGTTTTTTGTTGTACTCCGTTTTCCCTTGCAAAAAACACTATAAAATGAAAATTCTTGTTCTTACTTGATCAAATTGCAAGAATCCCTTGCAAAAAATAAGGTAAAGTGGACATTCGTGCGCGCAAGACGAAATCCTTCCAAAACCTTAGGTTTCGTAGCGATTTTAACATAAAAACATCAAAAACCCAATGGTTTTTTAAGAAAAAATTGTCAAAATGTTCATTCCGCGCGCTCTTGCGGATTCGTAGGAAAACCAACACTTTTTAAACAATTCTGTCAAACGGGCTTTTGCGAGCAACTTTTTCGAACTTCTGCGACAACGTTTGCGCACCTGCCAGGGCCATCATCCCTGTCAAATAATACCATGCGGGACATATTCGTTTTTTCTTTGCGCGCGCACGCCGAAATCTCCAAAAATCATTGGGTTTTTAAGAATTTTAGCACCGCGCATAATAAAATCACACGAATCGCACCGTAGGTCCTCGAAAAACACCTGCACGACTTTTCAAAATTTCCACCCGCGCGCGCTGTCCGTTCTCAAAAAACCAATGGTTTTCCAACATTTATGTTACCTGAGCTCGCGCGAGCTACTTTCGCATCTTTGCAACGGGGTTCGCGCGCCTGCCAGGGGCCAGAATCCCTTGCGGTTGCGCCATATGTTGCGCCAAAGTGACCAAGTTCTGTGGGTGTGTACCCCACGCCAGTGTAGTAGCCACGGTCGTCCGCACGCCACGAAGTGAAGTGTCCCAACGTCATAGGGCGGGAAGCTGGGTTTGGGTGGTCGCGAAGAGTCGTTTGGATATTTGGTAGAGCTTGTAATGCCCCCCCACGAAGTGGGGGTATTGCTGGCGTCGTATGAAAACCCTGGCACTGGTGAGAACACTGAGCGTTCGGGTAAAATGATTGTTGTTGTTGTTGTTGTTGTTGTTGTTGTTGTTGTTGTTGTTGTTGTTGTTGTTGTTGTTGAACATCATTAATTCTAAAGAATAATTATTGTTGGGCCCCCTGGTGCACGCCCCCCCCCCCGCGCCTAGGCCGCAGCCACATTTTCATCATTTTCGTGAGGAAGTCTCAGGTAAAACGATGTCATCCAGATCCGGTTGTTTTGTTGACGCCCGCTTTCCCTGTCAAAAAACACTATAAAATGACATGTCTTGTTCTAACATAACCAAACTTCAATAATCCTTTGCAAAAAATGACACGAAGTGCACACTCGCGCGCGCAAGATGAAATCCTTCCAAAACCTTAGTTTTCGTAGCGATTTTAACATAAAAACATGAAAAACCCAATGGTTTTTCAAAAAAAAAGTTTCAAAAAATCATCTTGCGCGCTCTTGCGGATTTCTGAGGAAACCCAATATTTTTTCAACATTTCTGTCAAACGGGCTCTTGCGAGCAACTTTTTCACGTGCTTCGAACTTCTGCAACAACGGTTGCGCGCATGCCAGGGCCATCATCCCTGTCAAATAATACCATATTGGACACATTCGTTTTTTCTTCGCGCGCGCACGCCGTCGTCGTCGGCCGCGGGGCCCTGAATAGTAGCCACGGTCGTCCGCATGCCACGAAGTGAAGTGTCCGAACGTCATAGGGCGGGAAGCTGGGTGTGGGTGGTGGCGAAGAGTCGTATGGAAATTTGGTAGAGCTTGAACCGGCCCCCCCACAAAGTGGGGGTATTGCCCGCCTCCTATGAAAACCCTGGCACTGGTGAGAACGGAGTGTCCCCAGTCTTAAATGATTGTTGTTGTTGTTGTTGTTGTTGTTGTTGTTGTTGTTGTTGTTGCTGCTGCTGCTGCTGTTGTTGTTGTTGTTGTTGTTGTTGTTGTTGTTGTTGTTGTTGTTATTGTTCTTGTTGTTCTGGTTTGTTGCTGTTGTTGCTTCTGCTGTTGTTGTAGTAGTTGTTGTTAGTCTTTTTTTTCCTCCCTCTCTCTTTCTGTATCTCCTGTGCCTCCCTTTCCCTCTCTCTGCGCCCGCGCGGGCCCGAGCAGCGGCGTGGGCGGCAGGGCCTCCAGATGGAAGACGTCGCCCCGAAGCGCTTCGGGCTGAATTTCAACCCCCCGTCGATCATCGTGGAGTATCTGCAGGCCCCGCTCGGCGCGCCCTCGCGCACGGCGATCGAGGGCCGAGGAGGATCAAGCATCGAGAAGGGTCGTGGATCGAGGAGGGTCGAATGTCCCGCAGGATCGAGGAGGATCGAGGATGACCGAGGATCGAGGAGCATCAAGGATCGAGAAGGGTTCAGGATCGACGAGGGTCAAGCATCGTTGAATACCGGCAGGCCCCGCCTGGGTCGCGCCAAGCGGGAGCGTTGCTTCCAGAATTTGTCGACGTGTTTTTTTGTCAATCCGCCCCCAGGTGCAGTCTTCGGTCCCAGGGCCGTCAAAAATGGGTCCGGGTCGGGAAGCCCGCTGTTCTTCTCGAGCTCCGAGGATTGAGATTCTGTGTGTGTATGTGGGCCAGGACGTCCTGGATCATACCATTGCTTTGGAGTCGCAGGTTTCCAGGCTGATGACCCCGCGCGGTACCAGAACCGCAGACAACCAGGACAAGGATATGATCTGTGTGATCCGTGGGCTGCAGCATTGCGGAGACTTCGATATGACGAAATGATGGATAAACTTTGGGAATCTTATGGCCCCCAGCCAGAAGACGTGTACACGAAGGGGGACTTCCAGGGGATCATTTTTGGCAAATTCCCTTCGACGAAGGACGGGGACTCTGTCGTGAACATGTTCCACAAAGGTTCCTTTAAGGAGGGGGGAAATAATGTATGGGCTAGACCAGACTTTGTGTTTTGTGTTTGGTGCGAAGTACTTGTTCAAATATTGTGGCTACAACGCACAATCTGTCTGGGCGGACCCAGTTGAGGGCAAGGTCTGGGTGGGGGACGAGGTTGCGGTCCAAACCACCATAATCTCTGGCAAGTTCCATGTGGAATATGGGCGTGGGGATGGCTTGCGGGCCGTGCGCGGGCCGTCGGCAGCGAACGCGCGTTGGGTGGGGTCCGAGCTGCTCCAGGTTCGGCCTTGTGGAGGCACTGGGAGGACCAGAGGCCGCAAGGCTCAACCAGCCCATGTCCCTCCAAAGTCTTCGAATCGCCAAATACTCTAGTTTCTGGGCCCAGGCTTCTCCAGCGTGGCCAGAGTAGATGGGGTCGCAGGATCGCGCCGCATCGCCGGTGCATCGGCGATGCGCGGCCGTGAGGCCCCGCGAGTCTTGTGGATATTCAGCGGGCAAAGAACGGTATAATATAAACTTTTTCGCTGTCGGGGGCGCCTGTCCCTGGGCGGCTGGAAAGTTTATACCCCTACGGTGCCACCGTAAGGGTATAAACTTTCCAGCCGCCCTGGGACAGATGCCCCCTACAGCGAAAAAGTTTATCTTATACCGTTCTTCGCCCGTTAAGATAATGTAGGTTCTTTTCGTGTCGGGTCGGGGACCACCACACCGCGGCGAAGACTGCACCGCCTCCAGCGGTCATCCGTCAACGCTCTGTGCCTTCAGAGGAGGAGGAGGAGGAGGAGGAGGAGGAGGAGGAGGAGGGGGAGGGGGAGGGGGAGGGGGAGGGGGAGGAGGAGGAGGAGGAGGAGGAGGAGGAGGAGGAGGAGGAGGAGGAGGAGGAGGAGGAGGAGGAGGAGAGCCCCGATCGTCGAAGTTTGAACGATCCACGCGGTGAGAGCCAGCGCCAGGTAGTCACAGCACGCAGCTGCCGCACGCCTCTCCGCAGTCTGTGACGGGGGTGCTCCGCCCGGGCCTTGGGCTGACAGCGTCGGCCGCGCAGGGTGCACACTGGAGATGCCACTCCTCCGATGTTCGGGCCTGTCGACGGGGCGGTGCAGTGCGCTTGGGGAGCCAGCCGCGGGCTCGTCGGCTGCGTCGCAGTCAGCGTGCCGGCAAGCCCGGACGCGTCAGGCGTGCCGCGCGTGAGCACAAACCGTGTGCGTGCAGGTCGCATGTCGCGAGTGCGTGCGAGGGCACGCGAGCTCACGTGTGCGTGCATGCGCCCGCGTGTGCGCGCGCATGCGCTTGCAGTCTCGCGGTGATTCAGACGATGGGAGCGGGTCCATGCTGCCGGCGATTTGCTCGGCTCTCTCCGACGGCATATCCGTCGCAGCCATCGAGAGGCCATGTTTCTCCTGTCTTCTTCTTCACCACCCTTAACTCCGCAGGCGCCTGCAGCGCAGATGCCTTCAGCGCAGGCATCCAGCGCAGGCGTGTCGCCTACGTCGGCATGGGCGTGCAGCGCAGGCGTGCAGCGCAGGCGTGCAGCGAGGCGTGCGGCGCAGGCGTGCGGCGTGCGGCTCTGGAGTGCAGCGTAGGTGCAGGGAGAGGGGGAGGCAGAGCCTGTCCATCTCAGGGCTCCCTCCTTCCCTCCCTCCCTCCGTCCTCCTCCGGTCAACGATTCCCTTCGTCCCCCTCTCCACTTAGCGAGCCCGCTCCCGTCCTGCAGGGCGTGCCCAGGCAGCGGGCCTCTCCCGCATCGCAGCAACCTGCGCCCCGCGCCCTCCCCCCTCCCCGCCCCTCTCTCGCTATTGTAAATGTGTTCGCCGTACTGCCCTGGCAGCTCTGCCCTTCGGGGTGGTGGCACGCTTATGCAGGGCCCGCAGTCGTGTCAACAGACAAGCGTCCCCTGCCTCGCGTGTGTCCTCTGGGTTGTGTGCCCTCCCCTTGGATGAGAATTCGGGAGGGGACGAGGATGGGGATGGGTGAGATGATGATTATGCTGATGATGATGCTGATGCTGATGCTGCTGCTGATGCTGATGCTGATGATGATGCTGATGCTGCTGATGATAAGGAGGATGATGTTGATGATGATGATGATGATGATGATGATGATGATGATGTTGATGTTGATGATGCTGATGCTGATGATGATGATGATGATGATGATGATGATGATGATGATGATGATGGTGATGTTGACGGTAATGTGTGGCTCGGGCCAGGATAAGCAGCCGCCGCATGCGGGAGCCGTTGTTGGCAACCACGCTGGCCACTCTCCCTTCTCCTCGTCCTCCTTCCTTCGTCTCTTCCTCCTCTCCCTTAACCTTGCGCGTGTCTGCCCCACAAGCTGGGTTCGAAAGAAAGCGGGTTTCAAATGCAACCGATTCTTTTGTGCCTGTTCTTTCAGACAAGCGTTTTTGAAATGTGACTTTAGATGCGGGACAGTGTTGAATCTTGTGGTCCGCACCATTCCTTTCCTTGTAAAATTGATAATGCTGATGCTGATGCTGATGCTGATGATGATGATGCTGGTGCTGATGCTGAAGATGATGCTGCTGCTGATGATGGTGGTGATGATGGTGGTGATGATGATGCTGATGATGCTGCTGCTGATGATGATGATGCTGATGATACTGATGACGATGATGATGCTGGTGATGCTGATGATGATGGTGGTGGTGGTGATGATGATACTGGTGGTGGTTGTGGCCGTGGGGGTGGTGCCGATGATGGTGATGATGACAATGATGATAATGATGATGATGATGATGATGATGATGATGATGATGATGATGGTGACGATGAAGATGACGATGATGATGCTGATGATGATGATGATGATGCTGATGATGATGATGGTAGTGGTGGCGATGATGATACTGGTGGTGGTGGTGGCCGTGGGGGTGGTGCCGATGATGGTGGCGATGATGATGATGATGGTGACGATGACGATGACGATGTCGATGACGATGATGATGATGATGATGCTGATGATGATTATGATGATGATGACGATAATGATGATGATAATGATGATGATGATGATGATGATGAAGATGATGATGATGATGATGATGATGATGATGATGATGATGCTGGTGCTGGTGCTGCTGCTGATGGAAATGGTGGTGATGATGTTGATGATAATGATTATGATTATAATGCTGCTGCTGCTGATGATTATGATGCTGATGATGATGCTGCTGTTGTTGATGATGATGATGCTGCTGCTGCGGTTGATGATGATGATGATGATTATGATTATGATGATGATGATGATGATGATGATGATGATGATGATGATGATGATGATGATGATGATGATGATGATGATGATGATGATGATGATGATGATGATTATGCTGCTGCTGCTGCTGATGATGATAATGATGATGATGATGATGATGATGATGATGATGATGATGCTGATGCTGATGCTGATGCTGATGCTGATGCTGATGCTGATGCTGACGCTGACGATGAGGAGGAGGAGGAGGAGGAGGAGGAGGAGGAGGAGGAGGAGGCGGAGGATGAGAAGGAGGAGACGGAGGTCCGTAGCCATGTTGGCTTAAGTTCCGAAACCGCGTCCCTGACGCTCGGAGTTTGTCCGCAGCTGTGGGGAGTGGCCCGAAGTCGCAGAGGCTTGCAACCTTCTCGATCCACTCTGGAGCCGCCTCGCGCAGAGTGTTCGTTCTGGCTCCGATTCTCCGTCATTTTTTTGATGCCGCTACTAGATAGCGAGCGTGAGATGGATCGCAACGGCAGCATGCGTTGTCCACCGCCTTGGAGGCTATGGATGCCGCGCTGACGTTCTCGTCGCAGGAGCATGCCACCCCGCCGCGTCGTCCCCGCGCATATATTGTGAAGCTGCTGCTGGTCGTAGTCCCAGTCGGTCTGCTGCTGCTCTCGCCCGTGCGGCCGAAGAAGGACTGAAGAAGGAGAGTTTCTTGATTCCGCCTTGAGAGGAAAGCGGCGTCCTTGCCGATCTAACCCACAAGTGCGGGGCCGTGCTGCCAGTGCTCGGCGCGCGCCCGGAGACGCCGGCGGCGCGGGCTGGACGGGACTGGACGGGGCCGCGACGCGACTGGAGGGGCTCTGGGCCAGCCTCGAGCGGCTGCTGCAGGGAGGGCTCAAGCTCTAGGCCTCCTGGATGGGGTCAGAGTGGATGTGGTCGGAGAATCGTGCCGCATCGCCGATGCATCGCCGATGCGGCTAGATGTGGGGCGCACTGTCTTCCGCGCCGACGTCGCCAGTGCATCCCCGATGCATCGGCGATGCAGCGAGATCCTCCGACCCCATCTACTCGGACCCCATCTAGGATGCCTCTATCAACCGGTCAACCGGCAGGCTGCGGGTGCGCTGCTGAACACCTACGCGGGCAACGCAAGCCAACGCCACCAGCAGTTGGAGACGAGATCTTCCGCTACGATGCGGCGCTGAGGGGCTGCTGGGAAAGCTCGCTGAAACGGCCGCGAAGCGCGCGGCGGCCTGCTGAGCGCGGCGTGGGCGCATGCGGCTGCAAAAATCCAGCGCGACCTCAGCGTCTTCGGTGTCTCCACTCTCGGAGACGCTCTGGCGCCCCTGCCCCGGGCCGCGGCCGCTCTCGAGACGGCCCCGGGCGAGCTGGCGCGCTTGGGCGCCGACCCCGAGCCGGCCGCGCCCCTCGAGACTCTCTTGGGGCACCCGACCAGACAGAAGACCCTGGTTGGTATGGTACAGAAAAATCTTGCGCGGTTGCAAAGCAGCGAATGCACTGTTGCAGCCGGGCGGCGCTGTTCTCCGCCAGGGGGCCTGGGGCTGGGGCTTACGTGGGGTGCCCCGCGCAGCTGGCGTGCGCGCTGGAGGGCCCTCGCTGGCAGACAGCGACCCGTGGCCGCGTCCAGCTCCCGCGGCCCGATTGCGCCGCCGACGAGCTTGCTCGGGCTTCGACGACTTGCGACGAGGCCGGCTTCCGCGCCGCCATCTGCCAGCCGGGCGGCGGCGTCGTCGAGCGGCGCGACGGAGTGGCGCGCGCCGCGGGCAGTCTGGCGGGCAGGTGGGCCCACTGCGTGCCGCTCTACGAGCAGCGAGTGCCCACCTGGGACAGGGCCCGAGCGCCGCGGGCGGGGCAGCCGGCGGCCCTGGAGCTGGCCGTCCTGGACGTCGAGTGCGACGACGCCGGCGGCACGCGGTGGTTGGACGTAGCTGTCCGTCACCCGGCGGCCGGCGACGAGCCCGCCGCGCGCGCGGCGGCGCGGCGCCCTTGTGAGGCGGCGCGCCGGGCCGAGCGCGCCAAGCACGCGCGCGACCCTGGCGAGCGCTTGGCCGTTTTCGCTTAGGAAGCGGGGGGGCCGCGTGGGAGGCGAGGCGAAGGCCTAGCTGTTCAGCCGCGTCCGGGAGACTCCGGAGGACGCGCGGCCGGAGGAGCTGGCGGGCGCCTGCCGGGTGCTCAGCTGTACGCTGCAGCGGAAGCTGGTGCGGCAGCTCCGACTCGCGGCCGGTCTGCGCAAGGCCCGCGGCGGGCGCGGCCCGGGGCGATGGACAGCGCCCGCTCGGGGCTGAGCTGCCGCGCTTGGCGGTGCTGAGCTGCCGCCGCGTTGGGCTGCTGCAGTGCCGCTGCTGACTGCTGGGGGCGGCGCCGGGGGGGGGGCGGCGGCCGGCTGAGGCCTGAAGGCGGCGGCCGGGCGCAGCGGCGCGACCCCGGCTGGCGCGCGGGGGGGCCAGCGGGCTGCGCGGCAGGCGTGGGGGCTCTGGGGGCCCAGGAGGCGCTGCTGAGGAGTTGGGCAGCGGCGGCGGCTGGCGCGGCGGCGGCGGCTGGCGGGCTGGCTGCAGGGGGGCTCGCGGCGCCACCCTGCTGGTTCGCGTGGCTGCCCGCCGAGTCCCGTGTGGCAGAAGCTCTGGGCCCCGGTCGGCAGATCACTCCCCCCTGGGGGCCCCGCTGTTTCAGACAGTCGGCCACCCCGGGGCGGCCGCCCAGTTTTTTGTGGGCGGCGGAGGAGTTTGCCGGCTCCCGACCAAAGAGCGTCGGCGCGCGGCAGACCCGCGCCGCTGCCCTGAGGAGGAGGAGGCGGAGGCGGAGGATGAGGACCAGTATCAAGTATAAACCCAAGAGGCATCAACGATGTTGGAATTAACCCTCCCTCGATCACTCTTCATCGGCCCCTACAACGGTTCATTTCCATGGAGGGAACTCGTCGGGGGACAACCGTTTGAAGACCCTGAAGCATGCCAAAATATGGTTCTCGAGATTTCAAGTCCATGGATCAACATGACTGCAGCGTTTCGCCGATATGGAA
>CAUYUJ010019732.1:94858-97358 GCA_963575745.1 Prorocentrum cordatum
ACGGGTTCAGAGTGTCCATGCAGCCCCAGGCCTGCGCGACCTGCTCGGTGGCGGACTCGTCCCCCGCGATCATCTCTCCCAGAGACTTGACGCCCCCCGCCACGAGGTTCGCCATGATCGCAACGAGACGCGATGCAACGTTGACTGCGAGGCGCACCTGTGGTCTTGAGCCAACGCAAAGCTGCGGGCTACAGCAATGGGAAAAGATAACGGACTGGGGCATCCAAAATCTGGATCCCCCCAATCAGCGGGCTCTCTCTCTCTCTCTCTCTCTCTCTCTGTCGCTGTCGCCGTCCCTGTCTCTTTCTCTGTCTCTGTCTTTGTCTCTGTGTCTGCCTCTCTCTCTCTCTCTCTCTCTCTCTCTCTCTCTCTCTCTCTCTCTCTCTCTCTCTCTCTCCTTCTGCGGGTGTGTGTTTTTTGGCTGTCGCTCCAAAGGCCAGGGCGGGGCTGCTAGTCGAGGCCGCGCGCGGCGCACGTCAGCCCAAGTCGTTGGCGTGGCCGCGGGGCGGGCCGTGGCGCGCCAAGCGCGCCACTTTCTTGGCCGCCCAAGGAGGCAAGTGGTACTTCATGTGCACCTGGAGAGTCCGCCACCAGCTCTCCCAAGGAGCTGTGGCCTCCTCGAGCGCCTTCTCGGCCTTCTCGGTCGCCTTCTTGGCCTTCTGAAGCTTTCCCTCCGTCTTCTCCAAGGAAGCCTGCGTCTCGCGCAGCTCCGCCCGCGCGTCCTTGAGGGCGGTCGTCTTCTGCTTGAGCTGCTCCTTGCAGTGGTAGGCAACCGCCTCTGCCGCTGCGGCTTTGTGTTGGGCGGTGTACATATTCCTGTAGTGCTGGTTGGAGCGGCGTGACCGCGCGTCCAGGACGCTCTCAAGGTCGCGCAACTTGTCCACCAAGGGTTTGCGAGCTGCGGCGCGCGCCCCCCTCACCAGCTTGGCCACAGCTGGTTTGTTGCCGAGGTCGTGATCTCTCTTCGCGGCCCTGCGTACCTTGTTGCTGTGCAGCTTCTTCTCGTAAGCGGGTGTCCCCTTCTTTGGGTTCCCCATGGTGTCGCGAAGCACGGAGCGCGGAACCAATCAAACCTTGAGCCAAAGCGGTTACGGATGGTCGAAGCTTGCTCGTGCCGCATCCGCTGGGGGGCTCTGTCATTCGGTCGGAGGGTTAGCAAACACTGTAAAAAACAGGTGTTCCAGGTCGGAGGGTCAGCAAACACTGTAAAACACAGGTTTCTCAGGTTTTTCAGGTTTTTGCGCATCCATCCACCTGGGAGCGCATAGATCCCCCAAAACCTGAAAAACCGGTGTTTTGCTGTGGTTTCTCGGCCTCTGACCTGACAAAACTTGTAAAAAACATGTTTTTCAGGCCGGAGGGTTGGCAAACACTGTAAAAAAACAGGTTTTTCAGGTTTTTCAGGTTTTTGCGCATCTTTCCACCTGGGCGCGCATAGATCCCCCAAAACCTGAAAAACCTGAAAAACCTGTGTTTTGCAATGGTTTCTCAGCCTCTGACCTGAAAAACCTGTTTTTTACAAGAGATTCTTTACCTCTGGCTTGACAGGAGGCGCCACGAGCGCAATCGAAAGGACGAACTGAATTGATCAGGCACTCTCCTCCTCCTCCTCCCCCTCATCATTCTTCCTCCTCCTTCGGCGCCTTGCTTCTCCGCAGCCCGCCCATGTGCAGAAGGCGCAGGCTGCGACTGTTCACGAGCAGATTTTGTCGGCGCCTTGCTTCTTCTAGAAAAAACACCAAAACCGCCCAGGCCTACATCGGGTCTGCTTTCGGAGGAGGAGGAGGCGGAAGAGGGATATGAAGAGGAGGATGATGATGACCAGGAGGAGGAGGAGGATTAATATTGATAGTGATAGTAGTTGTGCGAATCATAACTAAAAGCTACAGTTGATAGTAATAATGGTAAGACGAATGAGAAGAAGGGCGCCACGAATACGATTCCTAGAAAGAATAATAAGACGAAGCAGCATAACACACATAGCAATAAGAGGAACAATGGTGATATAATTGATAAGCTTAGTAAGACGAGTAATACATAATCATACTACAAACATAAAGCATACGACTGTTACGAACAATAATATTAACACTACTCATACTACTGAGAAGCATAGTTGGATCATTCGTAAGAATAATGCCATTGATAGTAGCAAGGTGAATCATTGAACTCATAATTCGAATAATGTCAACACATATGGGAATACGAATCGTACTGCTACGCAGAAGAATGCGAATCATATTATGTATGCGAATAATAGTACTAAGACTACTACTAGCATTAGTGTTAGGAAGAGCACACACGAGTACAAATGTTAATTATGTCACTAACGCAGCGATTTGTAACACCATTTTGTGAAGACTAAACCATGATATCCACAATACGTGTACTATTACTACTACTACTACTACTACTACTACTACTCCTACTATTACTACTACTGCTACTACTACTACTTCTTCTTCTTCTACTACTACTACTACGACTAAGACTACCACTA
>CAUYUJ010019732.1:99858-142358 GCA_963575745.1 Prorocentrum cordatum
AGCCGTTTTTTGACGGTCCCGAGGCCCGGCGAGGGCCCCGACAGGCCAAAAACTATGAAAAACATTTTTTTTTTTTTTTTTTTTTTTTTTTTCTCTCTCTCTCTCTCTCTCTTTCGATTTTTTCGAGACGCCCGACGTCTGGGAATACGACATGCCTGACTGACGTCTTCCGCGCTTCTGAGTCGGTGGACCACCTTGCGGTCAGCGGTGCCCCCCGTGCGGGGGTCCTGGCCCGTGGGGGCGGCTCCGGGCGGAGGCGCAGCGGCTCGTTGAGGCAGCGGGCTTCCAGCCGCCTCGGCTGGGAGGCCCGGCTCCATGGACGCCCGCGCCGCGGCCGCTGCCACCTCCAGCCGCCGAGGTGCAGGGCCAGTTGGGCCGGGCTATGCCAGCGTGGGCCCGACCACCCATTCCTTCTCGGACGTCTTGATCCGAGGTCACAGAGGCACCTTCGTCGAGCTGCCGGCCGCAGCCCTGACTGCGAGGCACGAGCGCCACGAGGACGTGTGCGGCGAGCCGCGCGACCATGAGGATGTCACGCCCGTTCAGGTCTCGGCCCTACCCGCCATGCTGGCGGCCTTTTGACCGCCGGCTCCAAAAACTCCTCTGCTTTGGAGCGGAGGGGCGAATTGGAGACCAGTGGAGGCGACGCGAGATCCTCGGACCCGTCGACGTCTCCACCTGGCGCCAGGGGTGGCGGGTCCACCAGGCCGCGGCGCTCCAGCTGGGTTTCAGCCGTCCGGGGCCCGAGTCCTCGACGTGACGTTCCCGGGGGAGCGGGGAGTCATCTGCACGACCCTCGGGCGCATTATCGAGGAGCGCTGGGCGCAGGTCTGGGCCAGCATCGACAATGCCGTCGGGCGCGACCGCTTCCAGGGCACCTTCGACGCCTCCCGGCCCTGGGGGACCGTGCTGTCGTGCAAGGCGTGCGGCGCAGGCAGGGGCGGGGACTGGTGGAAGAAACGCCTCGAGTTCCCGTGCCTCGCCTCCGCGGGCGGCGAGACTGGGGCAGTTGCTCAGATTGCCTGGCTGGAGGGGGTCATCGTTCACGCAGATGTCTCCACAGGGCAGGCCGAGAGGCGGTCGTGGAGTTCGGGGCCAGGGGCGGCTTCGGATGCTCAGCTGGCGGCCCGCGCCCCCGCGGCGGCACAATCGAAGGCGAAGTGCCGGGGCAGGACGAAACAAATTGTGGAGTCTGGCAGGAGGCCACACGGCCGCCGTCTCGCGGCTTCGAATCAAGAAGGGCTGTCCTAATTACCTGTGGAACCAGGGCGACGAAGAATGCAGCGAGACCTGTCGCCAGGTGCGCCGGCACGTGTGCGAGCGGTGCCTGGGCCCGCGCCGCGCGGTGGGCGATTCGCGCCCAGCGCCGCTGCGGCCGCGGGGGCGGGGGCCAGTCTGGGCTTCGCTCAAGGGCAAGGGCGAGGGGGGGCCGCGGTGAGCCTGGGCGCAGCCGTTGGTGTGGGCCGCACGGCAATGGAGGGGTCGCCGCGTGGCCAGGGTTCGCCCGTCGGGAGCCGGCTCTTGGTGTCCCCAGCAAGCGCGCCGCCGTCCTCGCCGGCGCCCCCCTCGCCCACGGCGCAACCGGCTACGCGGGCATCTGAGGCCCCTCCGCGACCGAGCGGGGGGCGCAGCGAGGCGGTGGAAGACGAGCAGCGCGCTGCAGGCATGCGGAACGCCGCGGCGGCGGTGCAGCAGTGGCCAGCCCTCCGGTCGATCGTGGGGAAGGCGCGGGCCGCCGTCCCCCCGCGCCGGCCAGGGCGCCGCCCTCGGCCGAGGCCTTCATTCAGGCGCGGAGTCGTCAGTGCTCTCCGGCCTCTGTTCCGAGGCAGCGGACCAGTTTCGCCCCTGCTCGCCTGTGCGGTGTCAGCTGGTCGGCGCGGTGATGGATTATTCCCGAGACCCCGACGGGCCACTCGTCGACTGGGCTGCGGGAGGGGGCGCTCATGGGGATAAGGCGTCCAATCCTGCAAGGCGGACATTTCCCGATGGCCGAGGTTCCAGCGTCGTGGTCCTCCTGGACGTGCTCGCGAGCATCTGCAGTGGCAACCGTGGGTCGCCCCCAGCGCTGCAGTTGGTCTGGGAATTCCTCGGCGCGGGGTTTGGCGCGCGCTGCGCTTGCAAAACCTCGGCCGATCAGGTGCGCGGCGCGACGTGCCCCGCCTTTCTGGGGAAGGCGCGGCAGCCGAATATGTCCGGCGCTGGACTCAAGAGCAGAATTTTCTAGGACTTCACGAAGGTGCGGATCAATGCGCTTAGCACCGCCCCAGAGTGTCGTTCTCCCGCGGGGCGTCGACCGCGCCGAGGACCTGGCGTCGTTCCTCGGCGCGCCCCGCGGCGGCGCGAAGGGCGAGCCGTTGGCAGTGCGCATTTTGGATTTCGTGGACACTCTTATGACCGTTCCCTTGTGCGCGGACGGGCAGCCGTTCAGCGCGGCGGAGATTCCGGATCTGGGCAGCCCAGGCAACGTCGCGTACGTGGTACGGAACGTCTTCGGTTTCGGTGGCCGGGCAAATCCCTTGGTCCACAGCCGTTTCGGGAGTTTCGCAGCGCGGTCCGCGCGGGCGATCTGGGCCGCCGTCGGGGTCAATCTTCGCGCGTGCACGGGCGGGCCGTCAGTCGTGGCTCGAGGTTCGACCGCGGAGTGCGCCGTCACGTTAGACGTGATCTTGACATGGTGGCTCGTTCCAGGGATCCCGTTTTCTAGGTCGGAGGGCGAGTGCGCGTGCGCGCCGCTGCCAGCTTCCTCGCGCGAGGTCAGCCTGCGGCATGCCTGGGTCGGCATATCCTGCGCCGTGGGCACGAAGTGCATTATGATGGGTCTGCCCCCGGAGTTCGTCGACGTCTCTGTGGAGATGCTCGGCGGTTTCTGCCGCCGACAGTTCGCGTCTTGGCGGTCGCCGCCGAGGCCCTTTGCGGAATGCGGGCAGGATGGCGCAGGTGGTACCTGCGGCCGCGCTCTTCGTCTCCTCCCTTTCGTCGGCCTACCCGGGGTCGCAGCGGGCCCAGGAGCGCGAGGCCGCCGCGTCGCCGCCGGGCACGGCCCCGGTGCAGCGCTGCTCTTCCGCAGCCGGTTGGCCCCGCGCGCTCCGTCCTGGCGAGGGGCCGCCAGGCGCGGTGGACGCGCTCTTCCCAGTGCAGCGCGTCGTCTACAGCCGGCCAGATCTGGAGCACTTCGGCACCTCCGCCTTCCACGAGGAGCCCGGCGCCTCCCCGTGGGGCGGCGGCGCGTCCTCCGTGAGGGCAGCGACCCCGCGTCTTATTTCTCCACCGCGGGTGGCGACTTGGTCTCGGAGCGCTTCGAGGCAGTGGCTGGCGACTCGTGGTTCCAGTGCCCGTGGGAGTTCGTTGCGCCGCTCCTCGCGCTGAGTACGTGGCGCGAGTGCAGTTGCAAGCAGGTGCTCATTGTGCTGGGTAGGGCCCCATGAACGTCGTCGCCCGCGCGAAGTGGCCGAATCGCGTCGATTGCGCGCATCTTCCCAATGGGCACGACGTCGACGCCGACGCGCTGAGCCGCCTGGCGGCAGTTCCACCGTGTGCGCTGCCCCCGTTCACACCGCGCGCCCCCCGGGCGGGCTTGCCCCCGCGGGGCAGGGCGTGGCGAGCATAGGTGCCTGGGGCGTAAGGATGCGCAGGCGCTCGTGCTAGCATGGGGCGGTGGCTTTTCGTGGGCGCGTGGCGCCCTCGTGGTCGCGATTTGCGCGGCCTTGCCCAGTGCTCGCGCAGCGGGCTAGCTGCGGCGTGCCCGGGCAGGCGCTGACGTCAGCGGCCTAGGCGTGCTCGGGCGATGATATGAGACTCGAGTTGGTCGCGCGTTGCGCTGGGAAGATTTGGTGAGTTTGGTGGGGTGTCGCATCGGTTTCAACCATCCGCCACCCTGTATGCTGTGAGTAGAACCCGTGTAATACCCTCATATATACTCCTTATCCTCACTTCTCCTGCGCCTGGCCGTTTGGGCTCAGGTATTGGGGCAGATCGATCATACCTTTGATCGTGCAGAAGGGAAAGACGTCCATCTATCCCTCCTTCCCTCTACCAGCGGATCAGGGGTTCTGTGCCCTTGTACTTCAACCCCATGCACAGGTTATCAGCCCTTTAAAGCTCACCGTTCATCGAACCCCGCGTCGCGACCTCGCACGCGGCCTCGATGGAACCCAAGCGGCGCATGCGCCGTAAGGGGTCCATCGGGGCCTCGCGTCCGAGCTCTCCGACGGCGCGACGGCTCGGTGATGAGTTGGAGAGCCTTAGTGCGGACTGTGTTGGTGTCCCAGGTACCCCCCCCCAGCTCCGACGGGCCCGAGGCGCGGCTAGCTGCTGAACTTCACCGCAGCGCCGCCCGCGGGGGGACAGGAGAAGGAGTAGGAACAGGAAGGAAGGAGTTTCACACGCCTACCTTCGATCCTCCATCTCCTCCTCAGTTGGGAGCAATCCCAACTGCGTCAGGCGAAAGCCTCACTGGTCCTGATGCTCCAGGGCGCTTTCGCGCTAACCGCCGATGAACCTCAGGTGCTGGTACCCCCAGCCCTGCGACCGTTCCTGTTGCGGAGCACGTAGCCGCCTTCGAGGAACTCAGTAGACCAGTGGCGGCACAGCCGCAGACGCAGTATCCCAAGGTATCATCGGATGAGACACCACACACACATGGTCCGAGTCGCAGCTCGTCCGCGCGCAACCGTCGTGGGGCCCCAGGCCCATACGGCGAGAGTAGGTCGAGCCCGCGTACTGCCTCCCAGAGGCCATGCACTCCCCATGACAGGGGGCACAGGGACGCTGACGCTCCCCACCTCTCCATCTCAGACGACCAGCTGGCGGGAACGTCCGCCGCAGGAGAAATAGCTGAGCTCAGAGACCAGGTTGAAACCTTCGTGTCCAGGCAATACTCTGGACTACTGCAGAGCGTTCAGACGAACGCCGCCGATGCTGCAGCCATGCGCCACGATCTGGACGGCGCCTTAGGGATCATTGATTCCAGGATCGCCGAAGATCGACGCATCATAGGTGAACTGCAGTACCAGGTTGATCGTGAGGTGTCACACTCAGGTGAACGAACGGCGATGGTCGAGAACCTGCGCAACTACCTCGCGCAGATGGAGCAACAGCTTGTGCTCGTACGCGACACAGGCGTTTCAGCAGTCAGGATCTTACATGATGAGATCCACGACCAGCTCCGCAACCGACCAACTCCAGCCGAGGCCACCGACCTTGGCGACGTTCAGTCTCAGATCAATGATCTTCGATCCTACATAGACCACACTACGGCGACGCTTCGCAACGAAGCACACACTAACTCGTCGAACCTGATCGACATGTTGCAGCGTACTGAGAGAGTCATCACTCAAAGGCTTGATGCGACCAACGCTGTCGTGCAGCCACTCGCTAACCGGATCTCTGAAATCGAGCAGCGTTTTCCTGATGTACAGGGCGCCCTGGCAGAGTTGCGTGTCGGACGAGCCCAGACTGGCCAGCTGGATTCTCCTCCTACGGTTTACGATTTCGCCCGCCTCACTGACAGGTTGCAGGAGGTTGAGAAGGCGGCGGGCCACACGCAGTTGGAGCTCTCCCAGGTTATTCGTGAGAGAGATACTGAGAAGGTACGTGTTGAGGGGCGCCTCGCACGTCTGGAAAGCGAGCTGGAGGCACAAGGCGCCCGTCTCCGAGCATACGAGCAACGACTTGAGAGGTACTCACAACGTTCTCGGGATATTGATGAGTACACACGCCAAAAGGTGGCCCAACTACACGAAGACATGACGAGCTGGACGAATCAGCTGATCGACCACACCAACGACACCAGTCTCCACCTTCGACCTGCGGCCGACCTGCACAGGCCGACGGCGGCGTCCGCCGAAGCACCACAAGCTTCTGCAGGACAACAACGACGTACGTCACCAGGAGCAGCCTCCGCGGCAGCTTCTGCACAGACACGTCATGTGTCTCCTGTGCGCACAGAACCGACTACTGACGGTGTACAGATGCCCTCACAACCACTGTCTGCGGTTTCGGTCCATACTACAACTCCTAGCAAGGAGTCAGACACCGTCCGAGTCCCTGTCTTGCCTAAGATCACGCAGCTGCTCGAGTGGCAGCAAAAGGTGCGGAAGAACTTTGGGGCCGCCTCGGGGCGACCATCCAAAGCATACGCTTTCCTATGCGTGGCCGAACAGCCCGAGTGTACATTCGAGGACTTAAAAGACAGTGGAGACTTTGAGAGCATCGATTGCAAACTCGCTACCGCTCTGAGCGACATCTTATCCTCAGACTTGCGCTACCAAATCAGGCTCATCGAAACCAGAGAGCACAAAGCAGGACGCATGCTCAAAGGACGCCAGATCTACTGGCACATCCTACAGTCCTACAAAGTGACAGATGTTGATGACGATCTGCACGACTTTGAGCGCCTTAAAAAACTGAGGATGAGAGATGACGATTTGCAACGTTTTATCACTGACTGGGACGCTTTACTCTTGGAATGCCGAGAAGCACCCGATCCAAAGATCTTGGGATCTCTGTTTCGTACACAGATTCGGAGGCATGCCTGGATGAAACAAGACATGTACGAGTACCAGCGCATGAAGATCAGCGACCCGAATCGTACCTATGATTGGCTTCGACAGCGCGTCCTGGACGTACTGGAGCTCAAACAGTTGGAGAATAATCAGAATAAGTTACGGTACGAACATGAGACACGTTCTCAAGTCAATGTGTGCGCTGCCTGGAAGAAAGGCAATTGTCGCAATGGCGAACGGTGCAAGGCTTTGCATACATATTCCAGGGATTGGAAGAACAACACATCTTCCAGAGCATCGACAGCTGGTGGCAACTCCCGCCGCAGCGTGTCAACTCCTGCGAATCACAAGAAGCCAGCATCGAGACCATTTTGCTTCGAGTTCGCCAAGCGCAACACATGTACCAGAGGCGACACGTGCAACTTTCCACACGTCGCACAGTGTACAGATTTCGCACAGAATAAGTGCCCCAAAGGCGACAAATGCAAATACGCTCATCTTACACCTGGTGCGAAGACTCCCGAGCGAAGCCCGAGTCGACCACGGACCTCCAGTCAGGATAGCCGTGGCCGATCACCATCCCGCGGATCAGGAAGCCAGCGTTCTTCACAACGCGGGGGGTTCCGCTACGCAAGCGACTCGCGCCGTGGACGTGACAACCGGCGCCAATGCGACCGATCTCGTTCAACATCCAGGAGGTCCCTAGACTCTCGCAGTCAATCGAGAAGTCGATGCGACAGATCTTCGAGATCTACCTCCCGAGGACGAGACAACCGTGGCGGCGGACGCGGCAGCCCACGCGGCCGTGATAGATCATATGGTAGTGACAAAGGACGTGGCAGACGTTCCCCGAGCCGTGGTTCGTCCCGTGGTTCTCCCCACGCCAGAGCACGTTCTCCTGCCAACTATCGACGTTCACGCCATTCCGACCGCAGTTACGTCATCCGTGACAAGACCCTCATGGCCAACACTAAGGTCACTACGACATCTACCAAAACACGCCGTCGGATACGCTTCGACACACGTAACGTGGAATACTACTTACATACCGTATCCGGCAGGGCCAGATTGGACAAGTGGAAGGAGATGCCGAACGAGGGTGACATTGTCAATGTACCAGACCCGCTACCACAACGATGGTGGGATCAAAGTGCAGACGCTCTACGAGAATGTCAACAAGAGGCACAGCTGTGGTACAAAGATCTATATGACTACCGACACAACAAGGAGTCGGTGGTCACACCAACGGCGACCCGACGATTCGATGACGCTGTCAAGCAGTCATCAAAGACAGCCCAGACGAAGACGACGACGATGCAAGTCGACCCACCACGCTCGACCGCTGCACTGACACGATCTTGGGTTCTCGACAGTGGTTCTGCGTATCATATTCAGGGTAAACACGAACTCACGCAGACCGAGACGGATCGCATATTTATTCGCGAAGAGCATATTCTGGAAACCGCCAATGGTGATTGTACTGTCAACGAGCACTACGACATACGGCTACCCGAGGTTGGCTTATACAGTTCAGCCCTTGCTTTGCCAGACTGTCCATCTTTACTATCAGTTGGGAAACTGATTGAGGTTGATGGCTTTCGACAGCTTTGGGATCCCGAGCTGGGCTACTTACTTCAGGATCCGGGGGGCCAATGGTATAATATTCAATTCAATAATAGAGTTCCAGAATTGCGACTCGACGACCAGACACTGATACCACCACCACGTCTATGCACTTCGTCATCACCCCGACGTCGTCAGCGCAAGCGTTCATCCGCCCGCTGCAACGACATTTGTTGGTGCTGCAAAACTACAGAGCAGTCAACAACTGCAGATGAGCTAAGGACCCACATAGGGACCTGCCACAAGAGACCACATGTCGGAGAGGGAGGAGGAGCACGGACCACCACGGTCGAAGAACCTCCCGACACAAACAAAGACGAGCCTAACGTGGACACACCCACCGACTCGCCTACGTCTCAGACGCAGTGTTCTCCTCCCCAATGCGGGGGGCTAGCAGATACAGCTCAAGCAGATAACGACATGCCGACGGAGACGCTCACACGAATGCACATCTTTAGGCCCACCCAGCACTGCACAAAGACGCAGCTACCACAAAGGCATCCTTTCAACTGTTCATCGCCGCGAACGATGAGGTGAAGCATATCTATACAGACAACTCTGGAGAGCTTCAAAAGGCTTGCCGCCAACTGGGATGGAGACACGAAACGAGTGCGCCGCATCGTCCGCAAACGAATGGATTGATCGAGCGCATCGTCAAGATTGTCATTCTCGGTGCGAGAGCTGTGTTGCATATGTCGGGTCTGGGACGCGAATGGTGGAAAGAGGCCATGCAAGCCTTTTGCTGTGGACACAATTTTGTGCATGCATCCACGGGCGTGGCTGCCCTCAATGAGGAGCATGCCGATAAGACAGCTTATGAAATCCGCTTTGGTGAAAGCTTTCCCGGGCACTGCATGCCATTCGGTGCTCGGATCTTCTGGAAATGCCTCAACCCCGAGATTAACAACGAGACTGCGAAGTTTAAAGGGAATGCTCGAGAAGGGTTATTCATGGGTTACCATTTACACTCTGGTGGACGATGGTCAGGTGACTACCTTGTCTTGGATACGGCTACATGCGCCAAGAATCCTGATGGGGAACTGTGTCACGTGCACAGAGTCAAAGACATCATCATCCCTGATGGCAAGTTCACCTATCCGGTGAAAGACGGTACCCTACGACATCATAACCCTGAGGCACACGACGAGGTCAAGGCATCTACTTCTCGCCCCTTGGGTGAAAAACCAATGCCCGATCCTCCACTTTCCTACCCTAAAGAATGGGATGACCCGTCTATGATGACAACGGAAGACAACGCCGCTGATATCCACGCATCGGCCTCTGAAGTTGCTGCACCAGCGCCGGAGCCGACTACTGGGAACAGCGCGGATATTACGTCATCATACATATTCGTACTCCACGCAAGAAATTGTTCATCCCGACGGACGACGTCATGAACATACTTGTACCTGTTGATCAACTCGACGTGACACGAGATTTCAAGACGACTTCTGTTTTTGAGGGAGAAAGTGACTTTCGCGATGTTTGGGATGGTGTCAGCGCCAACGACCACAGGGAGTTAAGCGAGCCATGGACAGGCACGGTTCGATTCTATGAGCTTCCAAAAATAACGCCAGATGGCAAAATGGTGGTCCGCGGCCGCGAAACACGTGTACAGACCACTACACGTCCTGATCACATTCTTCCCGAGCATTGGAAAACCCTATCTCGTGGACAACAGAAGAAGGACATCGATTACGCCGAAGACGTTAAACGAGCTCGCGAGATTCGTGACCGAGCTGCACTTCGAGTGTGGACAAGACAGGACAAACCGGTCAACAATTTCCGTACCACTACAGCCGGCGGACCCGCATGGAATACTGTGGAACGAAGGATTACATACGACACTGACAACGGCGCCGTCATCCGTGACGAGAACGTCAAAGGCGTGACGAACAAAGAAACATTGTATACCAAACTACCTGGTGGGCCACGTGACATTACTACGGTACTGTACTACCGCCAAACACCACAACAGCACGCTGGAGAAGAACGTGCTTTGGTACTTGTGGATAGTGAGGGAACCGACTTTGGGACCATGAACCCGCTCATACGCCAGTTCACCCAGTCGGTAGCAATACCCACTATGCCACGTGAGACGACCTACACACCGGCACACAGAGACAAAATCCCCGATTCCTCATGGTCACGCCCGGCCCTAGTTACCAGAAGCCTGAGTAAGAAAGAAGTTGCCGCATAACCACGTGCACAAGAAGCCCTACGAAAAGAATGCGAGAGATTGGAAAAGAAACAAACGTGGATGTTGGAGACTGTTGCAGAAAAAGCTGATATTGAGTCACAAGCTATTCGCACTGGGACGAAAGTCATTTTTTCAATATCTTGGAACTATCTTCAGTCAAACACGAAGAACTCCCACCCGATCTACGTAAATTCAAGGGCAGAGTGGTGGTTCAGGGCAATACAGGCAAAGATGAAACTGGTTTGGCCGCCATATTCGCCGACGCCGCTTCCAGTGCTTCGCATATTGAGGCTTCCAAACTTTGCGATGCTACTGCATTATTGCCACAATATGCGGGCGAACAAAGTGATGCACCAGGAGCCTACACACAAGCATTACTATACGGCGACGGACGAATCGATCCAGTTGATACTTGGATTACCATACCTAAATGGCGACAACCGACATCCTGGTCAAAATGCAAGAATCCAGTGTGCCGATTACGATTGGCACTATACGGACACCCTCTTGCAGGGGTCTTTTGGGAACGCAAGTGTCGCACATGCTTAGAAAGCGTTGGTTTCGAGCCTATTCCAGGATGGGAATGTGCATGGAGACACAACAAACTAGGACTGATACTTTCAGTATATGTGGACGACTTCAAATTAGCCGGACCAGCTAACAATCTACAAGCTGGCTGGGATTATATCCACAAAAGCGGTATTGACTTGGATCCACCTACTCCATATTCACAATATCTTGGCTGTGGACAACAGGCATACGAGGTACCGCAGACTATCTTCGACAAAAGAATGTCTACCATACGCCCTATGTTGCCCGTACACAATGAGAAAGATTACAATACAGCCAAACAAGTTCGTGGAATTCGACATGATATGCTTGGTTTTACTGATCAGTGCATTGAGCGGTACCTGGAATGCGCTTCCAAGCGCGCCCAGGGACCAGGGTCACGTCGGAAACGGTCCGACTCGCCGAGGACTTCGCGATCTAAATCGCCTGCATCCTCCGGGTCGGTCGCCAGACCTACTAGCGTGCTCAACGCACGGCCACGATCATCCAGCCCAGCAAAATCGGTCGACACGACATCTACTACGACAGATCCCATACCAGTCACATACGATGACCTACCTGACGCCGAAAGTCCTGGCATCGAGGACACCTCCTTCACCGATTCCGATTACTCCGACGAGGGCATCCTTGGCCAGGACGCGGCGAGCGTACTGATGAAGATTCTCTACCTGGCACGTTGCTGTCGTTTCGATCTTCTACATCCAGTATGTATGCTGACCAGAGAAATTACCAAATGGAATACCACGTGTGATAAACGTCTACATCGATTGATATGCTACATCAAAACGACGCGTACACATTGTTTACACGGATGGATAGGTGATTCGTCAGACAAGTTATCCATCATGCTCTTCACTGACGCCTCGTTCGCCGATTGCATTACATCATCCAAATCCACTACCGGCGTCTTCGCCGCGCTTGTTGGACCCAATGCGTTCTTTCCGGTCAACGCTGTATTTAAGAAACAAACGGTTGTGTCGCATTCATCTACAGAATCCGAGATCGTTGCTCTTGACTCAGCACTACTACTGGAAGGACTACCACTACTCTCATTCTGGGAAGCCGTGGTGGGAGTTGCCAACACATGCAAAGAGAAGAATGCTTGCCTGAGCTGCCAGGGACGCGCCGATACGGCGATGTGTCCGACGTTGGCCGCCAAAAAGAAGCGTAAGCCATCGCCTCGCAAGGCGCCCCCCACAAGGGGATCTTCTCCTAGCCGTAGGCAACTACCGCTAAATACGGAGTTACCTACGCCTCCAAAGAGGCGTACAATATCCCATGAGGGTACAGTATTGCACGTGGATCCAGAACCGGCTCAGGATATTAGTTATCCCAAAGTGCGTCTTATCGTCCTCGAGGATAACCAGGCCGTGATCAAAATTGTCCAAAAGGGACGTACACCAGCACTTCGTCATCTTCATCGTACTCATCGTATCAACCTGGATTGGATATGCGAGACATGCCAACTAGAACATATCGAGCTCAAATATGTAGGTGCAAAAGAGCAGATCGCATATATGATGGCCAAACATTTCGAGCCGAAGATAGCAGACCTCTGGAGGGACCTCTTGGAACACTCGCTCATCTTTCCCGCTACTCCGGTACAATGTCCTCCAAAGAAACCCTGGAAACCACTGCGAGGGCCTCGGAGGCCCGACGGTTTACCTCATGTTGCGGAACCTCCAAAACTGGATGGATGCCCGGAAGTATGCAAAATATTACTTACAGAAAAAGAAAGATGGGGCGAGGTAGGATCAGAATGTGGATTTCAGTGCGTTGGACAAGCCAATCACGAGGGCATATGTGCATGTATGTACCACATTGGTGTGCCCGCTGCAGCTACTGGTTCGCGCACACCTCGTTCAAGAGCACGTTCCCCGCAAGGTAGACATCCCCGCCATCCTCCCTCGCCTCCACAGGATACAGAGAGGTCTAGGACACTAATTGTACGTTCATGCCGCAGCAATTTTACGACTCGAGCTATAAAGCTTACAGGCATCCTGTTCGCCGCGTGCGAGGCGAAAATATGTGAGATCGGTTCTAATCTCGATGCCCCCATCCACGAGATGGATCAGGCACAGCCGCTCCACCTCGTCGGCTGGCCCATCGGCTGCGACGCTGAGTACGACCCGAACGCCAAGGACGACGACCGCGTGGGCTTCACGTACCACGCTCAAACTGGTTCCATCGTGATCCTGATGATGGATACATATACGTACATCAACGGCGCGTTGATCGCAGTGCAGATTGTGATCTCCGCGTACCCGACGAATCCACTATTCGAGAAATTGCCCGCTCTGCGTCCGCCGACGTCAAGAGTTGGATCAGCGAAACTGGTGGATCAGTCGGCGGCGACGCCAACTATGAGTACAGCGCGTTTACGGCTACACCATGACTGTCTTTCATGAGGGCTATGTGCATGCTTTCCAGCCTCTTCACTCGTAACCCGTCTGTACAAGAAAGTGTTCGTGGTTTACATGATCATTTGAACGCAGTGATCCCAGGAGCGCACCGCAAGTGCCCGCCAATGGACCTTACGACGATGATATTGAAGACGGAGTGGATGATGATTCACAATGATTGGTCCAACTTTGGCAGTGCAGTACTGGGACAATATGCCGAGGACAGTGTTCAGGATACAAAACACTACTATGGAAACGGTCTTTGTGCACTCTCTGATGTCTACAGCAATGGATTGACAACTCCATGCTATGCTCCTAAACTCGAGCGTGTAGCGATCAAGTTACCCACACGCCCACCTGGCTTAGCCAGGACATCAGATACATCGGGACACATCGGCCACATTGTTGAGGATGATTTGGTCACCGCAATGCGAGCATTTTCCGACATTACCCAGACGCAAATTTCGCCGCAAGCTCAGCACATGGTTGACTGCGCGCGGAGGCTTCGGAGGTATCGGATCATACTCCAAGACGGTGGCAACACCATCCGATCGCCCAGAAGGCTGGGAGGCAATATCAGAGCACGACGAGAATATGACAAGTATTTACCGTTGGCAACCATACACCGAGGGCAATGTCTTCTTCGGCGAAGCCCCCGATGAGATTGACCCTGGTCTTACTCCTGGTCCTGATATTGACCCACTCGAGCTGGAACAAGCAAAGTGCAGCGCTTTCTGTGGTGGTCGTTTGGTTTCTACTCTTCTTTCAGATAATGGGTGGTGTTCCCTTGTGCAAGAAGATCTGGGACTTCTCTTGCATCATGCCTTCGGTCCATCAGGGCACGCGTACAAATGGACCAACTTGTACACTGATTCAACATGGATTGTGCACCCCAAGAGAGGGGCCAAGAGTGCAAAACACAAGAAGTACCCAACCTACGGCATTGACGAGCTCAACAATGCACAGAAGCGAGAAGATCTCGCCAAAGTATCAAATGTTGCTCTTGTGCCGTTATTTATGCCGTGCCTCAATCGCGCGGAATACATGGGTGGCGCTACCCTCGAGCATTTGTCGACCATCATCCGCGACGACATCATGATGTGGGCATTCTCCTTTGGCAATTATAAAGAATGGTTCAGACAGAACGACGCGCCGATCGGCCAAGGTTGCATTCAATTGCCAGAGGCTGGTGGAGACACCCGCTATGGTATGGAAGAACTGCGTAACCAGCGTACGCAGACACAGGAGACCCGTACCACAGCTATTTTCAACAACCAGTTTGAGTCCACCCTCGAGCAGCGCAATATGATCAAGACGATCCGCGAAGCCAGAGGCCTCATGTTACACAGCGACAATGCCACCATCAAAAGGTGGCGTGAGTTAAACGAGGTCATCTGGAGTTACTGGGCCAATGTTTTTCCTGCATATGTGAAACAAAGACACTATTGCAGGGGCCTCAATGCCATGGTGGCATGGAGTGCGAATGACATCGCATGTGCCAACCACGGACAGAACACCGTGGACATGCGTCGCCACCAGGATCGCGCACCTACTGCCGTACGTGAGCTCCAGAAACTGGAATGTGAGGGTGGCGTACCGACGCTCATGCCAGTACACGTGCAAGTGGATGTATCACGTTTTGTCGATGTGATGCAGTATTTCTGTTGCCCCGCGGTCATGGGGCCTGGCAAAGCAGCACAGTGGGGAGTGCACCCGAACTTTGATTACCACACGGACGATCTGATCAGGATTATGCAAAATCGTGGTATTACGGTTCTTCCATCAGACCACTGGATTGAGGCGTGCGATAGAACCACCCCACAGGCTTGGCATGCAAAACAGAACAACCATAACATGGCGATGTTTACGACGCAGTTCTGCGACGCAGTATGCTATCGTAATTTCTGCGCTTTGATCCAGTCACTGCCCTCTCAGCCGTATCCATTCAGGCCGCCCATACTGACTCCCGTCACGGACGAGCAGGCCCACACACAGGCCAAGGAGATCATGGCGGCTCTCGACTTCAGAGAGAGAATGACAAACGAATGGAAGAGAGATCTCAGCCTCACGACGCTGATGACACAGACGGCAGGCGAGATGGCTCATTGTGCGTGGATGGCATCATGTGCCGATGGTACGCTGCCGGCATCACTGCCTGCTAACGCAGGCGACACAAGCGTACTTATTCCTGGAATTCCGATACGGACACCAGCACTTGATCCTCGCGAGCCGAACAAGGCTATTCCTGAAAATGATCCATTTGGTCTTGCATGCGACGACTTATTCCAGTACCTCTTACTGTTGATCAACGACTACCCTGGGGCATGGGCATCCTGGGATTCAGTCGAGAAACAAGAGCTCCTCCACCCCAAGATCATTAAAACGGTTGAAGATGCACATGCTGTTACTTGGGTTGTGTTTGAGCAGTTTCTACAACAGATTACCGACTTGGATGGAGATGATAACGCGACCAGATCACGACTCATTGCAGAAAACAACAGGTTGACATCTCACTGTATCGGCCCTGCTGCCGAGAACGAACAGACCATCGAAGCGCGCAAAACATTCTTCAGACAGAATGCACTGGATCGCGTGGCATTGGGATACGATCCTGATGTTCCGACTTCCGTGTGGCGCGCGGCGGCCGATGCGGAACAGCCAGCACCACCAGGCCCATTGCCTGAGCTACTGCAGCCCGGCCCGCAATCGATAGCCGTGCCAAAGTCATCGACTCCTGGACCACCCCTACACCATACGCCAGCAGACCAACAGCCAGCAGCTCAGCTCCCGAAAGCCGAGGCAGTACCGATCCCAGACGACGGCACCGACCTAGATGCTATGGGGCTGGAGGCTTTTTCTGCCGACGAGGACTCTTCTCCACACGAGATGAATTTATTGTCATGGCAGGACAGCTGCGAGCGTTCTATGTACGAGGACATCAGCCAGGTCGGGATGTTCGATAATGCATGCACTATTCGAGAGTGGAAGCTGCAAGCAGGCATCAAGGACGACCATCCATACGTTTGTCCAGTATTGCGGGGTACATCCGCGGTCAATGGATTCGCTTGCCTGCAAAACGACGAATGGTTCGACCAACTGCAACGCGACGATTGTGTGATTGCTCATGCTCCTGATATTGCACAGTCTGGTTGCTTTCCAGAATGGAAGTGGATATCGTTACCAAATTACGACGACGTACGTTATGGTCCTGAGTTGCTTGATGAGTGGCTGGGAGAACCCAAATACAGGAGCAAAGACATCACGACGATGTTACGCCTCGAGATCCACTACAAGAAGTTCTATATCAATCAATTTCACGATAGACGTAGCAACATTTGGACGAAGACAACAGATCGTGAATGGAATATCCCAAGTAGTTTGACATCCTTTCAGGAGATGGTCCAATGGAAATTTGGTGGACGGAAAATCCACAACGGACCATCCATGGACGCGGCCATGTCGCACTTCAAGAAAGATGGTGAGAAAGATGGGTATACCGATTGGAACGATTATTACCCGATCTTCATCATTCGTGCGTTCCAGAAACATGGCGACCCGCAGAAAAATCGGATCGAGATATACGCCAAACCAATCCCCGAGGGAGGTGATTCCAGCTATTTCGATTGGAATAGCGTTATTGCCATTCGATGTGTTGGAGGCCACAGTTGCGTCAACCCACTTTCCAAACCATGGAACATGGGCTGGGAGAGCCTACAATGGACAGACGTGAAATACCTCCACCATGGCACGACATTCCGTGCTTGGCGCAACATCCTCAAGACAGGGGTCATTCCAGGCTATGTCGATCCATCTTCTCAGAGAGACAAGCATCATGAACCATCACAACGCACGGAGGCATTCTTCAGTTCCAGCACATATATAGACACTGCCCAGGAGAATCCCCGCACCTCGGTAGAGTCATACAAGTTCAATCACTACAAGAACGAGGTCGAGTTGGTGATCAACATGGAGATCGCCACAAAAGCTGGTTGCAGATTTTGGTTGGGCGCTCAAGGCGCTATTATGGCAGAGGACGTGGTTCCAGCAGCGGCAGTCATTGCAATTCGCCGTCTCCAACCACGCCACGTGCACGGCCAGCAGATATGGCCGGAGGGCCCTCCATGGGACTATCCGCCATTGGCCGCGAGACAACCATTGAGCAAGTGCGAAATTTGCGCCTATCTTCCTGGAGAGGAGTTCATCGATAACCCCCCTGGGATTACACCAGCCAACATGGATCGCGACATGGATCAGCAGCCAAGGACGCCATCAGCTTCAGCATCTTCGGCTCAGCGACCGATTGCCCCTCAGCTGGGGGCAACCCCTGCTGGCCGCATCTCTGGCGCCGACGCCGTGGACGAGCAAATGGTCCGTGCTATGATCGACGACCTCGACCACAAAACAGAATATAAAGAATGGTTAATGGCTATGTCATACTGCCGAGAGGCTCTTCGACCCATTACATCAAATATTACACAAAAAGATTGGGATCGTCGGCCTACATTTCACGATGTTCGCATGGGATCCTTCTTTGTCACCAAGAATTGGGGATCTACCAATTGTTGTCATTGCGACAATCACTACCCCAAGGGCAATCACAAAACCAAGGTCCTCATGAACAAGGGCCACATATACGACCCAATCATTCATTTCGGAGTCTTTGACAAGTTCTTTGCGGTACAAATACCTATCCCCAACTACGGTTCGCGATGGGTAGACATATGGTACAATGACAAAAGCATGCCTCTCAAGGGCGTTGTCTTTGCTTTACCAATTCGTGCCGACAGATATGCCATTGACCCGACAAATATGAATGCTGCCCTGGAAGGACCATCCTCATGCCGTGACAAAATACTTCAGCACAAAACAGATGGTGATCTGCCATATCTCGGTATGCCGAGCATTTATAAGCCACGTATCCCACGTGCACCGACCAGACGGCTCGTTCCTCGGACACCCGATCCCGAAGAGCTGGTGGCCACACCTGCCGAGGATACCGCTCCCGCGGACGATGGACCCCAACAAACGGCAGGCCAATCTGACGAACCTCTGGTTACCGTTATTGTGGATATATCAAACATACCACTCACTGCCGAAGAAAAAGCGGCAAATGATAATATGAACGCAGATCTATCAGCAGAGATCCAAGCAGATGAGCACGTCGACGCGAGCATCCTCGACAACGTTATTGACTTGCCAGAAGACTTCCTCAATCACCCCGACTACGACCCAGAGGGGGAAACAAGGAAGACCAGACAATCATACGACCACAGCAGATACCGCTGGGTGTCGTAGCTTTTGGTTGACTCACCTATGATAAAGATGAAGCAAATCATTGAGGTGCACACTGGCGTGGACAGATTTGTGGTGGATAGAGTACAGTCGTACTTACAATTTGACGTTGAATTCGGATCCAAAGCATGGAACGCAGAGAAATACTATTTGGATTATAATCATACCCACAATTGGGCACGTGACTCACCGATTTGCAGTGCAGGTCGCTTCTTCAAGAAGTTGGTGCACTACCTGGACCCAGAGACCATCGAAGAGTCGACTACAGGAGTCTTTCAATGGATCTCCAACGTGTATCAAAACATATTGCTGGACAATATTGCGGGGCTCCATGACTTCACAAAAGATGCTATCCATCAGAATCATCCCGCACTCCAAACGTTGCGTGATCTATTTACACATTGCATCAACACATTCGGCAATCCAGGCTTCCCCGTATGGACGGAGCTGGTGGAAACACCTGCCGCGCCACGTGACCCAGGCGCGGGGCAGGACATTCCCCAGGGCCCAGGCAGCATGGCATCCGCAGCTCCTGATCAAGAAGCCATGGTACGGATCATAGCCGAGCAGACGGGAGTCAACCGCGAGGAGGGCGACAACGAGTCCGCCTTGCAGGAGGAGGCTCGCCGTCTCCGTACAGAAAACGTATGCCATGGTGATGCTGAGGATGCGGACAACGACACGACAGAGCGCATAGGACTGCCAGGGGAAAGATTGTCTAGGATCGAGATCGAGGGATTGAGTAGATCAATCGCTTCCCGACCGAATGCTGAGATCAACCGCGATGCCATGGATCAGATCGGCCGCAGTCTTGCTCGTGGTCGGGATACTCGCTGGGGATCTCGTGAGCACCTCGCGACTGAGGGAGCCCCAGAAACTATCCAGCATGATATCGCGCGATGTCGGAATTGCGATCGCATCTTATCCCTAGGGACCGTTACAAATGATGGTACCCTTTGTGACATCTGCTGGCAGTGCACTGTATCTGTAGGTGCTACGGGTAAAAGTACCGCCGTCCAGAGCGACCTAGCATACCTCCCGAAGCTGACCAACTGGATCAGGACGACGCTCTCCCAGGATGACATCACGAGGTACATGAGAGACGGAGCGCAAGTCATCATGACGGGCAAGCGCTCATTTCCAGGCAATGAGAACGACGCGCTGAGGAGAATGGCCAATTCCGCTAGGAAGAGGTATCAGAAGTGGGTCGACTCTGGCCGCCCTCCTGCAATATGCAGACTGATGGGCGAGGCTGAAGACGACAGACCCCTGTACCATCCATATGCCAATCTCGTTCAGCGTTTTCTCAATGATTTGAAGTTCCACCACCAAATGACAGGCGCTCGCGTTAACGTGGGCAAGAAGGCCTGGACCGTTGAGGACAGTCGTGATGCATGTGAGATCCTCGAGACCAGCATCAGGACAGGCCAAGCTGGTCGGAAGAAATGGTGGTTGAACGAAGGCAGACTCGACAGACGCACGCGGCAGGCTCGCGGACTTGTCACGATTGCCCTCCCCAGGGAGGATGGCACCCGTGAGAAAGTCACGCAGCGCAAGCTTGCCGCGCTTGCTCACGAGTTGTTGGGTTCTGCCTTGGGTCCCACCGACCAGAGGGGGGTTGATTCAGGGATGAGAACCGATCCGATCGAACCTGATACACACTCCCAACACTCTGATGATGCCATGGAGCCGCGCCATCCGCCGCCGCCGCGCCCTGCCCCTGGCGATGCTGCACGGTCTAGCGCCTCTGGCGCGGATGACCACACGCTCGCGGGGCCGCGCGGCACTGCAGCGCAGCGGCAGGATAGCGATGACAGCTACAGACCTCGCGCCAAGAGGGCACGTACGACAGACTACGCCGCCTGGTGGCGCGACGACCTAGAGGACAGCCATTGGGGCCTCAGGTACTGGAGCTACTACATCAACTGCTGGATTTACATCGCGCTCAATAGCGACGAGTTCGTATACATCCGCGACATCCAGTACAACAAGTGGTTTCGCCACTGGATCCCGAGGACATCTTGGGAGACGTTCGCGACGAGCTACGTGACGTGCGATGGCCACAGGATGTGGGGCCGCAGGTTCTACGAGAAC
Organism: Prorocentrum cordatum; assembly: GCA_963575745.1. Taxonomy (NCBI): domain Eukaryota; class Dinophyceae; order Prorocentrales; family Prorocentraceae; genus Prorocentrum; species Prorocentrum cordatum. The sequence goes on from CAUYUJ010019732.1 coordinate 120,543, forward strand.
GGCAACACGTAATGGGTCGGCCGCAGGGCCCACCGCTCGAAAGGCTTGAACTTCATTATAATCCAAGTTCGCCTTGAGCGGTGGCTGTTATATACTTCTAGGCCACTTCACTATACAATGCAAGTGGCCACACATACACACATATTTTGCGATAACCAAGGCAGCCTCCTAAGGAGCAACGCCAACGGGAGTCGCCATATAGAGAATTTACATGCATGCAACTTTTCGTGTTCATCGTTTGCCCAGACATTTGCAAACGCGACCTTTCGTCTGCCCAGACATTTGCTTTGATTTATAGATACGTTTCGTAACACGATCGTGTTCATTAACGCGATCTCAGATTGCATATTCTTTAGAGCCCGACTCCATTGCGTTGAGAATGATCTGACAGCTGGTGGCAACACCTGCCTCGCATAGGCGAGGCAGATTACAACTTGCTTTAAATTGCTCAGATCCTCTTTCTCCGCCCACCCGTGTCTCATTCTTCTCCGCCCTCGAGTGCCGAAGCGTTTTGGGGGGCGCACCGAGGGGGCACCAAAGCGTGCTTGGCGAAGAAATTGGGACCCTGGGTGTTCCTTCTTACCTTACGTTGCAGCTGAGGCTATACTGACCCTGCGCTCAGCTGCCTGCAGACCTGAGGATTGACGGAGTAAAAGGGTGACGGATTCTTTTCCTCTGTTCCCGAGTCCTTCCCTCTCGGGCGGGATTCGGGACGGGGTGTGTGTGGATAGAACCCGTGTAATACCCTCATATATACTCCTTATCCTCACCTCTCCTGCGCCTGGCCGTTTGGGCTCAGGTATTGGGACAGATCGATCATACCTTTGATCGTGCAGGAGGGAAAGACATCCATCTATCCCTCCTTCCCTCTACCAGCGGATCAGGGGTTCTGTACCCTTGTACTTCAACCCCGTGCACATATGTTCCCTGCTCCCCGCCCATCCCCGGGGCTGCCAGATTGCCGGGGCCGCGTGGCTGAGGGGCTCCGCGACCCCCGAAAATTTGCCACAATGGGGCGCCGACCCATCTCCCCTCGGCGTGCCGAGCTCCCTTTATGCGCCGTGGGGGTGGGTGGGCCTCGGTGTTCCATTTTGGGTTGTTGTTTTGGGTGTCCCTTCTTTTCGCCCCCTCTTCCTTCCCCCTCCCCCCCCTCGTCGCGCTTCGAGCTGGGGGGGGGCGCTTCTGGTGCTTGTTAGCTCCCCCTCTTCGGCCCCTATCCGCCATGTGGCGAAAGCGTCCGCGCGGGGATCTGAAAGGCGCGTTGCCCTGCCGGCGGCGGCCAGACAAAGGGCCTGGGGCGGGCCGGCGCGGGCGCGGCCGCGCGCGGCGGCCGCGATTGAATAGCGCGCGGCCCAGCGAGCCTCTCGCGCGTAAGGGCCAAAATTATTCCAGCGCGCCTGCGCGAGCGCGGGGGGGGGGGGGCGACCCCAGTCGAGCGTTGAAAATCGATCGCGCCCTCGAATTCGCAGGGGCGCGCGCCAACCTTTTTCTTCATCTTGTTTGGACAAACCAAGCTGCTGAGCAAAACGACGTCAAAGTTCTCGGGGCTCTCGACTTTGAAATCCTTGCGAAATGCGCGGTATCTGAAGGGCTCCGATATGCGCGCGCAGCGACGCGCGTGCATTTCGTCCAAATTGTCGCGAAGGATGATTGCAAACGGACGGCTGTGGATGCAGGAGTGCGCGCTCATGCCGTTATTGTAATGGCCCGGCCAGTGCCGCCGATCCGGGGCGCTCCGGATGATGATGATGATGATGATGATGATGATGGTGATGTGGCGATGGTGATGGTGATAGTGATGGAGATGGTGATGGCCCTGGCCCCCCCCCGGCCCTCTTCTCTCCTGCCCCCCCCTTCTCTCCTCCGCCGCCCGCCCTCCTGTCCCTTCCCATCTCTCTCTCTCTCTCTCTCTCTCTCTCTTTATCTCTCTCTCTCTGTCTCTCCCCCCCCTGTTGCCCCCCCCCTCCCTCCTGTTCCCCCCCCCCCCCTCCTCCTGTCCCTCCTCCCCCCCCCCCCCCTCCTTTTCTGTCCGCCCCCGCCCCCCCCCCTCTCCTGCGCCCCCCCCCCCCCTTCACAATTACCCAATATGAATGCTACTCTCCCTCTTCCCCCGATGGCGGCCTGAAAGTATCGGACCCACCGTTTTTTTTGCTCTCGAATCGTTCCGAATCGTGCTCCCGCTGCAGCGTGGGCCTAATTTTCGGATCGGTATTGGGCCTCCGTCGTTCAGGATGGCGTTCTAGCCCCAGCGCGGGCCTCTTTCTCGCGCGCCCATCCGCCCGCCACCACCGCGCCGCACGACCACCACCACCATCGCCGCCACCGCCACCACCACCACCATCACCACCACCACCACCACAACCACCACCAGCACCACCACCACCAGTACCAGCACCACCACCAGCACCACCACCACCACAACCACCACAACCACGCACACACGCGCGCACGCAAGCACGCGCACCACCACCCACTACGCACGCGCGCGCGGAGCCACAGGTCTGCTACGACACGCGTCCGCGGATATAGAAAATCAGCGCCATGGTAAGGGGTGGGGGGGAGGGGTAGGGCGTCATATATGACGCGAGCGCACCTAGCTGGCCCCCCCCTCCTCCTCCCCCCCCCCCGTTTCTCTCCTGTCCCCCTCCCCCGTCTCTCCTGCCCCCCGCGCCCCCCGCCCCCTCTCCCCCCCTCGTGCCCCCATCCCCCCCCTCTCCTGCCCCCAGTCCCTTTCTCCTGTCCCCCGCAGGGGGGGGGGTGCACCGCTGAATTCGTCGGTTAATGATGCCCCCCCCCCTCCCATTCGAAGCTACAGCTCATGCTGAAGCAGAGCTTCAGCTCGGACGTGATGACCTCGCGCGCCGGATCGGCGGATTTGACGAGGACGAAGGGGGGCCCGGCCTAGATGGGATGGCGCGCGCGCGTACTTCGAGTGAACGATTTGGCGTAATCACACACGCACATTATTTGCACATTGCCGAGGTGGGCCGATAATCCAAGGGAGGGGGGGGGGGATGTATCCGAAGTCATTTTAAGTAGAAAGGCGAATGCCAGTGAGCTGTAATTTGCGAGCCGCGCCGTGTCAGATATGCGGTGCACTGTATGTGCTGCGATTTATGTGGTGCATTTTGTGTTGTGCAATCTAAGTGGTGCGAGCTATGTGATGCCGTGCAAGTAGTGCAATATGCGGGGCGCAATTGGCCCTGCCGAGTTTGAACATGTCTAGCCCCTCACTTCAACCCGCCCATGCACCCGCAACTTGGTCTGCAAACCCATGCGGCTGCGATTGCGATGACTGCTCGGCGCTGGCTGGCGCGTGGCCGCGGCAGCGCCAGCGCGCGTGCTCGCTTGCGCAGCTGCCCGCTGATCCGGCGCGACCGACGCGGCTGCGGCGGGGCTGGCCGCTGGGCACTTCCCGCCGGGCACTTGGGCGCGAGTTGGCGAGTCGGGCGGGCGCGATTTCGTGGCAATTTCGACATCGGCAGACGCGATGATGATAGTTGCCATGCTGGTGACGATGACGACAACGACGGCGGCGCGGCCAGTGACGGCGCCGGTGTTGATCACGCCGACGACGATGACGGCGTCCTCGCGCCGGCGACGAAGGGCTTGTAAGGAGTTCGACACGTGCGCGCGGGCGACGCGCGAAACTGGCCCGCATGGTTCTATTCGGCGCGGATCCCGTTGCCGCCCCCCCAAGCGCGCGCCGGGGCGTTCGATTGATTTCGCCATGCGGCGCGAAAGGCCCGTCCGGCAAAAATGAATGAGCCTGGCATTCTTCCTAGTTCGCAAGACCACGGGCGCAGGCTGTTTTTGAGTGCTGATGCTGCAAGACCGCGTGATTTGCGCATGCGTTCGGGGCACTTGATGATGAAGTCCTCAGTTTTTCGGGGGGCTTGATCTTGGAATTCTTGCGAAACCCACGGCGTTTTAAATCTTTCAGGTCGCGCGCGCAAAGACGCGCGCGCACTTCGTCTCATCTGTTGCAAGGGGTGCTTGAGAACTGATGAGATCCGATGAGACAAAGCACGCGCGTCACGCTTCTTCCCCGCTCCCCTGCGCGCTCGCAGCTGCGTTCGAGTGATTCGGCGCGCGCGAGAAGCCCTCTTGGCCGAATTTGATCAACGGCGCATCCTGCGGGCCAGTCGCGCGCATCGGCCGCGCGCGCATGTCGAACTCGTTTCGCATTTTTTATCGCCGACGCACGGGCGCCATCCGCGCCGTCGGCGTGTTCGGCATTGGCCAGGCCGCTGACATTGTCGTCGTCGACGCCAGCGTCGCCACTATCACCATCGCGTTCGCCGTGGTCGGCGTCGTCGTGATTCCGCGCCCGCCCGAGTTGCCGACTTGTGTTGAAGCGCTCCCGCGTCAGCGCGACCTGCGAGACTCGCAGGGGGGCCCCGGCGGTCAGCGCCACCGCGGCCACGTCGGTCGCGCCAGCCTACCTGGCAGCTCTGTGCGCGAGCCTGCGCGCGTTAGCGCCTCCGCAGCGATGCGCCAGCCAGCGCCGTGCAGTCATTGCATTGCATTGTAAGTGAGACTTGAACAGACTATGGAACGAGAGGGCATCGGCGTCTCATGCATCCCAGAGACGCGGCGAGCATTATCCGACGCCTTCGTCACGGACGCGGGTTACTTAGTCGCGCTGTAAGGGGGCGCCGAAGACTGGCCGGATGATCTTCAATGTAGTTCTGGTGTCGGCTGCCTCGCAGCACCGCGGGTGCCGGGTTCAGCTGCTGCTTTCCGTCGGGCGACATCCAGGTTCGCATCGTTGAAGCTGCGAACTGTCGGGGGCAGAGCCGCCGCGGCGCCCGCGCGCGCTCCGCGGAGAAGCGAGGATGTCTTCTCAGGGACAACATTTTTCAATTAGGTGTCTGATCTTGTTCGCGAGATATTTGCGCTTGGGCCCCGGATGGTCGTGGGTGACATGGGTGCCAGACCGTGCGACCAGTTCGTCGGAGAGTCGCGCGCGGTCGGGCCGCGCGCTTTCGCGCCTTTCTGATCCGAGTGCAAGTCGGAGGCGCCTGCCAGTGGAGGCGCGCGCCCAATTTGACGTGAGTTCGGCCGATGCAGTCTCTGCCTCCCGCTCAACAGTTTGGCCCTCGCGCTATAACGTCGGGCGCGTCGCTGGGGGGGCAGCGGGTGTGCGAGCGCGCGCTCGCAGACGGATGTCTTGTGCTAGCAGGAGTGGTTGCATGAGATTAGGGCCGCGCGGTCCTTCGCGTGCGCCCCATTCTCGTCGCGTCGCTTTCTGCGCGCGTCGAGGGGGCCTTGCGCTGGGCGCGCCTTCTCGGTATTCTTCGGCCGTGCGCAGGGGCAGTGCGGAGAGGCAGCGCCCGCCCGTTGAGACGTGACTGTAGCTTGTCCCTGGATGGTCGACGGCTTTCGCCCGGCGGGCCTGGCGATTCTGTCCGAGGAACGCCGTCGCCCTGCCCGCCCGTGAACAAGCGGCCGTGCCCTCAATCTCGCAGCCCGCAGGCGCGGGGGAAAACGGCGGGGATATTCGTCGGAAGAAGAAGCCACTGCAAAGCAGATCAAGGCGTCTGTCGCGCTCGATTGTGCGCGCTGGCTGCAACATGTGGCCCGTCATGGCGATTGGGCGCAGATTCTGAAACTGAAGAAAAGGGCGCGTCCGACAACGCGGTTGACCGCGAGACGACGCGGGAGAATTCGTGGACGGCGACTGGCGCGCAGACGTTTTGGCGGAACACCTGGAACGCATCCCTCGGGCCCTCGGGTGGTGCGACCAACCGCCGCCCGCCGCGTCTTCGGGGGCGCGGCCGCGGAACTGCCCGCGCGGCAGGGTCTTGTCCTGAAGCGCCCGAGTGAAAGATTCGAGAGGCCGCGAAAACGCTGAATTAGGTGCGCCCCAGGACTTGATCGAGCGCCGTCAAGACGGGGAAATTGCGATTTCATGGATTGCCTGATGCCGCAATTCTGCGCGGCCCCAATCTGCGTGCCAGATGCGCTGCGCAAGACCAGAGGTCGCATGATATGTTGGGAGGGCGACCCGTCGGCATGCGACAGTCGCAGACCCATCGGCGTTCTCCCCCAATCGGGTGCAAAGTGTTTGCCGTGGTCATGCTACAACGGCTGAAGGAGGCAGGGGCCAGGGACCGTATATGTGAACGAAATTTGGCGTCGGATCTGGGCGAGGAGCGGTTGCCCGTTGCCCTGGCGACGTAGCTGCTGAGGGTCGGATGCCCGCGTAAATTTGACGACATGGTGGATTGGACGTATCGGCCCCGGTGCTTCGTCGCTTCTGATTCTGGCGCCGCGTCAGCTGAGCGGGGCCAACAGTTTTGGACATGGCCCTGTTGTCCGCTGTTTTTTTTGTGTCTCCAATTGGTGTGGCCACTTTGCCGATGGACGCCTGGCCCATCTCCCAGCTGAGCGTGCCGGGCGTGGCTGGGCCGCATGTCGCGAGGGAGGCGGCGCGCGCTGGTGGCGCGATTTTGTTCGACTCCAACCCAGACGTTGTCCAGTGTCCAGGACCTCGTGTCGTGCATAAAAGAGTGCGGGCATCATTGCGGAATGGGCATCGACTGGCAGGAGGTGGGAGTGATGTGCGCCCGCAGCGCAGCTCGCGTGGTCAACGGCGCGGGCGTTGCAGTAAAAACGACATGCGGTCTGATCTATCATGGCACGAAGCTGTCTGCGCGCGGTCGCAGCGGGGTGGGGTTCAGCTGGCGTTTCGGCGCCGCTAGACAGGGCTTCAACGTGTTGGATTCGAGTTGGTCGCGTTCCACGTTAAACCGCGAACAGAGAGTGCACATTTTCAGTGCGTGTGTCGTGTCCAAACTGACGTGCCGTTTGCTTGCAGCATGTCTAAATCAGGCTGAACACAGGATGATAGAACGGGGTTTGAATTCCAATGTCTTCGAAAGGTACATCGCGTCCCGCTTGCTTGCGTTCTCGGGGTTTCAAACAGCACCGTGCTAAACATGGCCGATCAGCGGCGTCTGAACGAGCAAACCTGTAAATAATAAGTGCTTTTCACGGACAAGCTTGCTAGACGCTCTGGCACGGGCCCTGCGCGTGTGTCTGTCTTCGAGCTTGATAACTCTGATTTGCGCGTGCCGTCTGGCCCTGGGAAGAGAGGCTGCCCCCGACGGTATCCGGGAGGACATGGTGATGACGAATTGTTTGTGAGTGGCCAGCGCTTCCGTTTGCCGGGCTGCGTAGTTCGCCCGGAGGGCGGTGCAGCGCGACCGTGGGCGTCGGCAGTGCAATCGTGGCGCAGATGAGGCATGTTCCACCTCTGCTAGCGCACAGTCTGGTGCAAGGCTTCTGACCAGGGGGGCTTGGGCTTTCGTGCACCATGCCTGGGGATTTCTTAGCTTCTTCGCATCTGGCCTAGGTTGCGATGACCATTGGGGCACATGCGTTTGGCCATGCTGTGATAGAGTCCAGTCCCCGGATCGACATACTTCCCTTTCCTTTTGCCCTAGCCTTTCCCACGCGCCCTTCCCCCTGCGCGGAATGGTTCCGGCGGGCGCGGTGCTTTGTCCCTGGGGGCGCCGCGGAACCCGACGAGGAGGAAGAAGTTGGTCGATGGTTTCGTCGCATTCACTGCGCTGCTGCGCGCCCCTGACGTTCCAGACCCACCCTTGGCAATCTGGCGAGAGACGCGCCGCGTGCCCGGGATCCATTGCCGCTGCAAGCGCGCTGCTTCTCTGCCAAGGAGAGGATGCAGAGGTTTCGAAAGATGGTCACCCCAGGGGAACCCTTTTGGTGAGAAAGCCTTATAGGGGTGGTCCACTGACGGTGTCCGTCCACCCCAAGGGTGGCCCACTGATGGCCCCTCTGCTGTCTGGTTGGCCCACCGCCGTCCACTCCAAGGACGCCCGCATGTAGACCCTCCACTCAGGGCTTGTGTGCGTGCGTGAGTGTGGTGGTGGTGGTGGTGATGGTGGTGGTGGTGGTGTGGTGTTGGTGTGTGTGTGTGTGTGTGCGTGTGTGCGTGTGTGAGAGAGAGAGAGAGAGTGAGTGAGTGAGTGTGTGTGTGTGTGTGTGTGTGCGTGGACCGGGCCCCCAGAAAAATTCCATTGGTGGGCCAGCCACCCAAGTGGTGATCCACTGGTGGCCCGTGCCTGGCATTGCTTGTTTTTTTGGTCGTGCTTGGCATTGCTTGGCCGTGCGCGGCATTGATCGGGCGTACTCGTCGGGGACTGGAATTGATATCTCGCGCTTGGCATTGGGTGATCGTGCTTGGCATCGGTGGTGATTGACGTTGGTCGGTATTGCTCGGCGTTGGGTGATTATACGTTCCATTGCGTCGGATTGGTTGGTGGTGCATAACCTAATTTGGCGAAGAGTAGTCGTGCTTGGCAACGCTTGGCATTGCTTGGTCGTGCATGGCGCTGCTTGGCGCTGATGGTTCATGTTTTGTATTGATTGGCAGCGATAGGTTGCTTGCATTGATCGACATTGGTTGGTCATGCTTGGCATTGCTTGACACTGTTTGGCGTTGCTTGCCTTTGAGACACCCCCAGGGCTGATGACTGCGACCCCATGGGCCCTTGAAAGAGCCCTTGCCTTCCCTTCGGCCTTCGGGTCGTGTTCAGGGTACTGCAATGGGGACCTCCGAGAAGAGTCTATATGTGTGTATGCGCGAACATGCATGGCGGTGTGTATATATTTTCATACATAGACTTCAGGCTTGCCATTCTTTGACGGTGAGTGGTCGTGCTTCGCATCGCTGGGCATTGCTTGGTCATGCCTGACACTGCTTAGCGTTGATGGCTAATGGCTTCTCGTGTCTGGCAAGTGCTGGTCGTGCTTGCATTGCTTGGCGGCATTGGTTGGCCATGCTTGGCATTGGTTGGTCGTGCTTGCTGTTGATGCGCCTCGCAGCTGATGGCGTGGCCCCATGGGCCCTCGGGCGGGGCCTGAGCTCCCCCTCGGCCATCGGGCAGTGTTCAGGGTGCCGCGAAGGGGACAGCCGAACGCGCGCGCACACACACACACATCGATATACATCTATACGCATATATATATACATGTATAGGTATTTACAGTTATACATATGTTTACACATGTATATATATATATATCTATATCTATATATATGTATGTATGGGCGCTGGCCTATTCCCCCCCCTGCTGGAATCGGCGGTTGCTTTTTTCCAACTAAACTGACGACGTACCACGCGACCCATGAGCGACCGCGACGTCGCGCGCGGGTTCCCGAGCAAACCTTCGATGATGACTTGCAAAAACAACAGATGTAGTGTGCACTGCGAGCAGCAGATGAAACTGAGCAGACATGAAAAAAAAGACCGCTCGACCCATGAGCGACCACGATGTCGCGAGCCCCTGAGCCAGGGCCCCGCGCAGGAGCCAGCCTGAGCAGGCCTCTCCCCTCCAGGCCCAGGGGGAAGGGGGGTGCGGGAGTGGCCAGGTCACCTCCTGCTTACAAGGCGCAAGCCGTCTCGCTCACTCACACCGCCCTCCAATTACATAACCTCAGGAAGTCTTTAGTTTCGGGTCCCACCCACCCCTGCTTCTCTCGGCGGGAAATATACTCCGCCCCGTCCTCCTCCTTCTGATCCTCCTCGATTACTACTACCGCTACTAAGACTGTTATTGCTACTGCTATTGCTACTGCCAGCGCCCCTGTTCTTATTACGGGGACGACTACTGCGAGTGCTATTACCACAACCACTACGTCTACTACTACTACTACTACTACGACTACTACGACTACTACTCCTACTGCTACTACTACTACTACTACTACTACTACTACTACTACTACCACGACTACTACTATTACCCTTGCTACGGTTGCTACGGCTACGTCTGCGACTACTACTACTACTACTACCACTACTACTACTACTACTACTACTACTGCTGCTACGTGTACTACTACAGCTTCTTGTTACTACTACTACGACTACTACTACTACTAGTATTACGACTACTACTACTACTACTACGACAAGTGCTCTTGCTTTTGCCATTCTTACTCGTACTACTACTGCTACTGCTACTACGACGACTAGTGCTACTGCTGCTGCTGCTGCTGCTACTACTACTACTACTACTAGTGCGATCACTACGATTACAGCTACGGCTGCGACGACGACTACTGCGACTACTGCTGCTACTACCGTTACTAAGACTGTGATTGGTACTGCTATCGCTACTGACAGCCCCGCTGCGATTATTACTGCGACTATTTGTTTACTACTACAACTACCACTACGCCTACTGCTACTCCTATTACTACTACTGCTACCACGGCTGCTGTTACCATTGCCGCTACTACGATTACTTCTACTACCACTGCTACTAGTACTACTACTACGACTACTACGACTCATATTACTACTACTACTACTACGACTACTACTACTACTACTACTACTACTACTACTACTACTAACACCTTCTAGCACTGCTACTATTACTACGACCACGACTACCTACCTCTTATTACTATTATTGCTACCACTACTACTACTACTACTACTGCTGCTACGACTGCTACTAATACTACGGCTACTACTACTACAGCTACTGGTACTTTTGATGCTATCCTAGTGCGATTACTGCTGCAACATTAACTGTTGCGTGCGCCCTTTGTTATTATTGTTTCTGCTGCTACGACGACGACGATTATTGTATTCATCTGTACTACCACTCGTATAATCACTTAGATTCTGAGTACTACTACGGCTATTGCTAGTACTACTACTACTACCACTACTACTACTACTTCTACTACTACTACTACTACTTCTCATACTACTACTAGAACTACTACTATCGCGGCTACTTGTATCCCTATTATTACGACTCGTATTATGATTGATCGTATGAGTGCAGACGCATGTCCGAAACCAACTAACAAGAACAACTACTAATGTTATTATTACGGCGACTTCTACCAATATTACGGCTGCGACTACGCGTACTGGTGCCAATAGTTTTATAGCAGTACTACTACCAACATTACTATTTTATATTACTCGTACTACTACTACTACCACCACTGCTACTACTATTACTATCAGTAGTATTGCTATTACCCCGAAGGGGGAGGAGGATGAGGGAAGGATGGGGCGTAGCTAGTGATTCGTATATCGACTATACTACGACTACTGCGACGACAATCATTTGCATTATCACTACTATTTCTCTTACTTCTATTATTACTACTACTACTACTAGTGTCACGACGGCTAGTGTTATTTCGGCTATTCTTACTATTACTGCGACTACTACGATTACAACGGCTACGACTGCCAATGCGACTCCGACTACGATTGTGGCTACTAAAATTCTTGCCACCACCGCTACTTCCATTACTACCACCACTACAGCTGCTACTACTATACTGCTATTACTACTTCTACTACGACTACTACTACTACTACTACTACTACTCTGATTTTTCACCACTACTACTACGATTGCTACCACGACTACGACCACTACGACTGAAACCGCTGCGACGACGACTACGGATACGACTATTAGTACTACCACTACGACTTCTAATAGCACGATTACTGCTACTACTACTCTTATCGCATTATTAATAAAAACCATTCGTACTACTAGTATTACTACAACTACTACTACTAGTACCATTTCTGCGACTGCTACTACTACGACGACGACTACTACCACCATTACTACCACTACTACTTCTATTACTATTGCGACCACTGCTCCGACTACTACAACTACTTCTTCTACTACTACTAGTGCCTTTACTACTACTACTACTACTGCTACTCTCACAAGTAGCATTACTGCTACCATTGGTACTAATGCAGCTACTCGTACGAATACACATAGTTTTTTTGTATTTCTACGACTAGTACTAGTACCATTATCACCACTGTGACTACACTTCCTTCGATTATTATTTCTACATTTACTATTTCGACTAGGTCGTATTAGTTTTACTACTCGTACTATGTCTATTACTACTACTACTTCTACTACTACTACTACTACTACTACTACAACTGCTACAACTACTACTGCTACTACTATTACTACTACTGCTACTACTACTACTACTACTACAACTACTACTACTACTACTACTTCTACTACTACTAATACTACTTCTACTACTTCCACTACTTCCACTACTTCTACGGCTACTTCCATAACTGTTATAACCACTACTACTACCACCACAACCACTACTACTGCCGTTGAAAGAAACATGTTTGCACCATGTCGGGACGAGCTGCGAATCGGATGGCACTGCTGTGCCCCCGCGCCCCCGACTTTGATATTGATTGTTGTAACATCTCCTGGGGCCCTTCGAACGAATAAAGATGCGCCCCATTTCAGCACGGGCGCGCGCGCCCTCTTTCAACGTTTAGGTTGCGGGCGGCGGGGTCGTTCCATCAGCTGTCGCGCCGCCCAGGTGGTGCAAACTTGTTTCTGTCAACCGTTTGAACCAGATCAGCAAACGCAATGCATGATGCTCGTTGTTGTGGTGCTACCAGGCGTCTATGCGATCGCGCGTGAGTGAGTGCGCGCGCGTGTGCGTTTCTGTCAGTTGAGCCGCGCGAGCCCCCTGGAGTGCCCCCCCCCTGGAGTGCTCCCCCTGGAGTGCTCGGGGGCGCTCCACTGCGGCCTGGAACCGTGGAGGCCTGCTGCTGCTTCCTTGCGGCCAGCGCCGCGTGTGATGGCCGACTCGTTGCGTTTTTTTTTTTTTTTTTTTTTTTTTTTTTTTTTTTTTTTTTTTTTTTTTTTTTTTTTTTTTTTTTTTTTTTTTTTTTTTTTTTTTTTTTTTTTCCCTCCCCCCCCCCGCTCTTCTCCGCCGCCCCCCCCCCCCCCCGCCGCCCACCGCCGCGCGAACTCCCGCCATCATCTCTGCCCTGGCGGAGCGGGCGCCCACGGGGCGGCTGAGAGAGCGAGGTGAGGGAACGTGTGGAGGGGAATGGAGAGCACGAGTATGCCTGTATATGACATATATGGGCCCTGGCCAAGGAGATGAGTGTCCAAGGACCTCCGAGCATACGAAACGACCCCCCCCTCCCACCAATTCGTGCGCGAAGCGTTTGCGGTGGGCCGAAATCCTTCCAAAACGAAACATCGATTCCAGCAGGGGGGGGGGGGATAGGCCAGGACCCATATGTGTATATATATATGTGTATATATATATTATATATATATATTATATATATATATATATATCTATCAAGCTGCCCGCGGCAAACCCCGCCACCGTGCCTGTGCAGCAGCAGGAAGGAGACCGAGTGTTGTGCGAGGGCACTGGTGGGCATGCCACAGCAAGGGGGGGCCACTAGTGCAATTTCCACGCCAGAGAATTCTCCGCGCCAGAAAGTCCACTGGCGGGCCCTCCACTCTAGGGGCGGTCCAGTTCGGACCATCCGCTCCTGCGACTCCTTCTGCCCCCTATGGCCAGGGGAGGTACGCTGGTAAACCCATCCACTCCAAGGAATGTCTGTCTGTGGGCCAGCCACCCCGGGGTATTCCATTGGTGGGCCAGCCACCCAAGTGGTGATCCACTGGTGGCCCGTGCTTGGCATCGCTGTATATTGGTTGGTCGTGCTTGCCATTGCTTGGCATTGCTTGCCCCGAGAGGCCCTAAAGGCTTACCCGAGAAGCCTTGGGGGTGGGGCACTAATGCCAAGAACGACCAAGCAAAGGTAAGCAGTGCCGAGCTCGACCGGCCAATGCCAGGCGCGGCCAAGCAATGCCATGCGCGAGCACCCAATGCCAGACTACGCCAAGTACGACCGCACGAAGCCCACCGATGCCAATCATGAGCGAGCAATGCCAGGCAATGCCAAGCAGGACCGCCCATTGCCAAGCGAGGCCAAGCCGAAATGCGCAACGCCGATCAACGCCAAACACAATCAGTAAAAATGGCAATCAGCGCCAGGCGATGCATAGCTTTGCCAACAATGCCAAGCAATGCCAAGGACGACCACTCATTGCCAAGGAACACCAAGCATGACCAATCTATTCCAGGGAACGCCAAGCACGACCACACATTGCCAAGCTGTGCCGAGCAGGAACAGGCAATGCCAAGCAATGCAAAGCACGAACACCAAATGCCGAGCACGGCCAACCAGTGTCGAGCACGACCGACAAATGCCAAGCAGGGGCACTCAGTTCAATTCCAAGCAGTGCCACTGACGGGCTACCAATGCCAAGCATCGCCAGGCAATGCCAAGCACGACAGCGAGTGGCAGACAATGGCATGCACTACCACCCAGTGCCAAGCAGCCCCAGGCATGTTCAACCAACGCCAAGCAGTTCCAAGTGAGACCACTCAATGCCGAGCACGACCAAGTACTGCAAGGCGTGACCACGCAATGCCTAGGAATACCAAACAATCCCCACACAATGGCGAGCAATGCCCATCCGACCGCCAATGTCAAGCAACTCCAAGCACGGCCATCAGACTAAGCACGACCGAGCTATGCAAAGCACGACCAACCAATGCCAAGCCACGCTAATCACGACCACCCGATGTCGAGCAATTCTAAGCATGATCAACAACAATGCGCTGCCCATGCCAAGACGGCAAATTCCTCAGCCCTGGAGCGCCCCCCAAAAGGCTCAGGGTATCCAACGAGGTTTCCCCGCAGGCTTGCCCAGCAGACTCCGAAGCATTCCACCAATAGCTGCGAGGCCTCGACACACAGGCTGTGAGACCTCCCCCGCAAGGCCCCTTGGCAATGCTTGGCATTGGTACCTTTCAATGCCATTGTTTTATTCACATTAGGCCCAGGGCCCTGAATTTGATCGAAACAATCAATACCCCTTAATGTGATTAAGGGCCGAATGTTAAAACAATCACATTGAAGTGCACTGATTGTCTCAATTACATTCAGGGCCAGGGCGCTGAGGCTTTTTCTTGTTGTGTGTGTGTGGGGAGGAAATGCAAAAGAAAGATGAAGCAACAACGCAAAAAACTGTCAGTCTGGGTGGTCTGTCGCCCCTCCCAGGCCGCAGGGCCATGGCCTTGGGTGTGATTGAAACAATCGGTGCCCCTCAATGTGATTGTTCTTGATCACATGCGGCCCAAGGCGCTGCAAGTGATTGAAACAATCAGTGCCCCCAAATGTGAAGGCTTTAAATATATACACATAAAATATCGCCCCTCATGCATGAAATCAATCACCTGTGGCCCAGGGCCCTGGATGTGATAGAAACAATCAGTGCCCCTCAACGTACATGTTTTAATCGCATCAGGCCCAGGGCCCTGAATGTGATTGAAACAATCAGTACCCCTCAGTGTGATTGAGGGCCATATATATACAACAGTCACATTGAGGGGCGCTGATTGTTTTTGACCATATTAGGCCAAGGGCCCTGACGCCTTTTCTTTGGGGCGGGAAAACAAAAACGCACAGAATAGTCGGGCGGGGCGGTCCGGCGTTTCTTTTTTTGGGGGGGGCCTCCCCCAGGCCTCGGAGCCCTGGCCCTCAATGTGATTGAAACAATCAGTGCCCCTCAACGTGATTGTTTTTAATCACAAACGGCCCAAGGCGCTGAAAGTGATTGAAACAATCAGTACCCCCCCAGTGTGAAGGTTTTACACGCATATATATATATATATACATACCGCCCCTCATACCTGAAATCAATCACATTTTGGCCCAGGGCCCTGAATGTGATTGAAACAGTCAGTACCCTTCAACGTAATTATGTTAATTAATCAGGCCCAGGGCCCTGAATGTGATTGAAACAATCAGTGCCCTTCAGTGTGATTGAGGGCCATAGATTAAAACAATCACATTGAGGGGCACTGATTGCTTTAATCACATTAGGCCCAGTGCCCAGAGGCCTTTCGAGGGGGGGGGAACAAAAAGAACGCAACAAAAAAGTCGGGCGGGGTGGTCTGGCGTGTATTTTTTTGTTTGCCCCCCCCCCCCCCAGGCTTCAGAGCCCTGGCCCTGAATATGATTGAAACAATCCGTACCCCTCAGTGTGATTGAGGGTTATATATATATATATATATATATATATATATATTAAGCCAATCACATTGAGGGGCACTGACTGTTTCAATCACATTCGGCTCCAGGGCCCTGAGGTCTTTGGGGGGAGGGGGGGGGGGGGCAACAAAAAAATCAGGCGGGGTGGTCTGGCGTTCCCCCCCCCCCCAAAGCCTCAGAGCCTTGGCCCTGAATATGATTGAAACAATCCGTGCCCCTCGATGTGATTGTTTTGAATCACAGTCGGCCCAGGGCGCTGACAGTGATTGAAACAATCAGTGCCCCCCAATGTGATTTAACCAATCAAGCGTGCCGCGTGTTGGCCTCCAGACCGCTACTTGAGAATCCCCCGTTCTCGGGTGGCTGGGTTTGCAGGCAGGGCGACGACCGCCACCCCAGAATCCCCCGCTCTCGAAAAGGGGCGGATGAGGAGGAGGAGGAGGAAAAGGGGAACGACGACGACCACGACCACGACGGTGACGACCACGACGACGACGACGTTGTGGTGCCCCCCCTCGCCGCTCGGCGGGGCCGAATCTGGGTTCGACGGACGTCCTCCCCCTCCCTCCCTCACTTCCGCGTCGTCGTCGTCGTCGGCGTCGTCGTCGTCGTCGTTTTCGTGTTCGTCTTCGTCGTTGTCGTCGTCGGTCTCGTTGGCGTCGTCGTCGTCGTCGGCGTCGTCGTCGTCGTTCGTCGTCGTCGTCTTCGACGTTGTCGTCGTCGTTGTCGTGCTTCGACGTTGTCGTCGTCGTCGTCGTTGTCTTCGTCGTCGTTGTTGTCGTCGTCGTCGTCGTCGTCGTCGTTTTTGTCGTCGTCGTCTTCGTCGTTCTTCGTCTTCGTCTTCGTCTTCGTCTTCGTCGTCGTTTTCGTATTCGTCTTCGTCGTCGTCGTCGTGATCATCGTTTTCGTCGTCGTCGTCGCCGCCGCCGCCACCACCACCGTCGTCGTCGTCGTCATAATCTTTTTCGTTTTCGTCTTCGTCGTGGTGGTCGTCGTGCTTCGTCGTCTTCGTTGTCTTCGTCGTCGTCGTCGTCGTCGTCGTCGTTGTCGTCTTCGTTGTCGTCGTCGTCGTCGTCTTCGAAGTCGTTGTCGTCTGCGCCTTCGTCGTCGTCGATCTCGATGGCGTTATCGTAGTCGCCGTCGACAGCGCCGCCACCACCAGCGTCGTCGTCGTCGTTTTCGTTTTCGTCTTCGTTGTCGTCGTCGTGCTTCATCGTCTGTGTCGTCGTCGTCGTCGTTGTCGTCTTCGCCGTCGTTGCCGTTGTCGTCGTCGTCTTCGAAGTCGTTGTCGTCGTCTTCGTCGTCGTCGATCACGACGGCGTTGTCTTCGTCGTCGTCGTCGTCGTCTTCGTAGTCGTTGTCTTCGTCTGTGTTCAGCGTGGTCGTCGTCGTCTTTGCCGTCCTTCGTCGTCGTCGTCGTCGTCGTCGGTCTCGTCTTCGTCGCTGTGTTCATCGGCCTCGTCTTCGTCATCGTCTTTTTTGTCGTCGTTGTCGTTGTTTTCTTCGTCTTCGTCATCTTCGTCTTCGTTTTCGTCGTCGTCGTCTTCGTCGTCGTCGTCGTTGTTATCATTTTCGTCTTTGTCTTCGTCTTTGCCGTTGTGGTTGTCGTGTTCGTTGTCGTCGTCGTCGTCGTCGTCGACGTCCTTGGCGTCTTCGTTGTCGTCTTTGGCTTCGTCTTCGTCTTCTTGGCCTGCGTCTTCGTCTTCGTGTTTGCCTTTGTCTTTGTCTTTGCTTTTGTCGTCGGCGTCGGTCGTGCTTCGTCGTGCTTCGTCGTCGTCTTCGTCGTCAGTCTTAGTCTCAGCCTTCGTCGTCGTCGTTTTCATCTACGTCTTCGTCGTCGTCTTCGTTGCCGTCGTCGTTCCCGCCGCTCGGGACCCGAGGCTGCGAAAGCTGCGCGCGGGGTGCGACGCCGCCCATGTGGCCGAGAAACTGAGGCAGAAGAACGCCGCGCTGCTCGGGGAGGACGCCGGGGTTCTGCCGCGCTAGGGGGGGTAGGAGGAGGAGGGAGGAGGAGCAGGAGGAGCAGGAGGAGCAGGAGGAGGAGGTCGAGAAGCAAAGGAACCCTGGGTGACCCCAATTTGAGGTTTTCTCTCTGCCAAGTCAAATCAGAACATTTCAGCACAAAGGAACGCAATGCAATGCAAAGCGTTGCAGGGTGTTGCCTGGCATTGTTTGTCGTGCCTTGGCATTGCTTTGCATTGTTTTGCGTTGCTTGGTATTGCTTTGCATTGCTTTGGATGTCTCGGCGTTACCTGGCATTGCTCGGTATTGCATGATATTAGCTTTGCATTGCTCGGAATTTCTTTTCACAAGTTGTTTTTCCCAACCATCCTGTGGTGTTGGGTCCTCGTTTTGAAGAGACGTCGCCCCGCGTTCCTTCCTTCCCGCTGCCCCCTCCCTCCTCCCATCTTCATCATCATCGTCATCACCCATTTCGGCACACCCCTCACACGTTTCGTGGCCCCATAGGGAGCTCCACCGAAGGTCCCAGTGGGTGTGCCCGCATGCGTCCCGCACACCCATTTCGGCACACCCCTCACACGTTTCGTGGCCCCATAGGGGGCTCCACCGAAGGTCCCAGTGGGTGTGCCCGCATGCGTCCCGCACACCATTTCGGCACACCCCTCACACGTTTCGTGGCCCCATAGGGAGCTCCACCGAAGGTCCCAGTGGGTGTGCCCGCATGCGTCCCGCACACCCATTTTGGCACACCCTTCACACGTTTCGTGGCCCCATAGGGAGCTCCACCGAAGGTCCCAGTGGGTGTGCCCGCATGCGTCCCGCACACCCATTTCGGCACACCCCTCACACGTTTCGTGGCCCCATAGGGAGCTCCACCGAAGGTCCCAGTGGGTGTGCCCGCATGCGTCCCGCACACCCATTCGGCACACCCCTCACACGTTTCGTGGCCCCATAGGGAGCTCCACCGAAGGTCCCAGTGGGTGTGCCCGCATGCGTCCCGCACACCCATTCGGCACACCCTTCACACGTTTCGTGGCCCCATAGGGAGCTCCACCGAAGGTCCCAGTGGGTGTGCCCGCATGCGTCCCGCACACCCATTTCGGCACACCCCTCACACGTTTCGTGGCCCCATAGGGAGCTCCACCGAAGGTCCCAGTGGGTGTGCCCGCATGCGTCCCGCACACTCATTTCGGCACACCCCTCACACGTTTCGTGGCCCCATAGGGAGCTCCACCGAAGGTCCCAGTGGGTGTGCCCGCATGCGTCCCGCACACCCATTCGGCACACCCCTCACACGTTTCGTGGCCCCATAGGGAGCTCCACCCCCAGTGGGTGTGCCCGCATGCGTCCCGCACGGCACACCCCTCACACGTTTCGTGGCGTCCACCGAAGCCCCATGCGTCCCGCACACCCATTTCGGCACAGTTCCGTGGCCCCATAGGGAGCTCCACCGAAGGTCCCAGTGGGTGTGCCCGCATGCGTCCCGTCGTCTCTCTGCCCAGCGGCAAGAGCCTTGCCCGCTATCAGCCAGCCAGCTAGCTCTTTTGCTCCGCGCAGTGGACGACCCGCGCGCGTCGCTGGGACCCCTCCGGGGCGACCTGCGCGCGTCGCGGGGACTCCGCGCTGCGCTGCGCCCGCAACCTTGGACTTTTGAGTGCGCGGGCAAAGAGGGAGTAAAGGAAGGGGAGGAAGCGGGCGCGATCCTCGCCGGTGGGCGCGCCGACATTGGCGTCGCGGCGCGCGGGCGATGCCGTCGGGGAGTCCCGGGGAAGCTCCTTGCGGCGGCCACGCCCAGCGTCACGAGTACTCAGAGGCAGACATTGTCAAACTATTGACATTCATACACAATTGCGCCACGCTTTGTCATATTCGCATTCATGCACGTAGACTCGTTCGCACGCAGATTCATTCACAGTCAGACGCACGCGCGCAGATTCACCCGCGCTCAGTCTCCCTACGTACTCAGATCAATCGTTTTCGTTCGCGTTGTGTACCACGCCACTCATGTCGGCACACCCCTAGCACGGTTCGTTGCCTCATAGGGATCGCCACCGAAAAAGTGAATCACTATTGCGGTACTCACACCTGTATATGGTTGGGTCCCTCGTCAGGCTAATTCCCAACCATCCTGTGGTGTTGGGTCCTCGTTTTGAAGAGACGTCGCCCCGCGTTCCTTCCTTCCCGCTGCCCCCTCCCTCCTCCCATCTTCATCATCATCGTCATCACCCATTTCGGCACACCCCTCACACGTTTCGTGGCCCCATAGGGAGCTCCACCGAAGGTCCCAGTGGGTGTGCCCGCATGCGTCCCGCACACCCATTTCGGCACACCCCTCACACGTTTCGTGGCCCCATAGGGGGCTCCACCGAAGGTCCCAGTGGGTGTGCCCGCATGCGTCCCGCACACCCATTTCGGCACACCCCTCACACGTTTCGTGGCCCCATAGGGAGCTCCACCGAAGGTCCCAGTGGGTGTGCCCGCATGCGTCCCGCACACCCATTTTGGCACACCCTTCACACGTTTCGTGGCCCCATAGGGAGCTCCACCGAAGGTCCCAGTGGGTGTGCCCGCATGCGTCCCGCACACCCATTTCGGCACACCCTTCACACGTTTCGTGGCCCCATAGGGAGCTCCACCGAAGGTCCCAGTGGGTGTGCCCGCATGCGTCCCGCACACCCATTTCGGCACACCCCTCACACGTTTCGTGGCCCCATAGGGAAGGCCCAGTCCACACGAACACCCCTCACACGTTTCGTGGCCCCATAGGGAGCTCCACCGAAGGTCCCAGTGGGTGTGCCCGCATGCGTCCCGCACACCCATTCGGCACACCCCTCACACGTTTCGTGGCCCCATAGGGAGCTCCACCGAAGGTCCCAGTGGGTGTGCCCGCATGCGTCCCGCACACCCATTTCGGCACACCCCTCACACGTTTCGTGGCCCCATAGGGAGCTCCACCGAAGGTCCCAGTGGGTGTGCCCGCATGCGTCCCGCACACCCATTTCGGCACACCCCTCACACGTTTCGTGGCCCCATAGGGAGCTCCACCGAAGGTCCCAGTGGGTGTGCCCGCATGCGTCCCGCACACTCATTTTGGCCCGCATGCGTCCCGCACACCCATTTCGGCACACCCCTCACACGTTTCGTGGCCCCATAGGGAGCTCCACCGAAGGTCCCAGTGGGTGTGCCCGCATGCGTCCCGCACACCCATTTCGGCACACCCCTCACACGTTCCGTGGCCCCATAGGGAGCTCCACCGAAGGTCCCAGTGGGTGTGCCCGCATGCGTCCCGTCGTCTCTCTGCCCAGCGGCAAGAGCCTTGCCCGCTATCAGCCAGCCAGCTAGCTCTTTTTGCTCCGCGCAGTGGACGACCCGCGCGCGTCGCTGGGACCCCTCCGGGGCGACCTGCGCGCGTCGCGGGGACTCCGCGCTGCGCTGCGCCCGCAACCTTGGACTTTTGAGTGCGCGGGCAAAGAGGGAGTAAAGGAAGGGGAGGAAGCGGGCGCGATCCTCGCCGGTGGGCGCGCCGACATTGGCGTCGCGGCGCGCGGGCGATGCCGTCGGGGAGTCCCGGGGAAGCTCCTTGCGGCGGCCACGCCCAGCGTCACGAGTACTCAGAGGCAGACATTGTCAAACTATTGACATTCATACACAATTGCGCCACGCTTTGTCATATTCGCATTCATGCACGTAGACTCGTTCGCACGCAGATTCATTCACAGTCAGACGCACGCGCGCAGATTCACCCGCGCTCAGTCTCCCTACGTACTCAGATCAATCGTTTTCGTTCGCGTTGTGTACCACGCCACTCATGTCGGCACACCCCTAGCACGGTTCGTTGCCTCATAGGGATCGCCACCGAAAAAGTGAATCACTATTGCGGTACTCACACCTGTATATGGTT
>CAUYUJ010019732.1:147358-172557 GCA_963575745.1 Prorocentrum cordatum
CTCTGGGGCCCTCTTGGGGCGGTATTGGCGGCCTCGTGGGCCTTTGTCAACGCCGTGAAGGCCGAACAGTCGTATATACAACAAGTGTACGTTTCCCCCCATAGGAATGGGACGATTTTGGCTTCGTGGGCCTCTTTTCGGAAGCCTGTTGGGGAGTCTTGGCGCCTTCTTGGGCTGTCTTGGGCCCATCTTGGGCGTTTTGGAGCGATCATTCAACGACTCTGTGCCCTCTTGGACCGAGGAGGTCCGGCACGTGCTGCCGCGGCGGTGCCATCGCGGCTCTTGCACTAATTTCAAGCAGGTTGAACAACTTGTTCGAGCGCCGCGGCGACATGGCGCAGTCAGCGCTGCATCTTCAGCGCACGACCGACACAAGCAACACTCTTCGGACTCCTCTCGTCCTTGTCGTCGTCGTCCTCTGCCCCCTGCCACCTTCCCTGTCCCCACCGGTCGTTGAAAGTAGGTATTTTTGGATTCCCAGATTCCAATCTACTTTCAGCGCCTTCCTACTTCAAGAGTCGAGTGGTTTTCCCTCTTCCTTCCTCTTCAGGAGGCGGGCGGAAACCCAATCTATTTCCAACGCCTTCCTACTTTATGTTTCTACCTACTTCTTCCGACCGATGGGTACTTCTGCCTGCGCTGACGGTTTGGCCCTCCGCGCGTCCTTCTCCTGCCCTTCGTTCCCGCCCCCGTGTCCTCGAGCCCGGGCCCTCGCGCCTCGTCCTTCTGGTGTGGTCTTGTGAATCGGGGCCGCGTGAGCGCATCCCATGCAGCTGGCACAGGACATAACGGTGCCCGCGCTGTCACTGTCCTGGCAAATTTGGGTCGGGGGTGGACAGAAACCCCAGCAGTGACACGTCGATCAGTGAATTGTCCGTTTTCGGTTCTCGAGAGGGCGCCGTGGCCGTTATTTTCCAGGCTTGCGCCCGCCAGGTTTGGGCCTCAGGTCGTTTTCACTAAACCACGTTTTACTAAAGGGGGGTCTGTCCATCCCCGATTCTCCTGCCACTTGATCAACTTGGTTGGGTGCATCGCGTCGTAACTGGCGCCCGTGGGGCAACGGGCGAGAACCCACGTTTACAGACGGGGGGCATGTGTCGAAGTACCCGGCGAATGATTATTGAATGGCCTTCGGCACGTCCCGTCACCGTGCCTGGGATGCGGGTCTGCGGTGGCAGATGGGGTCTCCTGGGAGGCGTTTCGGGGCGTTTTTGTAGGAAGTTCTTGAACCTCTTGGAAGCCTCCTGGCCCTCGTGGGCTCTTTTGCAGCCATTTTTGGGCTCCCTGGGTGACCTGTTGGGGGCTCCTTGGGGCAACCCGGAGGCGTCTTGGGGTGTATGACTCGACATGTCCGTTCGGGTTTTCCCTCTGGGCCCCCTCTTGGGGCTGCCTTCGGGCCCTCCTTGGCCGTTTTGGGGGCTTCTTGGGCCGTCTTGGGGCCCTCTTGGGTCGTCTTGGAGCCCTCTTGGGGGCCTTTTGGCTTGAAAGCCCTTTGGGCCTTCTGGGACGTCGTGAACGCCCAGGAGGAAACAGCGCGCGTTTTCCAAAGGGAATTGGACGGTCTTTGCTTGTGGAGGCCATCAGGGAAAGCTTGGGGGTTCTTGGGGCGTCTTGGGGGCTTCTTGGGCCGTTTGGCATTTTGGATCGATCTTTCACCGACTCGTGGCCCTCGTCGACCGCCCCAAAGGCCTCTTGGGGCCCTCTTTGCCTGTATTGGAACCCTTTGCCCCCCCCGGTGCGTTAACCCACAATCCGGGGGACCCCCCATCCGAATCGAACGGACCGGGTTCCCGGGGGAGTGGTTTGGGGAGGGGGAAACATTTCACGCGCCGATGAACCCCAAGGGGTCGGCGAATTTCGGGTCACTCTCAATCGAGATGCTGTTTTGGCGCGTTTGAGTTCTTCTTCATCAGAGCAGGTTGCGGCATGTGACATGGGAATTCCCTGTTTGACAGTGGGCCTCACAGTCAAATTGCCCCCAGGTCCCTGGTTGACAGTTGGCCACGCTGTCAAATGTGTCGGGCCCCCCTGGGGACATGGGGCCCTTTGGCAATGGGCCCCACTGTCTAATGGCCTCGAAGGTGGCCTGTGCGGCCATGCCGTCTGCGGGCCCCATTGAAAGTGCGCCGCGCTGTCAATGTCGGTAACGCGCTTCCCGTTCACGCGCGTTGACAGTGGCGCCCAGTGTCAAATGGCCTCGCAGGTAGCTTGGCCCGCGGTGCCGTGGGCCCCATTGACAGTGTGCCGCGCCGTGAAATGCTGTGAAGCGCTTCCCGTTTACGCGCGTTGACAGTAGCGCCCAATGTCAAAGTGCTGAAGCGGCGGTGGAGCGACGGAGACAACAGTTTGGCCCAGTGGGGGGACTCTATGGGGGGAAATCTCACACGCCTAGAGACCCCAAGGTGTCGGCGGATTGTGAGGGTGATGATTCTGATGACGACGATGAGGATGCTTTTGGTTATCGTGCCGATCATGGTGGCTCTGCTTTGCACTATGGTGATGATACGGGTTGTGACGGTGACAATGATCATGCTGATTCTAATGATTATAATGATGATGATGCTGATGATGATGATGTTGATGCTAATGATGGTGATGAGGATGGCCATGATCATGCGGATGATCATAGTGATGATGCTGTGTGTGCTGATGGTGATGATGATGATGATGATTATGAGATGATGATGATGATGATGATGGTGGTGATGATGCTGATGATGATGCTGATGCTGATGATGATGATGATGATGCTGATGCTGATGCTGAAACTGATGATGATGATGCTGATGCTGATGCTGATGATGATGATGATGATGATGATGCTGATGATGATGATGATGATGATGATGATGATGATTGATGATGATGATGATGATGATGATGATGATGATTGATGATGATGATGATGATGATGATGATGATTGATGATGGTGGTGGTGGTGGTGGTGATGATGATGATGATGATGATGATGATGATGATGATGATGATGATATGAGGAGAGGAGGAGGAGGAGGAGGAGGAGGAGGAGGAGGAGGAGGATACTGATGATTCTATATGATGGTGATCATGATGAAGAGGGAGGGGGAGGAGGAATTGGAGGAGGAAGAGGGGGAGGATTTGGAGGACGATTGGGAGGACGATTAGGAGGAGGACGAGGACAAGCAGGACGAGGAGACAGGACGAGGAAGGAGGACGATGAGAAGGAGGACGAGGACAAGAAGGCAGGATGAGTAGATGAAGGAGGCGAGGGCGAGCCATCCGCAGGCGGCTGCAGGACCACACCGCCGAGCGGGCGCAGACCGTCTCCGCCGCCCTCGCCGGCGGCTGCTCCGCAGGCGCCGCCGACGCGGCGGCCGGGGCCAGCCGGGCAGGCGGCGCCGCCGCACAGGGGGGCGGGCGGGCGCGGAGGCGTTCGGGGGGCTGATGGAAAGGCTCGCGGGAGATGTCCACGACATGCTCTTCAGGTTCAGCGGGCGGCGTCGGGCTTGAGCGTACCGACCCGCTCGCGGCGGAAGGATGGGAGGGGAGGAGGATGGAGGAGGAGGAGCAGGAGGGAGGAGGAGGGGGGGCGATGAGGGGGAGGAGCGGAGTGGGAAGAGCAGAAGGGGTCGGAGGGGAAGGGGGGGAAAACGTGTAGGAGGAGGAGGAGGAGAAGGAGGAGGAGGAGGAGGAGAAGCAAGAGGAGGAGGAGGAGGAGGAGGAGGAGGAGGAGGAGGAGGAGGAGGATGATGCTAATGATGATGGTGATGAGGATGCTGCTGCTGCTGCTGATGATGATTCTGATGATGATAATATGGATGATGATGATCGTGGTGGTGATGATGATGATGGTGGTGATGGTGATGGTGATGGTGGTGGTGGTGGTGGGGGTGATGATGATGATGATGATGATGATGATGATGATGATGATGATGATGATGATGATGATGATGATGATGATGATGATGATGATGATTCTGATGATGGTGATGGTGATGTTGGTGATGATGAGAAGGAGGACAATGATGATATGGTTACGGTGGCGACGATGATGGCGATGATGACGATGGGGATAGTGACGATGATGATGATGCTGGTGGTGCTGGTAATGATGATGATGATGATGGTGGTGGTGGTGGTGATGGTGATAATTCTCATCATCATGATGGTGGTGGTGGTGGTGGGTGGTGATGGTGATGACGAGGAGAAGGTGGAGGAGGAGGAAACGGAAACGAGGAGGACGAAGAGAGAAGTGGAGGAGGAGGGGGACGAAAGAGCAAGAGTAGGCTGAGGAGGCGGACGAGGAAGCTCGAGGGGGGCGAAGACGGAGGATCACCATCGCGGCTTTCTCACTAGGGCAGGAGGTGGCCACCATCACCTGGATTTTCAGGGGTTTGGATGTCAGTGAGCCTGGCACACCAGACACGTGTCCTGAGGCGGGGAGGGCGAATAATCAGCGAGATGGCAGGCAGAGTCGCATGAGAAGTTGCAATCATCAGGGCGTACAACGGTGCCCGGTGCGTCGTGACGACTCGATCTCCTCCCTCCTCACGCCACTGCCCTTCAGACCAGTGCTGCCAAGTCTGGGCTTCTGCTTGGTGTCCTGCTTCGGGTGCTGCCTCGCTGAACTAGATGTGTGCCAGCTCAAGAAGGCTGACTGTCCCAGGGCTGGACCTAAACTGTGTTTTGGCGATTTCGGGGGCCGTTTTCGTTTCGAGTTCGTTCCGCGGTAAAGGCGGACTCGAGACAAACACGATGGAAAGCGAGAGCAAAACGAGAACGAAAAACACCGTTCAGGTTCAGCCCTGAGTAGACGTGTGCCAACGCAAGAAGGCTGCCTGCCCGTTCTCTCTTGCAAGCCCTCCTCGCCGCTCAGCCTCACGCCCCCCCACTTTCGCCGACGCAGCAGCCCAAGCGGGCGAGGTGCTCGTCGGGCTCGCAGCCGCGAGCCTGCGCGGGGGAGGGAGGACAACGGCCAGGAGCAGGTAGGGCGGTCGACAGGGCGCGGGGCGATGGTGGCTACCAGGTGTGCTCGCCAGCCAGGGCGGTGGTCCACAGGGAGCAGGGATGGTGGCAGCAGGAACCGAGAGGGCGGGGGAGCGTGTTGGGTTGTGATGGCGAACTGGCGGCCACTGCCCGTGACCCGCCCTGGGCAGCCGCGCCGTGTGCCTGGGGCCGCCGGGGGGGGGGGGGTCCGCGACCCCAGAGAGAACAGCCGAAACGAACGTTCCCCCCCCCTCCCCCCCCTGTGGGTTTCATGGTGTGACATCGTTTTCTTGTGTTTGGTCCGGCGACCCTATAAGGCAACCGCCAGCACGTGCCCTTGCGTTTCTCTTTTCCGTGGCCTGTCTGGCTAAAGCAGACAGCTCGCCGTGTGGTGAGTATTCCCACTTCGGTCCGAAGCTCAGGGGGGCCACTGCATACACTTTACTGTACGAGTGATTTCTTCTCGATATCTTGTATTGTTTGTGCTTGTTATCTTTCGCTCTGACTGGCTCCAGATCCCCGCCGCGTTCTAAGTCAGGAAGCTCTCGAAACGTTAACAAGTACAACTTTTCTCGAAGTTAAGGGCCGATATCCGTGGAATAGCACGCTCCACTGACATTGGTAGCGGGAAGTGGCAGCCCACTTCGAGTATCAAGTCTCATCTCCAAATCGTTCAGGACTATGGCGACGGAGTATTCAGCACGGGTCGAGATAACAATTTGGAATGGAGACGCCTCGAGCATGGAAAGTATTGAGGAGAACATGAAAAGTGTGGGCCCTTGGAACCAAGAAGGAGGACCGCATCTACTTGGGGCCCCGTCTCGTCCAGGCCATGGACGAGGACACACACAGCAGTGGCAGGATACGAAGAAGGTCAGTCTCGAGGATCTCGTGCAGGAAGACAGAACTTGTGGCAGGCAGACCGATAGCAAAGAGGCTTTTCCATTTTGAGCCACAATGATAACAGTCACATCTCTCTGCACCCCCCTGTAGTGCAAACAGCTTCCTCTGCAACATTAAACCTGTGTGATACACCAGAAACACGAAATGAGGTGGGTTTCCACACTCGTCAAAGTTTCTAGTAGATTTGGCATCCTAAGGCACGAAGGTCAGCAAACAGTGCCGGTCAGGCACGACAGTTCTGCACGAGAGATACACAGAGAGAGAGAGAGAGAGAGAGAAAGAAATAGAGAGAGAGGTACAAAGAGACAGAGGGAGAGAGAGAGGAGGCCCAAACCAGGACACGAGGAGACCCTAGATGACCCGTTCTCGGACTCCAGCATCCTCTCGGAGGCGGCACGTGATCGGTCCTTGCGCGCGGGGGTGGTACGTCGAACTTCCAATTCTTTCGGCTCACCCACCAGCACGAGTCTGCCCTGGGCCATGACCTAGGAAAGGGCGGCATTGGACATCCCTATGTCGTCTTTAGGCAACGCATCCACCAACATCTTGGAGTGAGGAACCCAGCGGATCACGCCCTTCGCCTTGGCCAGGCTTTCCGAAATGATGGCCAACTCCAGAGTGGTACGCCTATCCTTGGACGAGGCGTTCCCCTCTTTCATCATCGTGTCGTGCACCGACTTGGCATCCACAACGTGTATTTGGGGCTCACGTCCGTTTCCCGGCTGACACTGAGAACGCAGCACCGTGGTGAAGGGTCCTGACGCTCTCACGCAATCGGGGACGTCCACATCGTGAAACACGATGTCACGATACAAAACTTGGGCGTACTCGACTTCGGCAACAGCTGCGGAAAGGGAGAGAATCTTCCCCGCCAGGGTGGACGCAACCTTCCTCCTTAACTTGTTGCTCCTCCATCCGAGGATGGACGCCCCGACTGACCTATTCCGAGACAAATCCGTGTCGGCGGCTAGAATCGTCCAGACTTCCTGGGTCGGATCCTCGGGCAGTCCGCTGGCGTCGTCCATCCTAGCATTAGCCCTGACTCAGGAGGGGAAAGACACACAGACACAATCAATCGTCGACTCCCAGGAAAATATGGGAAGATGGGGAGTGGTGGGGAAGACAAAAACCCAGAAAATATTGGAAAATACAAGGAATCCCATTGTTTGTGTGTACTTATTTGTGTGTCCAAGGGCCCCTTCACTGACTCCCCCCGCGTCCGAATACGTCACGAAAGCCATGCCTTCAGGACTGAGGGACCGCGCTGTGATTCCTCGAGACGCTGTCGCCCGGAGGTGTCGCACTAGCTTGTTGGCGCACATCACATTCCACGTGGTAGGAGCCACCACTCAGGAGGGACAAAACACACAGACACAATCAATCGTCGATTCCCCAGAAAATATGGGAAAATATGGGAAGTGGGGGGAGACCCAGAAAATATAGGAAAATATGGGGAATCCGGTTATTTGTGTCTATTTCTTGTAGTGGCCTCCGGCCAGTGCCGCCGATCCGGGGCGCTCCGGATGGCGATCGGCGTCAAGGGATTAGCGGCGACCGACTGCGAGGCGCGCGGGGGCCTGGCGCGGTAACGCACGGCGTCCGCGCCGGCGGGGAAGAGTGCAGGGACGCGGGCGCGAGCGCCTAGCAGAGCCGCCCCTGGAGGTTTCAGTGGGCCCAGGTTCCCAACCTCGTGTAGGAAACGTATTTTCATCCATCCGAATGCAAAAACTCGATGGTTCGACCAGCAAATGCAGCGGCATTTGCCTTGCCTTCCCCTTTCCACTTCCTTCCCGCTCTTCCCTCGCCCCCCTTCCCCGCTCCGCCCCCGCCCGGCGCGTTCGAGGTTCTTCCTCTCCGCCCCCGTCTCTCCCCCCTTCCATTCCCCCTTCTCTCCCTCGAGGCTTCCCCTTCCCCCCCTCCCCTCATCTTCCTCTTCCGGTTTCTCCTCCGTCCGTCTTCCTTGTGAACAACTCCTCCCAGTCGCACCCCGAGACGGGTCGGCGCGGCAGGCCAGGCGTTCTTGTTCAACACTTTTTCACCCCTGATGTTCCTGCAACTTGCAGCTTGCAACAGCTTCGCGGATGGAGCGCACGGCGTTTGCAGCATGTGGCTCTCGCTTTAGCGCCGCACGCATTCGTTTTAAAGGTTTCGCAATAGTTTCACGGATTGAGGGCGGCTCTTTGTCAAAATGTCGTTTTCGCCTTTGCGCCGCGAACTTTGGTTTCAAAGGCTTGCAGGAGCTTCGCGGATAGAGGGCCGTTCTTTTGCAAAATTCGGCCTTCGCCTCGGCGCCGCGCACATTCGTCCTACCAGTTTTTCAGCAGCTTCTGGGGGTCTCAGGGCTAGCTTTCAGCACAGACGTTTGGGCACGATCTGAGATTGCCGGGGCGCGACCGCCACGTTGATCCGCGGCGCTGGCGTCCAGAAGCGGTGTTTTCGCACGATTGCGGATCGTCCGGTCGCAACGGCAACGCTGATTCGCGGCGCTGACGTCCCAGGTTCGGCGCGATCGAAGATTTTCGGACGTTGTCTTCCAACTGAGCTCTTCCAGCAGTGATAGTGTATCTGTACAGGAACCTATGAGGAGGGAACGCGGAGGGATGTTTTAATTGCAACGTCGTTCATGATTTGGGTTTATGGAGGTCCTCCTCTTCCTCCTCTTCCTCCTCGTCCTCCTCTTCCTCCTCTTCCTCCTCTTTTCCGCCCCCTCCCGGCAGGAGAACAACCCTCGTCCCCCCCTTCCCGGGAGGAGGCGCTCCCCCTTCCCTTTCCGTCTCTCCCAGGAGGAGGCCCTCCTGGGAGGAATCCGTTCCGTCCCCCCCCCCCCCCAGACGCGCTAGCTTCGCCGTGCTCCGTGGCGTCGGTGGAGTCGAGCTGCGTCTCACCAGGCAGGGCCGGGCGATCCCCGCGGCGGAGGAGGCACGAACGAGGAATAATGAACGAGCAGGAAGAGGAGGATAATAGGGAGGAACAGGAGGAGGAACAGGAGGAGGAGGATGAGGAGGAGGATGATGAGGAGGAGGAGGAGGAGGAGGAAGAGCAAGAGGAGGAGGAGGAAGAGCAGGAGGAGGAGGAGGAGGAGGAGAAGGAGGAGGAGGAGGAGGAGGAGGAGGATGAGGATGAGGATGAGGATGAGATGAGGAGGAGGAGGAGAGAGGGAGGAGGAGGAGGAGGAGATAGCGTTTCGGGAGGAGGAGGAGGAGTTGGAGGAGGAGGAGGAGGAGGAGGAGGAGGAGGAGGAAGAGGTGTTTCTACATAGCGTTTCGACTTTGCGACTAGGGTGCGTTTGTTCAGCAGTTACGGATCTTGTGGTACGGAGCTCGCCCCGCTGGCGTTTGGTCCAAGTTCATTTTGCCTTTTAAGGAAGAAAGCCTCCTACCAGATCTTCATGTTAGCGGAGCCCGATTCCAGAGCAGATATGGCAGCGGCGGCCGCTGCAGCGACCCCAACAACGACCCGGGCTACAACGTATCGTTACCCAAAGTACGTGAAGCCTGGTACAATCCAGGCACAAACCAGTTCGCATATTTTCGCGATGCAGGTTGCGAGAACGTGGGCGACATGTTACCAAGATCGCCGTGGCAATGCCGTCGGCTGGAAACGCCAGCGCAGGAGGAAACGGAAACAAACCCGTGAGCGACGACAAGGCTGTTCAGTGGTTAACAACGCTTTCAGGCGACAGGACCAAGTTGAGATAATGGAGCCGGTCGCTACATAATGCGTTTGCCCACGCACGGTTTCGAACATTTATCTAGCTTTGAAAAACGAGTTGGAAACCTTGGAGGGGACGCTGCCCGACGACGAGGAGGATGACCTAATCAAAATGACGAAAACTTAACGCTTAGTGAATACACCAAGGCATCGTTGACCAAGAAACAGTCATTTTATGATCATGGGTGTAGGAGTTCTATTGTATAGTCTGATTGGTTGTAGACTGCAGGTTAAGTGGGTGGGGGTGTGGGCTCAGGTAGCCATTTTGGGTCCGTAGCGTTCGGCTCTGGCCGACGCGCGGGTGTTCCAGGGGGACGCGGGGCGGCCATAACCACAGCCGTGCTAGTCCGCGGACCAGGTAGCGCGCCTGTGGTGCCATGGCTGTGGGCTTCCTGGGGGCGCACCTGATGATCTTGGTTACGGGCGGCGCTCTCACGGTCCAAGGGGCACTTAGCTGGCTGCCGTTCGGGCGCGGGGGACAGGAGGTCCCAGCGCCGACGCCGCCAGCCCTGCCCGGGCCGACAGCGCTGCCGGCAGGCGGTGGGGGGCGAGGCAAGGGGCGAGGACCGCCCGCCAAGCCCGCGCCTGCAGGGGGAAAGGGGCGAGGGCCGCAGGCCAAGCCCCCGGGGACGCCGGGCGTCCCTCCGCCGCCGCGGTCAGGGTCGACTACAACGACCACGACCGCGGGCATCGGGCGCGTAGGCGAGGGCGAGCCCACGGGCAGCCCAGCTACGCCGGCATACGGAGGTAACAACGAACCCACGGGCGCGCCTGGGCAGCCGTCCGCCCCGGGAAACCGGACGGGCGACGGTGAGCCTGACCTGCCGCGCGGGCTGGACGGGTATTGGGGGTGGAGTGGTTGGGTCCCGCACCTGCCCCATTGGTGGGCTGGCCGGAACGTACCCCCACCGCCGCCGCCGCCACCTACCCCGCCCCCGGAGGCGGGGCCAGGTCCCGGTTGGGGCTTCGCAGCCTGGGTCTTCGAGTTCGTGGGCTACGGAGCGTGGGTAAGCTCCCCCGACCACCCGGGCACGATCCGCACGAGTGGCGGATGGATTGGATCCGCCGTCGACCGCCTGGGCGTTAAGATGCTTGGGTACTGGTGGGAGACCGCGGTCCTATGCTTTGCCCTAGGCATCTTCACGTTCGTGTTGGGTGCCCTGGCCTTCATCGTCAACACCGCAGCCCAGCCTATGCTGTGGGCAGCCGGGGGACTCCGCTGGGCGTGGTACCAGATTACCCGGTGCTGCCAGCGACGCGGAGGCGATGGGCCCGGCGCCCATCTTCCCCCACCCCCTCCGACTCCCTTGCTGGTGCGCTGGCGCGGGCCGGGCTTGGGCGGCGTGGTGGAGACGGAGTTCTACACAAAGGGGGTCCGCGGCCGAGGGACCAATCGGGCGTGCAACCACGTGCTTCTGCGCAAGCACGGGCAGGTGGCTCGCATCAGCTGCAACTTCGCGGACCGGTACCGACTGGACCGCCACGGGCT
This sequence comes from Prorocentrum cordatum, assembly GCA_963575745.1. Classification (NCBI taxonomy): domain Eukaryota; class Dinophyceae; order Prorocentrales; family Prorocentraceae; genus Prorocentrum; species Prorocentrum cordatum. The sequence goes on from CAUYUJ010019732.1 coordinate 158,428, forward strand.
CAACATCAAGATCGGGCAGGTCCTGGGGTGCACCAGTCGCAAGTGGCGGCTGAACCTCGAGGAGACAGGGAACGTGCATCTATGTCGTGCCGTCGAGTGCGCCTCCTGTCCAGTGGCGCATCCCATGCATGTCGACCAATACGCGGCCATTGACCACACACAGATCGTGGACTTGGCTGAGCACGGAAAGGCCACGGCCTGCCGGGCAGTCGGCGTGGGACTCCGGAAGGTATTCGGGGTCGTCAAGTGGCTGCTTCGCTCACCCTGGTCGGTTCTCGGATGGCTGTGCCGGGGCCGGCCGGAGCCCCGCTACATCACCGACGCCACGGGCTATCGCCGCCTGGACATCGATTCGGAGAGCGAGGTGGAGGCGGAGGAGCGCCCCTGCCAAGCCGCACAAGTTGGGGTGCAGCTCGCGGGTGGCGCACGCCCCCTCCAGCCGGAGGGGTGCGGCGACCGAGGGATGCAGGAGGCTACTGTTCTGCTACAGGAGGACGCGGAGGTGTCGGACGTCCCCCGGCCGGGGCATTGTCTCAATGCACAGGTGCACCTCTGCGCCCACCATGCGCAGAAGTATCGGTCTACCCTGATCGGCCGCAAGTGCAGCCTCCCCACTTGTCTCCGCATGGCGAAGGGTAGCTGCGGGGGGGCCCGATGTGCGGGGAACATCTCCGACGGGACGAGGGTCACACCGTGCGCGTCGAAGCGACGGTCCAACCTGGGATTCTCGGGGGCCTGCGCCGCCGCATGCGGGCGCGGGCTCCAAGCCCCGCCAGGGCGCGCGATTGGACCGCGCACGCTGCCGATGGGGTTGGCATAGCGCCCGGGCCGGTCTACCCCCCGCCTCTACCTCCCCCCGCTGCACCGCCACCGCCCGCCGTGGCCCCATCTGTCGATGTGGAGCCCACGGGGGCGCAGGCCCTAGCCTCTGGGCCGCAGCCGCGTCGCACACGCTCCGCGGAAGCAAGGGCCAGCGGACGCTCACGGTCTGCCGACCGCGGAGCCCCGGGCGATCGGATCGCCCATCACGGGTGGCTTCAGGAGCCCCTACTCGTGAAGGTCTGCCCGATACTCCCGGGCGACCCTCGGGGAGCCGAGGAGGCGTGCGGCGCGCCCCCGGCGAGTCCTTGGTTTATTCTATTGGGAGAATGCGAGGGGCTCGACGTACGGGGCACTGGCGGGGACGCCCGACTTATCATCGGGACTAGCCTCGAGGGCGCCAGGGTGGAGGTCCCAGCCAGCGAGGTCGTACGGCACCCCCCTCCGCTGGAGGACGGGCGCTACCCGATAGATTGGATCAATCGGCTGCTGTACGAGGTCCCCCAAGGGGCTCGGGAAGTGGGGTTGCGTGTCATCGCCCACCACATCCCGCAGGATCTGCTGGCGATGTTACGCCAGGAGCAGTGGGGCGGTGTGGACGTGGAAAGCGCGAGCGGCTGGAGGCGGCGCTACCTGACGAACACGGAGCGCCAGCAGCTGCAGCACGACCCGGTGCGCACACTCGGCCACCATCGGCGGGGCGGCGCGCAGGGGGCGCAGCCTGCGCCCGGGATGGAGGGCTTGCCCCGCCCAGCCCCCGTGGCGGCACCGTCGCGCTTGGCGGCGGCCGCCGCCGGCGTGAGCGAGGGTGCTGAGGAGCCCGACCCCCTCGAAATGTTCATGGATTCCTTGCGAGCCGAGGATCTCAAAGGACGGGGGGGCCAAGCGGCGGCCCTCGGTGCATTAGGTATGGCCGCGGACCTGCTCGGGGTTCCGCTTGATCAGGCGGAACGGCAGCTACGGCGGAGGGTCGCACAGGTGGCAGCGGCGGGCCCGTTGGGGTCCGATCTGGAGCGCGCCCTCGCGGATTTGGAGGATGCGCAGCTGGAAGCGCGCGCGCGGGGGCGTGCTGCGGCCGCCGACGAGGTTCCCCTGCAGGGCAGCCTCTCACGCGAGGGGTCGCGGAGTCGCTCGGCGCGGGGACGGGATCCCAGCCCGAAGCAGGGGCCCCGACGCGAGCTCTTCGGGGCCATGCCCCCCACCCAACCCACGGGCCCACGACGGGGCTTGCTGGGTGATCGGGACCTGCTGGCACGCGATGGACGCGGGGGGGCCGCTCGTGGGGCCAATCCGCTCCTCGACGGGGCCTCGGTCCTTGGCCACCTCACTGGCCAGACGCCCCACGGGGGCGGCCTGGGTGGGGAGCGAGCTGGGGGTCCAGGCGACGCCGGGGCGGCGGGCGCCCTGGGCGGGCTTACAGCCGAGGCCGAAGCCCAGATCATCGAGCGCCTGGACCGCCAGAACCGCCTCACCGAACGCCACGTCCTCGCCGCCGAGCGGCAGGCGCGGGCCACCGAGGGCGACAAGAAGGCCCGGGGCACCAGGGCAGGGATCGGTCGGGACGAGGAACTGGATCTTTACATAGCCAGGGGATGCAACACCTTCGTGGTTGAGGCCTGCGAGGGGATCACGGGGAAGGACTTGTTCGACTCCCTCAAGCGCATGTGTGCGCACTCCAAGAGCACGCTCAAGACGATCGGGTTTCCCTGCCTGGTTACCAACCGTGTGGCGCACGGCTACGCGGCGCTCGCCTTCGGGACGGGCCCTCACGACCTGGCGGTGGACGACTGCGTCCCCGCGCGTGACGAGGACTTCGATGGCTATCGGCTCCCTGTGGACGACAAGCTGGAGCCCCGCCAGCGGCCCGCCACCCACATGGCGACCTGGTTCAAGAGGGCCCGGTGCGAGATCCAGATGTTCGAGTCCATCGTAGGGGTCGCACACGGGGCGGAGCGTCGGCGGTCGTTAGGGTTCTTGGAGGCGGCCTTCGAGAGGGACCCCTCGGAGTTCCCAGACCATTGGGTCAAGGATCTGTGGGAAGAGCTCCGAAGCACGTGGGTCGAGGAGTTACGGGAGCTGAGGCGTCGGCTCTGCCGAGAGCTCGACACCGAGAACCCGAGGAGGGAGGACATCAAGTACATCCTACTCATGCCGGAGAACGGCTACGATTTGCCCCGAACGTTCGACCTCGGGGACCCGAACGCCTACTACCAGCAGGTGGTCGTGCCCCGGCGCAAGGCCGCACTCACGCGCCTCCTCAATGGGCAGCTGAACGCCCACCTCACGAAGCGACCGCCCAAAGCGGGAGGGAGCGAGGAAATGGGCGATCCCCGGCCCACGGCGCAGGGGGATGACAGGCCCAAGGCGGGGGCTGGGCCCCAGCCGAAGGCGGGGCCCAAGGCGGGCACCGGGGCCCCAGCGGGGACAGCCCCCAAGAGGGCGTACCCAGCGGGCAAGGAACTAACACGCCCGGAGCGTACGCGATCCGTGGCGCATGCGCCCCGCAATAAGGACAACGTCCCTATCTGCTGGGGGGCCACCACGCACATGGGCTGCTCGCGGAAGGCTTGCGATTGCCCTAACTCCCATGACCCCATCAAGTCAACGCGCGGATTGGACTACTCGGTAGTCATGCAGCTCACGAGGCGCGGGGGGCTCCTTGGGACGCCCCGGATCGATCCCAAGCAGGTGGATGGGATGATTGCGCAGCTGCGCTCGCAAGCCAAGGCAGCCGAGGCCGAGAAGGTTGGCGAGGACACTTCCCCGCCTGCTGCCCCTGACTCCCAGAAGGAAAAGGGCCGGGGCCGTGGCAGCGGCTCGCGAGCAGCGGGCGACCCGGGCCCGGGGCAGGCCCCGGACGACTACACCGCGCTCCAGCTTACCGCGATGGAATCTGACCTCCGGGAAGCGGTGAAGGGCCCCGACTTCGGATGGCTCGAGGACCACGACCGCCCGCGCGCGGCGGCCACTTGGGACGCCCAGCCCGCGGGTGATGGGCCGGAGCTTCGCCTCAAACTCATGCAGGAGCTCGAATCCGAGGGCATCTTCGCGCCTCTGAAGGGGGCCAGCGAGTACTTGCAGAGCCACGTGCGCGGGCGCGTCTTGGGGGCGCGCCTGCGCGGGGAGCGGCTCACCCTGGAGCGAGCCCTCGAGGAAGCCGTGGACCGAGGCCATCGGGGTCTCAGCAGCGAGGCAGCCGACCTGCATGAGGCGCTTAGCTGCGCCGCAGGATACGTCACCGAGGGCGGGGCCGAGGTTGGCCCGGTTGCGTGGGACACCGACGGGCTGATAGGCCGCGGGTCCTATACCTTCTGGGACGGGGACACCCGCATCCAGTGGGACTTCATCGACTACCGGGACCGCCTCGGCCCTACAGAGGAGATGGGCCAGGCGATGGGCCTGGAGGTGGGCGACACCGAGGAGCGGCAGTGCCTGCTACTGCACGTAGCTGCGGGGGTGCTCCTGCTACGCGCGGGCGAGGGCACAGGTGAGCCCAGCCCGGACGCGGTGCAGCAGTTGGCCGCGACGTATCGCCATGCACTATGGGAGGAGGCCCATGAGGCCCTGCGTGCCCTGGGCGACTCCCCACCGTGGATCACGGCCCTGGAGGCCGATGTCCGCTCCTACGTCCATGATGCGGTGCACCCGCACCACGACAAGGACTATCGCTGCCTGGCAGCCTGCCCCGTCACCGACCTCGACGCCGTCACGCTCCAGGTGCACCGTGTCAACGGCAGTGGGCGCCTATGCGTGGACCACCTAATGGGGACGGGTGTCGGCGCGGAGGATCACGTAATTCCGCTCCTGATCTGGCGTGGCCATATGCGCGCCTTGCGCCCGCGCTCCCACGCGGAGGCGGCGGCCCTAGGCCAGCGCTGGGGGCACGCAGGACGCCTGTCCCGCGAGATCGTAAGTGTCGGCTGGCGCGAGATGCTCGATGAAGGCCCGGACGTTGAACCCACCGTCCCGGGCAAGAGCGCGCCCTGCACCCACTGCAAGGCAGCGGAAGGTCGGGCGGGCCGCGCAGTGGGACGCGCGCCAGCCTCGTTCGGGGAACATCCAGCCGACGTCCAGGCACGCCTCCTGGAGGCGAACGCGATGCCAATTCGACACGACCCCGCGTTCGCGTACGGTTTGATCGCCCAGGAGGTGTACGCCGGTTCGGGAAATTGGTCGGCCGCGCTTCGCGCCGAGGGCATCCGGGTGCTGGAGCCGATCGAATATTACGACGACCCCCTCCGAGAGTCCGGCCCACGGCCGGATCATGACACCCTCGACCCAGCGGTTCGCGCGCGCCTACAGGAGGCCGCACGGACCCCCATGGGCCCCGACGTGGCCAACGTTTGGTGCTGGGGTACCCCGTGTGGCTCGTACACCGACCTCGGGCTCATGACCCAGCCGGGCGGGACCCCGCAGGGCGCCCGCACGTGGGAGCACCCCGAGGGGGATGGCTCCAAAGAGTTCGAGCGCGTGGGTAACAGCCACACGCAGTTCACGTGCGACACCTGCCGCATCCTACACGACGCCGGCAAGGAGTTTCTCATCGAGTCCTCCTGCCCCTCGGGCCGCTACCCCAAGATTTGGGACCAGGCCCCGATGCACGAGCTGCGTCGAGCGACGGGGGCCATGATCGTCCCGATCCACATGTGCGCCTGGGGTAAGGCCCCGTCCGACGCGCCAGAGAGCCGCTATCGCAAGGGCAGCTGGTGGCTCGTCAGCCCCCGGCTGTATCTGCACGCTCTGTTGTTGGCGCGACGTTGCCCCCGTGACCACCACCACGTCGAGCTGAAGGATCACGTGCCGGGCTCGGGCATTAAGCGCACCAAGGAGGCGCAGGTTTGGGCCCCCCGCCTTTGCGCCGCGTGGGCAAAGGTGTTGAAAGGGGCCTATCACCGCTGGTCGGTGAGCCAACTGCGTCGGCAGTTGGCGCCTATATGGGAGGATGGCCCGGGGGCGTCCCCCAAAATCGCCCGGGCGGAGGCGCCCGGGCGCCTGCAGGGCGTCGACTTCACTGGAATCGAGCGCCTGCAGGCCTCAGGGGACGGCTCAAAATGCGGTAGGCTTAGCCCAGCCATGCACCGAGCATTGGCGGGGCTTCCTAAGCCCCCATTGGGCAAGGCACAGGGGGAGGTGAGTGCGGGCATGACTCGACCCCCTTGCGAGGATCCGGCCAGAGATATCGCGGAGGACCTCGACGGGTGCAGCCCGGCGGAGCTGGCCACGGTCTACCTGACCTTCTGCACGGAGCACCCTGAGTACGACCCCGAAGCCATGCGGACCCTGGTGGGGCTGGGGGATCAGCTCCTCCAGCGGACGGGGTCCCTGAAGGAAGCGGCCGCGCTGCTTAGGCGCGCGCGCCACGAGCGCCTGGGCAACCCCCTTCGGGGTGTCCTGGGGGACAAGGTGCGACGGTGTTTAAGCCGAGAGCACTTCGAGTACGTCCGGGAGCTAGCGGAAGGGGGAGCCTCCGCGCGGCGGGGCGCGCCGCGGAGGCGCGAGCGAGCCCAGCCGTACCCCAGCGTGCGAGCCCACATCGACGAGGCCTACCAGAAGGTATGGGCGGATGTGACCTGGGGGATCGTCCTGGTGGCGTCCCAGGCGGCAGAGGGTTTTCTGACGGAGCTGGTGGAAGCCCCCCTGGGGAGGGTACCGAAGCAGCTACCGGACAGAACCTTATCGTCCGAAGGGCGTATGATCCATGCGATGCTCTCGGCCAACGCCGCCACACACAAGCGCGACCACCCGCCTGCCGTCCAGCCACGCCATCGGCAAGTGGCGAGGACGGCGGTATGGCATCGCGCGCGCCACCCCGGAGCGCGCCTCCTCTGCGCCAAGCGGGACGTCTCGCGGGCCTTCAAGTGGTTGGACATCGCCCCGGCGGACGTCGGGGACTTTGGCACCTCGTTACCGGGGGCCCACGCTGGCATCGAGGGGGACGTCAGGGTCGTTTACCTAGCCATGGTGTTTGGGTGGACGGGAGCCCCAGGCAATTACATGATGCTCGCCCTGGCGGCGAGGGAGCTCCACGAGAGCTATCGGCCTGGGGGGCCGCACTGGCACGACACCACCCACTTCCACTCGGAGTGGCTCATGGATGACCCTGTGGTGGTGGAGCCCGACATTGGGGTCCGGCCGTGGATGGCCTGCGACGCATTGGATGCCTCCATACGTGAGGTGTTTGGGTCCGAAGCAGTGAACGTCAGCAAGAGGGACGCCGAGGGGGAGCCTTCCACCACGCAGATTATCTGGGGGCTCAGTATGGACTTCGAGCGCGAGCGAGTTGGACTCCCGGAGCCCAAGGCCATGAAGATGCGCTTCCTACTGGCGGAGCCGGAGCTGAGCTTCGGCTGCCGCATGGTCCGGCTGCGAACCGCGAGGGAGCTAAGTGGGCTCGGCCAGTTCTGCGCCTGCGCAGCTCCAGCCCTGAGCCTGGAGCTCCCAGCGGTCCACCGGATGCTGTCGGGTGACCCAGGTCAGGCCTACGTCCATCCGCCGGGCGACCCCGAGATGGTAGAGGCTGCGTGGGACGATTGGCACCAGACCCTGGATTGGCTGCGCGTCTGCTTTGAGATGCCGGTCGAGGGTAACTTCGAGACCTCCTTCGAGGGCCTGCTAGGCCTTCGCGAGGCCCTCGCACTCCCGGGGGCGCTCGGCAAGCTGCGCTGGCTGGGAGGCGATGCCACCCTGGATCGGATCGGTGCGCTGGACTGGTCCTCGCGCGAGTACATCGTGGCGGAGGCGGCTCCCTATCTGGAGACGCTCCGCTCCGCCCCTGGGGTCACCTGGCAGGGGGAGGGGGAGATCATCGCGGTGGTCGAACTCCTCTGCCTGATAGCCTTGGCGGCCGAGAAGGGCCCGGACTGGTTCCAGCTGCTATTGCCGTACGTCACTGACAACAGCAATGTCAGCCGCTGGCTGCGACGCCGCCGGGCGCGGAACGCGGTGGCGCGCCACCTGCTTCGAGTCCTGGCCATGCTGGAGCTACGGTACAAGTTCCGGGTCCTGGACGGGCTTTACTTCCGGACTTACCACAACGAGCTGGCCGACTTCATTACTCGTGCCACGGTGGAGGAGGTACGCCAGCGGATGGCGGAGGCCGGATGGACCGAGCTGTCGCCGGCAGCCCGTGGGGCGAGCTGGTGGAGGAGGCCGCCCAGCGCGAGCTGCGGATGCCAGGAGACGACGGGCCCTGGCGCGCGGCTGCACTCCAAGTCAAAGGAGCCCGGGAGGCCCTACCACGCTACGCCCCCCTGCAGGTCGAGGGGGCGCGGCTGCTGGAGGTGGGAACCGCGTGGCCCCCCTTTGGGGAGGCATGGGAGAGCCTCGGTGGGTCGGCGCTGCTAGCGCCGTGGGATGTCGGTGACCGATGGGACCCGGACGACGGGGACCACCCCAAGGACCCCACTGGGGCCCCACGGACCCGCTGGCTGTGCGTGTCACTATCGGAGGACCCCGGTGGACGCGAAGCGACGGGCCTGGAGCGGCTACTGATCACCACTCGGCCACTGGCCGTGTTGCTCGACGCTCCCGTCAACTACGCTGCAGTGCGACTAGGGGCGCGCTTACGGCGCCTCGGCTATGTGGCACTCTCCCCAGAGACGCGCCTACTGTGCACACACTTCGGCGACGTCACGGCACGCGCGCGGGCGGTCCAGGTTTGGGGTTGCGGAGAACGGGTTCGGGCACCGAGCCCCATGCCCCCCCTGGGCAGCCCTGCGTGGAGCCACGCGGCCTCTGCCAGCTCTGGAAAGAGGCAGGGCGGCCACCGCTGGATGAGCTCCGCCTGGACCTCAACAACGGCACCTTGCTCGTGGACCCTCGGATCTCGACGACGGGGGATCGCATGATGCCCTGGCCGCGCGGCACATGGCAGCCCGCGGGAGGCGGGCGGGCCCAGCGCGTGGTGATTCATGATCCGCGCGGGCCCTGCCATACGGCACGGGCGAAGCCCGACCCGTTGAAGGGCTATGCGAACACCCTGATCCTGGAAGGGTCCGAGGGCGGCTGGACCGTGCGAGCCCTGCACCCGAAAGAAATCTGGTGCGCCCAGGGGGGCACGGCGGAGCTGTGGGATGCCTTGGGCCTTGGAGGTATGCCGATCGCCGAGCGCATGCGGCAGGCCGCTCGTGCACTCCCGCGTCGCACGGCCCGCTGGGTGCTCCAGTGGGCGGAGCGCCTGCTGAGGCAGGCCGTAGAGGCAGCGAGCGCAGGCGAGGCGCCCGGGGCGCGCGCTGGCGTCGGACCCGACCACGACCGACTCGCTAACGACGAGATGGTTAAGCTGTGGCTAAAGGCCTGGCTTCAGGCCCCCGATCGCCCAAGCGGGCCATTCGAGGCTGCGCTGGAGGCGGGGAAGACGACGGACGACGCCGCTCGGTTGGCGGACCAGCTCGACCCCCCTGCAACCGCGCGGTCCACCGCAGCAGGGGAGGACGGGGCAGGCGGGGAGCGGGTCGGGGCGGTGACCTTCGCTGTTCCGGAAGGCGCGGGGATGCCCAGGCCAAGCGCCACGGACGGCGTGGGCGGCGAGGCTCGCCCCCCGCGCAAGGCCCGCCGGCGTGCCCGCAGCGCCCCTGCTCCCGCGCTGGTGAAGCCCGCCGCCTGGCGGTACGCCGGCGGGGGCGCCCCGAAAGGGATTCAAGGTGAACTCACCGACCCCCGCGAGCTGGACGCGACCGCCACCGAGGCGATGTTGGCCAAGCTTGCCGAAGGGACGCGGGCCAACTACAGCGCCGGGTGGCGTAACTGGGTACTCTGGCGGAGGCTCCGAGGCCGGGGCCCATACCTGCAGGGGGAGACTCGGGACGCCCGCCTTACGGATGAGGATGACCTCATCCGGTACGTCGTGTACCTGTACAAGGTGATGAAGAAAAAGAGAAAAGTAAAAAAAAGAAGTAAGAAGACACAAAAGACCAAGAAAATAAGAAGAAAAAGTAAAAAAAAAGAAGAAGAAAAATAAAAGAAAAGAAAGAATAAAAGAGAAAAAAAAACAAACAGAAAAAAGAAAGAAAAAGAAAAGAAAAAAGACTTAAGAAGAAGAAAGAAAAAAAAATAAAGGAAAAGGGAGGTGGCGGGCCACGACCATCGCCATCGCCTTTTCGCCATTCGATGCCCGACACCCTTGCCGGTCCTGGTGTGAACCTCCGATCGGCGCCGGCTCTGGACCAGACGATCGAGGGTACTTCCGGCCTCTAGGTACGGAAAAACATAAAAATAAAAAAAAAAAAAAGAAAATAGAAAATAAATGCGCACACAGGAAGCTGCCGGCCACGCCCCGGATGTTGCGCTGGCTCCGCGAGTACTTGTTCGCCCACGGGACGGCCACGCGCCAGGAGGCGACCATCCTATGGGCGGCGCTTATGACGGGGTACTTCTTCATGCTCCGCGCGTCGGAGTATTTGGTCCAAGAGGACCGCTCCTGGAGCATGGGACGGGTGGTGCGTGGGCAGGACGTACAGGGGATGCGCGGGGGTACACCCAGCGCAAGGCTCAGCGACTGCGATGAGGTAGTACTGACGATCACGTCGTCCAAGACGGACCAGTTAAACGCAGGTTGCGTACGCAACCATTACCGTTCGGGGGTGGAGTTGTGTGTCGTGGACGCACTCGCCGACCTCCAGAGGGAGCTGCCGGACCGGTTTGGACGAGGAACCGAGGCGGGGCTCCCCCTGTTCCGCCGGCCCGATGGCCACCCGATAATGCGGGAGGAGGTGCAGGGGCTCCTCCAACTCGCGGCTGCCGCCTGCGGCGTGGACGCAGGCCAGATGGGATCCCACTCCCTGCGCATCGGGGGCGCGACGGCGGTGTACCACGCCTGTCGCGACCTGGAAGCGGTCAAGAGGTTCGGGAGGTGGTCCACGGACGCCTTCCACTGATATCTCTGGGAGGACCATCGGCGTCAGGCTCCATTCGCCCGAGGCATGGCGGAGGGCCACGCCTTATTGGCCCCGGACGCCCGCGGTGACGACGGCGCCGCGGCCGGCGCCCGCCCCGTCCAGTTGGCCGGGAGCGACCCGCCCCAGTTTGGGAGCGATCTGAGGCCCTCGGAACGCCCGGCCTGGGCGCCCGGGCGCCCCCCCTGGGCGCGCCCTTCGGCGCGAGCAGGGTCAACTACGGAGGTGGAAGGAGAGGAGGAATTGGTGAGATACGAGCCAGGGCGAGGAGTTAATGGGCGTGTGGGAAAGCAGCAGGCGGGTCCCACGGGTATTCAGGTCAGGGCGGGGGCTTCGCGTTGTGGGGGTATCCCGGTGGACCTCTCGCCCTCGACCCCCCTTTCGCTATCGCTCCCGATCGCCCCAGGCACGCCCACCTCCTCTTGGTCCTCTCATCCGCAGCCATCTTCCACTCCCGAGCGAGGCACGCGAGCAGCGCGCGCACCCCAGCCTCGCGCGCCAGCCGCGCCTCCGCCCCGCGCTCCAGCAGCGTACATCATGGGATTCCTGGTGGGCCTGGTGGCCCCGGACCAGAGCAAGGCGCGTGGCCATGACTACAGCATCATGGCGGTGAACCCCCTCGGCGTCGTCGTCTCGGGGGCCGCGCTGTCGGACGAGCTCCGGAGTGCCGCCCACAACCTCCTGTACACGGTGGTGAACGAGCTGGACAGCGAGGACCTCGTCGAGGTGGTCAACCACGACCACGAAGCAGCCCCGTGCATCGCGGCGGCTTGCTTGGCCGCGGGGGCGAGCGAGGACCACGGCCAGCTGGTGATCGTCGACGGCAAGCGGGGGGCGTGGGGGGTGGGCGCGGGGCCGAATATCAAGGTCCAGCGCCAGGCGGCCAAGCTGGCGCTCGCCTTGGCCCAGTTCCAGGGGCAGCCCATGCCGGAGCTCCGCGAGCTCTGCAAGCACAACATGGGGCTGCTCGACATGATGCGCACAGTGGACGCGGAGGCGGTCGTGGAGCTCACCGACGACGACGCCTCGAGCAGGGGCGAGGGGAAGTCGACCCCAGCCCCGGTCCTCGAGGCGGGAGAGGACGCGGTCACCGCGGCGCTGGCGCGCGCGGCCATCCAGGCTGCAGCGCGGCGCCAGAGCAAAGGCGCTCCAGCGGAGCGCCCGCGGCCCGCGCGGTCCCCAGGCCAAGAGCGCCTCGCCGAAGAGGTCCGCAAGCGCGAGAGGCGCCATGCGCCCTTGCGCTCGCCCTCGCGCGCGAGGCGCCGCGATCGCGAGCGCGATGCGCCTCGCGATCGCGGGCGCAGGGGACAGGAGGAGGAGGCCGTCTTGAAACCCAAGACGGGCGGCGCCCCCCCGAAGGCCGACATCGTGAAGCGTGAGGCCGTCCTGAAGCCTAAGAGCGGGGGGGCGCCGCCGCGGTTCTTCGAGGTGAAGACCGAGGTGGAGGAGGCGGCGGCGCCAGGCGCGGGGGACGGTCCGCCCCAGCGCCAGCCGCGCTCGAGGAGCCGCCGTAGGCGCAAGGAGGAGCAGCGCCAGGGCGCCCAGCAGCAGCCCAGTGACCAGCACGACGAGGGCGAGTCCATCATCCGCATCGAGCGGGTACGGCACCACGTCGATGCCGAGGTGGTCAGGCAGGTGGTCGTGCCCTTTGGGGTCGTCAAACACATCGCCTTCCTGTACGACCACCGCCACAAGCGGGAGCCGTGCGTGCTGGTGGAGTTCCAGCGCCGCGCTGACGCAAAGCGCGCGCGGGAGTGCAGGAGGTCGAACTATCGGTTCTACAAGACGGACCCGTGCACGGTGGTCACGGAGTGGGCGAGCCGGCCTCGCGGCCCTGACCCAGGCAGCGACGGGGAGGATGGGCCGACCATCCAGCCGCCTGCCTGCCCGACATGCGCACTCAAGATGCGCTGGAGCTCCCTTGACCCGGGAGACGGTTGGGGTTGCGAGATGTGCCCCGCGGGCGGAGCTAACAGCGGAGCCCTGCGGTGGCACTGTAAGGGGTGCGACGTGAGCTACTGCGAGGCTTGCCGCGTCGCCTTCGGCAAACCCAAGACGGCGGTGGAGAAGGCCCGGCGGAGTGGCCACACCGTGCGGGAGGCGCCGGGCCCCAGTGCCGGCCATGGAGAGCGCCCCAGCACGGGTGCCACGGGTGCGGGGGCTGAAGGGGACCGCCCGCCGGGCGACCTCAGCTGGCCCAAGCGTGAGAGGTCGCCCAGCCGCCACCGGCCCAAGCGCGAGAGGTCGCCCAGCCGCAGTCTGGCGCGGGACCCAGCGTGGGCGCGGCGCGGCGACACCCCTCCCGGCCGCACGCGGCGTAAGACCGGGAAGCACGCTGGGCAGCTTCGCGCTCCTCGCGGCGGCTGGTACGAGCAGGAGAAAAAGCGTCGGCGTGCTGCCGCCGCGGAGGCTGCCGCGGGCGGGGGTGGGATCCCAGCCTGGCGTGGCAAGGGCGCGGGCGACAAGGGCGGCAAGGGCGGCAAGGTCAAGGGCAAGCACTCCGGCAAGGCCGCCAAGGGCTCCATGAGCGGCGGCAAGGGCGACAAGAGCGGCAAGGGCGGCCACTCCAAGGGCGACCAGGGCAGCCGCGGCCGGAGTGAGCGTGACTGGCCCAGCGCGGACGGTCGCGCGTCGAGGGGCGGCGATGGCGGCAGCCCCCGGGGCCCCAGTGAGCGCGGCGGAGACCGCAGCGGAGACGAGAGCCGCGACCGCCAGGGGAACTTGCCCTCCATCTAGGCGTGGAGCCCCCCCCGTACCCCGACGCCAGCGCCCGCGGCATCGCGGGCGCGGGCTGAAGGCGGCGGCCTGTGAGAGAGCCGGCCCTCCTCTCAGCCTACCGTGCGCAGGTGGCGCCTGCGATCCTTTGAGCCTACGGTACGCAGGTGGCGCCTGCGATCTTCTTTCCTTTAGCCTACGGTGCGCTGGTGGCGCCTGCGATCTTCTTTCTTTTAGCCTACGGTACGCAGGTGGCGCCTGCGATCCTCTCTCTTTGGAGGAGTTTAACTTTGCACGCGCGTCGCGTGCTTCCTGGACCCGGCCGTGCCGCGCGTCTTGCGCGCCGTGCGGTCGGGGCCACACTTGCGCTCTGCGCCCGGCGCATCGTGCGCCGTCCCCTTTCGGTTCTTTTGCGCGCATCGCGCACGCGCCGCGCCCGCGCTCTGGGTGCGCGGGGCGCGGAAGGCCTCAGGGTTGCAGGCAAGTGGCCGCGCGCGCGAGGCTCTTGCAGCCTCTGGTTCCGCCCTCGCACTCGGGCGGGGCGTCCCCGCGCGCGCGGCTGCGTCTTTCTTTGCTCATGGCCGAGCGGCCGCAGGCGTGCCAGAGCGCGAGCGCGCGGGCCGTCAGGGCCCACGCGCTCGCGTTGAGCGTGGGGCCATCAGGGCCCACGCCCAGGCGGAGATTCGCGTCGCCACGCTGCCAT
>CAUYUJ010019733.1:0-47376 GCA_963575745.1 Prorocentrum cordatum
TTGCAGCAGAGCACGTAGCCGTTTCAACGATGCATCAGTGTCCAGCTGCCCACCTTCACCTTGCTTCGATTGCCCCCGGCGTCGGCCCGTATGCTCGTCTCTCGCTGCTGCTTTCAGTCAGTCCGACAACATGCGTTCGACCGCGCCCTCGACGCCGTCGCGACAGTCCTTCTGATGCACAGCGACAGAAGGCCGACATCAACTCGGAGGACTACCACCAATGTGGAACGCACATCCCCTCGAAGCTCCGGCGGCGCCCGCAGCCGGGCTGCTACGCCGCCATCGGCGCAATTCAGACTCCAGACGGGAATCTAGCACATGCGCCCGTCGACATCGCGCAGGAGCTGAGGCAGCATTGGGGTCTAGCCTCTTCGCGCGGCAACCGATCAACCCTCGCATCCAGGAGCGCTGGCTCGCACCGCTTCCACAGTGCTTCCCGACTCGAGACCAGGCGCCCGTGTCAAATGCCGCCACGAGCCACCCTGACGTTGCGGGCCAATCCCAGTAACGCTCCGCGCCCCCGCCCCAACGGCAGCCGCCCTCCCATCGCGCCGACTGACGCCGATGCCCCAGCTGGCCGCGTCGCCACCACGCTCGCCCACCTCTAGATATGCCCGCAGACAAGTGGCGAGGACGAGACGCGGAGTCCGCGGCGGAGCATTCGGCGTTTTGCCGATCGGCGCGGGCCCTCGCACCTTCTTCCCACCCCCATCCATGGGATAGATTTCGGCAGTTTTTGGCGCCTGTCTCGAGCGGGTGGAGTCTCTCCCGCAGGACGCACTCCTGCAAACAGTTACCTGAAGCAGACGTCCGGAGCCAGTCCCCTTCCCCCCAGCCCCCCTCCGCCCAATGCCGAAACTCCGAATGAGAAACCGTTCGCATGGCTTTCCGCGCTTCGCTCGGCGGCGCAGCGGCCAGATCGCCACCTGAGCTCTTCGGGGCGCCGCGGACGCTCTCCAGAGCACTTCCGGGGGGAACTCCCTCCGCGGGCTGAGTGACGGCGACGGCCCCGCCGGTCGCGATTTCAATTTTCGATGCGCCCTGGCTGCCTGTGACCTGTGTATTTTTTCTCGGCGAGGACCCTGGAGGAGCATCCTGGACCATCGAGCCCCCCAAAACACGCACGAAACCGAAAAATGCACGGGAAATGGACGTCCGAGCCACGGCAAGGTGCAAGACGAGGTTCACCTGCGATCCTGTCCACCTGGACGTCTGCGCGGCCGGCGGCGCGCGCCCGCGGTCCATCGCTCAGGAGGGGAAAAAACACACAGATAAATTAATCGCCGATTCCCCAGAAAAGATAGGAAAACATGGGAAGCGGGGGGGAAGACAGAAGCCCCGAAAATATGGGAACATATGGCGAATCATGTTGTTTGTGTCTATGTATTTGTGCTTGTGGGCCCCTTCAATCGCGCGCGCAGACAACAGAATCGCCGCGAACGCTTTCTCCGACGCCGGTCGCCATTGAAGAGCGTGCTTCGCGGCGACGTCGCCGGCGCGACCGCGGCGCATCCAATCGGACTCGGGCGCCGTCGTGCCTTGCGGTTTCGCGCCCCGCGTGCCCGTCGCTCGCGCAGGGGTACCTCCGCGACGTGCTGCGCCGCCTGGGGCTGCCGGAAACGGCCCGGGATTTTGCGACGCTCTTGCGCGACGACAACCAATTCGGGAGCCTTGAGACGGGGGTCAATGCAAACGGGGGTCAGCCAGGGCGCCAGATCCTGCAGGATCCTGCGAAGACCCCCTCTGGCTGACCCGGGTTAGCGAGCCGCTCGTGGCCGCGAGGCGGCCGCGCGTATTGGCTGACCCGGGTTTGCGAGGATCTGCGTTGCAGTTTTTTTTCCTGCATTGCAGTTTTTGGTTTCCTGCTGACCCGGGTCTGGATTGACCGGGTCAGAGGATCCCCGACCAATGCCAAAGTGTGTGCAGGGGTCAGGCACTTCGGGATTTCCAGTGACAGCAGGCGTCCAGCAGGGATGCCCATGATCTCCTTTCCTGCGCGCCATCGGCGCGGAACTGCCGCTGGACAAGATCCAGGCAGGCGGGCGAGGCCTTTGGGCGCGCGGGCATGCCGATGACACCGCTGGTCTGTACAGATCCTTGGTGGGATGCACCTCAGTTGGCGGCGTTGTTCGACGACTTCAAGACTTGTCTGGGTTGCCGCTGCACCAGCAACAGGCGGTCGTCATTCCATAGCTCGCGCCCCGACTTCCGACGGCTCGGGTTCGCAGCGGCGCAACTGCGCCGAGCTGGGGGCCGGGCAGCCGGGACCTGCTCCGGAAGGGCCCGGAGGAGGAGTTCAAGCAGTGTGCATCATGATGGGCGGGCCACTGGCTCTGCGCTCGCGTGCAGCACTCTTGTGGGGATTTCGGCGTTGGCCCTCGTTGCGCGATGCGGCGAGTCGTTTGGGGGTGTTCCCGGCGTGGAGTTGCAGTGTCTGCGACGCGCCGCTCCGTGGCCAGGCAGCTGGGCCACGCCAGAGGATATA
This sequence comes from Prorocentrum cordatum, assembly GCA_963575745.1. NCBI lineage: Eukaryota > Dinophyceae > Prorocentrales > Prorocentraceae > Prorocentrum > Prorocentrum cordatum. Next base: position 2,486 of record CAUYUJ010019733.1, read on the forward strand.
GGATGGCTGCAGTACTCAGACCACTTTCCAACTGCTCCATGATATTTGCAGCATTCAGCTGCAGCTTTCGGCCGTCTCCGGCTTGTCGCTCAAACAGCACAACTACGCGTGCGATCGTGGGGCGCAGCATGCAGTGACCGCCTCGCGGAACCTGGCACCCCCTTGGACGTCCACCTCCTGGGCAACGGCGCGCGTCCCGCTACCCTTTCAGGAGGGGAAAAAACACAGACACAATTCATCGTCGATTCCCAGGAAAATATGGGAAAATATGGGAAGTGGGAGGGAAGACAACAACCCAGAAAATGTGTGAACATATGGGGAATAGTTTGATTTGTGTGTCCTGGGGCCCCTTCACTCTTGCTGGCCCTCCCCCGCACCCCCTCCTTCTGGGCCCCCGCGGTGCGCCGCGCGTGCCCAGCGCGCCGGGTGCGCCGCGCACCCCTGGGGCCCAAGCGTGCCATGCACGCCTGTGTGCGCAAGATTCTGGAACATATCCCTATCCCTATGCTGGGCACCTCCTCATCACGATGCCAATCTTAGGGATTCCCTTACTTTTTGAGGACGAATCCATAAGATTGTCATCGCTTTTTGGCGTGTCAATCTTAGGGATAGGGATACGTTCGAGGCTGGTAAAAGATGTGCCGCGTGCTCCACGTGAGCCAAGTGAGCGACGTGGGTCGTTTGCGCCGACATTCGCGTGTAAGCAGCCCGCGTCACGTCGCGCGTAAGCGCCCTCGTTTCCAATGGGGAGTGTCCCGCTGGATGCCCGCGTATGCCGCCACTGATAAGGTCGCCCTGCCATCTCGCGTATTGTTTTCGTCGCTCAAATCTGCCGCATGCTCTGGCCGCGCCTGGTGCGCCATGTTCGGGGCATGCGCAGAGCGTGCCAGGTGCGCGGAGCGCGCGTAACAGCACAGGAAACGTGTCCGCCCCCACCATCCTTGCCCAAAGCTGGTGCATCATCGCGGCGGGGTGGCCATCATGGTGTCAGGTGGTCCTGCACACAGCAGGCAATATGTCAGTACCCCCGCCGTCCTTGTCAAAAACCAATGGACACTGATCGCGGGGTGCCCGCGCATGATCCAAATTGACCAGCGAAGTTCACTTTGTATTGAACTCCAGAAAAGAGGGCCGGCATATACTCCTAGATACGCTAGAACTCCTGCAACGTATCCGTGGTTATGCCATATCGTGCCCGATCGTGGTCGTTACGCGGGTATCCAATCGTATGTAGGGAGTTCGGGGCCGCCGCGGCGACGGCCCTTTCGCACACAGTGTGACGCCCCCACAGCTTTGATAACATTTCTGCCACCTACAACATCTCGTTGTTTAGGGTCCACGCTGGCTACCAGTTTCCAGATTTCCTACTGGTGCTCTGCACTGGCGCCAGAAACGAGGCCCGCTTCAGATGTCCCAAAACTCCTGGAACGTTTGTCTGATCGGTATCAACACTTGGCATACAATTCCCGGGAGGTCAAGTCAAATTCAAATCGACGCCGGTCGATCCCTTGTCGAACATTTGGCCAATATGGTCTAATCCCGCCTCCTCCAGCTCAATCCCGCTGAATCTGGCCGTGGGCCAGTTCATCTGTCTTAATCCTGGTCTTAGTCCCGCTCAGTGCCTCCTGTATCGGGCTCTATAGACCTTCATCGTTCTGAGGACGACCTCCCAGGAGTTGCCTCCCACAATCGTACCATGGCGTCTTTCCCAGACCCCCGACTATTTTTTTTCACGTCGACCCCGAGAGATCTCGACCCAGTCCCCAGGACTGGTTTCTCATCCCGAGCTTGTCTCTGACGGCCCCGAGGCCCGGTAGGGGCCCCAAGAGGCCGAACATGGCGAAAGACCTCCCCTCGTGATTCTTCCGTGGCGCGAGGGGGTCTGGGTTATCGCCCTGACAGGTGCTCGGCGCCGCCGCGGCGGCGGCCCTCTCGCTGGGGCGCGCCTGGGACGCGGCGGCCGCCGCCGCGGGCCGCCTCCGCCTGCGGCCGCGGCCGCCCGCGGGCGCACCAGCCGCGCAGCCCGCGCTGGCGCTGGCGTTGGCGCTGCTCGGCGAGCACGGCGCGGCCGCGGAGGCGCGAGCGGAGGCGGAAATCCAGGCCTCTCTCACCTGCACGAACGAAATAGGCACGGAAAGAATGGGTACCAGCAGCGGATCCTGTCCATTTTGAACAGGACTCGCTGTCCACGCCGCCGCGGCCTGTATCCATTCGAGACAGCTGGCCGCCTGCCCAACAGCGGCCGCTGTTGGTTTGGGCCAACATTGTTTTTGGGCATGGTGCCCATTTGTCCGTACGAATTTTCGGGCGCCCGAAGAGGATGGGGGGGGGGCCCAATCGGATTTTGGCCCTTGGGGGAGGGGGAGAGGACAAGTTAGGTGCGTTCGCGTCAACATCTGACATCCTACCCTTCCCTCCCATCCCTTACCATGGCGCTGATTTTCTCTATCCGCGGACGCATGTCGTAGCGGACCTGTGGCTCCGCGCGCGTGTGCGTAGTGGGTGGTGGTGCGCGTGCGTGCGTGCGTGTGTGCGTGGTTGTGGTTGTTGTGGTGGTGGTGTGTGTATGTGTGTGTGTGTGCGTGTGTGCGCGTGTGCTGTGGTGTGACGTGGTGTGGCGTCTTGGTGGTTTGGTGGTGGGCCAGGTGCGTACGTGCGTGATGGCGGTGGTGGTGGTGGCGGTGGTGTGTGTGTGTGTGTGTGTGTGTGTGTGTGTGTGTGTGTGTGTGTGTGTGTGTGTGTGTGTGTGTGTGTGTGTGTGTGTGTGTGTGTGTGTGTGTGTGTGTGCGTGCGTGCGTGCGTGCGTGCGTGCGTGCGTGCGTGCGTGCGTGCGTGTGCGTGCGTGTGTGCGTGTGCGTGCGTGCGTGCGTGCGTGCGTGCGTGCGTGCGTGCGTGCCTGTGTGTGCGCGCGTGTGATGTGGTGTGACGCGGTGTAGCGTGGTGGTGGTGGGTGGGTAGTGCGGTGGTGGTGGCGGTGCGCGGTGGTGGTGCGCGTGCGTGCGTGCGTGCGTTGGTGGGTGGAAGTGGCGGTGGGTGTGCGTGCGGCGGGGCGGGGCGTGGTGCGGCGCGGTGATGGCGGGCGGATGGGTGCGCGAGAAAAAGGCCCGCGCTGGGGCGAAAACGCCATCCTGAACGACGGAGGCAAAACACCGATCCGACAATGAGGCCCACGCTGCAGCGGGAACACGACCCGGAACGATTCGGGAGCAAAAATGAGGCCGGCGCCTCAGCGAGAGCAGCATTTCGAAAAAAACCCATGCGAAAACCCATTTCCGGGGAATCGTGTGTGTAAAAAAACAGTACGCGGGGGGGGGGGCGAATACGCAAAAGACGTCATCAGGGGAAGAGGAAGAGTAGTATTCATATTGAGTAATTGTGGAGGGGTGGGGTCTGCCAAATGTCCCACACGCCTCCTCGCCCCGGGCATGCGGGGGTTGGGGGATGACGGGAAGCGCCTTCGAGGTACGAGAAGCGAGCTGGACGTTATGCCTGAGTTTGCATCATGTTTAATGATCTCGTAATACAGGGTGGCTGGCCGCACGGCGCGCAGGCTTAGCAGATGACGGGAAACGTGTTTAGACTCGAAGAGTCGCGCGATGGACATTTGTCAAGGGGGGGGTCAGGGGGGCAGTGGTGACGTGATTCCCCCTGGAAGCTCTCCTGGCAGATGACGGGAAGCGCGCTTAGTCTCGAAGAGTCGCGCGATGGACGTCGCACCCAGGCCTGGAGGGGAAACATTTATCAAGTGGGGGGGTCCAGGGGGGGAGTGGTGACGGGATCGCGTCTTGACCGGGATACGGCGGATGACGGGAAGCGCGCTTAGACTCGCAGAGTCGCGCGATGGACGTTGGTTACAGGCCCGGAGGGGGAAACATTTATCAAGTGGGGGGTCCAGGGGGGGAGTGGTGACGGGGTTCCCCCTTGATCGGGACCTGGCGGATGACGGGAAGCGCGCTTAGCGCCGAAGTGGCACCGACAACACATATTGAGCTCTCTGCAGGCTTGGCAGCGCTGGTCCACGGCAGGGGCGGAGGCCCCAGGCAGCGGCTGCCCAGTGACCACCGCCATCAGCGACGCCCTGCGTTTCCAGGACCGCGTGCACCACGCCATCGCCTCCATGGATCACCTACAGTTGGTGCTTGGCGCCTATGACGCCGCCGTGGAGGAGAACGTGGCCGAGAGCATCTTGCTGCAGGTCCCTGCTGCCCCCCAGGCGGCGTCCGCTGTCAGCGTGGCCTTGGCGAGAGCAAGGCCAAAACGAAGCTGAGCATGGACCGCGCGGTGGAGTCGTACAACTCCGAGGGCAAGACCGCCAAGGCGGCAGCCGCGGAGGTGGGAGAGGCGCACGGGGGGCACCCGCAGGGCAGGCGCCCCGATGCCCTGCTCCGAACGGACCTGTACCACCAACAGTTGGCACTTCGAGGGCACGGAACCGCCCTGAAGGAGGACAAAACCGAGAACGATCAACAGCAGGTCCAGATGGCCTCGAAGGCGGTGGCCGCTGCTGGCGAGAAGGCCCCCCCTAATGCACCCGTGCCACGCGGAGCGCTGCTTCGTGGTAGATTGCCAGGACAGCGTGGAGGAGGGCAAGGTTCGCTGGATCGGAGCGACTGACCGTCACCGCGTGTTGATCGTATCCATCCCACAACTTTGTGGGACGTTGAAGTGGCAGGAGCTTGCGGGACTTATGATCGACGACTACCGTTCTCCTCGCACCGCGCAGTGGGCTCAAGGAAGTGAAGTAGACTGGGATGTTAGGTTTACTTCAGGTGAGTCCACCAGGCTGCATGCACCAGCGCTCACTTCGTCAGGAAATCCTGCTGCAGGCGCCTGGTTTAGTTCCCCCCCCAGCGCTTGTGCCTCTTCGTCCGCCCCCCTTCCTTCTCGGCCCGCTGCGTTGGTGACTTTGAGTTTGGCTCGGCCCGCAGCCCTGCCCTCGTATAGCCTGGAGCGTTGCCGACCTCGCGTTGCTGGTCGGGCGGCTCCCGCTATGCTGCGCGTTGCTTTTCCTGCGCACGATGTGTTGCGCCGTTTAAAAATCGGTGCTCGCCGCCAGCCCGAGGCCAGAGTGTCGCGTACTGACGTGAGGGCTTTCCACCAGTGGACGGTGAGCTTCGTATGTTGCGTGCGTGGGCGCGCGCGCGCGCGGGCCGACCTTGCGGTTGGCTCTGTGAATGCTCGCGAGACCTCCATTTGTGGGGTTGCGTTTTCAGAAAAAACGCGCTCAGACTCGCAGAGTCGCGCGAGGGACGTCGGTTGCAGGCCCGGAGGGGAACGCGTTTATCAAGTGGGGGGGTCCAGGGATGGAGTGGTGGCCGGTGTGCGATCGCTGTTGGCGACCCACGATCGGTCGAAGTTGAACGATCTGACGTTTCGGAAATGGCTCATCGTCTAAGGTTGAACGATCCCCGCGGTGTCAGTAACCAACGCCGGGGTCGACGCGGCACGAGCCTGTCGCAGGTGGCTGGCCGGCCCATAGCCCCCCCCAACGGGCACTGCCGAGACGCTGAAGTAAGGGCCGCTTTGTGTTCGGAAGGGGCTCGCGTACCTGAGGTCTTTCCTAGGCTGTTCCTCCAGCTCCCCTCGTGCATCCAGGCGCGTCCGGGGCCAGAACAAGGGGCCCAGTTCCTCGTTTAGCGCTCCTTCTTGTAGTAACGCGACTGTAGCAATGATCTTTTTGGCGTTCCTTCTGGTAGTGCTTCGGTTGCTGACATACTCTGAGAACTCTTCGTGGCCCGTGCCACATGTTACTAAGGTGTGTCTGGACTGTTCCATGCTTTATGGTAATCGGCCCCATGTCAAGCGCAGTTTTGTGAGGCGTCGTGCGCATGCCATAATGACAGTGTTTCTGTTGTCGGAACATGCGTCAGCTCTAAGAACATGTCGTGGCAGGCTTGCTTGGGCCACCTGGGATCCGATTCGATGCGATTCCGATACCATTCGATTTGGATCGATTCACCGACATCGGTCGTTGCCAGCCAAAGCGGGGTGCGGCTATTCGATTTTAGTCGGAGTCGGGGCGATCCGTTGGCGATCCGATCCGTTTCCCGTTCCTCATCCGATCCGATTTCGTGATTCGATCTGGCGCAGGCCTGACTGCAAAATACCGGGACGGTCGGCCCAAGGTCAAGCAGTGACTACGTGTTCTGGCATGCCCATAAGCCCCTTGAAGCATATTCCCAGATTTTGTATTCAGGATCGCATCAGGCATTCTCAGAATGTTTGGTTCACGCAGCCTTGTTTTTCAGGCGGGTGGTTTCTTCTTCTGAACACATGGGTCTTGTTATGCATTTTCCATTGGGAGACAAGCGTTCAGCTGCGCCGGCATTCTCTCGCGAGCTGCCCGCGGCAGGCCGCTCGTAGGTGCCTTCGCTTCCGAGGCAACGCGCCGCGTTGGCGGCCAGCGTAGGCCTCCGCGTAAGGTCGCTGTGCCATCTCGCGTAAGACCCGGTTCTGACTGTCGCGAAGGTCGTTGGGAACCTCGAGATGGGGGTCTATGCAAACGGGGGTCAGTCAGGGCACCGGATCCTGCAGGATCCTGCGAAGACCCCCTCTGGCTGACCCGGGTTAGCGAGCCGCTCGTGGCCGCGAGGCGGCCGCGCATATTGGGTGACCCGGGTTTGCGAAGACCTGCGTTGCATTTTTTTTTGTCCTGCATTTCAGTTTTTTGGTTTCCTGCTGACCCGGGTCTGGATTGACCCGGGTCAGGAGATCCCCGAGGTCGTGGTAGGCTCAAATCGGGCCTGTCCCCTTACAGGGGGAATGTGCCAGAATAGACAAAAAGTAGTCTGGGGACTATTTTTGGACCATTTTTGGAATTTTTTGGGCCCATTTGGGGGACACTTTTTGAATATTTTTTGTTTTTCGTCTAACAAGATCCCCCTGTAGGAGGACAGGCCCGCATAGTAAGGATGGGCAACCTTCCCAAGGGTGCCCTTGCATCCTTGCCTCCTCGGTCCATCCTTCGCCGCTTTCGTCGGCCGCGGCCCGCTCCAAATGCTTCGAAATGGGCGTCCAAGGCCCTTGCATCCTTCTCGCGCATCCTTATTATACGGGTTGACTGTAGGCTTATGTCGGGCGTGTCCCCCATACAGGGGGATTTTCGACGAACAAAATTATCCCAGTGCGACCCTACCTAGGAGTTGGAGGATCTAGGAAAGCAACATCTATATGAAGCTAAGCTAAGCTAAGATGAGGCTAAGCTAAGATGAAATAAGCTAAGCTAAGATGAGATAAGCAACGCTAGGCTAAGGGAACGTCACTGGGGGAACCGCGGGGCGGATGCTGGGGGAACCGCCCGGGGCGAGTTGCACTGCCCGGCCCTTTAAGTTTACCGAGTAAGAACCCTTCTAGGCAGAACCTAGGTAGGGAAATACCCAAAAAATACACCACAAAGCTCCAACAATACTAAAAAAATAGTCCCTGGACTATTTGTGGATTATTTTTTGATTATTTTTGGTGTATTTTTTATTTTTCGTCGAAAATCCCCCTGTAGGGGGACAGGCCCGACATAACTGTAGGCCTCGAGGGAAACCGGGACGCTCGGCCCCTGCTCCGCAGGTGCTGGCCGCCCCCGGCCCGGGCGGCGCGCTCGGCGCCGGCGCGCCAGATCTGCCGCCGGGCGGCTCGCCGGCCGCGCAGGTTCGCCGAGCGCGTTCCACTACTCGCAAAGTCTAAGTGCCTATTCGCAAACGTCGAACAAAAACAGGTTTTCATTTATGGGATGTATCGTAAAGCTCCCACGGCGCATCCAGGCCATTCGCGAGTAGTTACTTTTTGCGAGTAGTGGAACGCGCTTGTCCACAGGTGGCCGCGCAGGTGGCCGCGCTGGCGGCGCAGGCTTGCCATCGGGGCGATCGAACTGGGTCATCAGAGGAGGAAAAGATACCCATATCTCTACCCTTCGCTCGTTTTCCCCTTTTTGGGGCCTCTTGGGCGGCCCTCGTCGCCACCGCTGGATGCGCCTCGAAATCCTGGCCAGAACGCACCCCAGGAGAGGTCCGGGGAGTAGCGGTGTCGGTACCTTTTTGCATCCCCAGGTACGGACAGAATAGGTACACAGACCAACAGCAGTTCCTGTCCATCTTGACAAGGACTCTCTGTCGGTGTCGCCGCGGACGTTGTCCATTCGAGGCAGAGGGCCGCTTGCCTGCCAGCGGCCGCTGCTGGTTTCGGACAAGATTCGTTGATGGGCATATATTGTTCCCATGTTTTCCGTACTCTTTTCAGGTCTCCAAATGCCATGACACAATTTGTGTATCTCTTGGCCACAACCGAAGAACCTCGAGGCCTCCCAGATGGGACCGGCGGTGAGGCTCGATGTTGGCCACGCCGATGGCGTGATCGGCGTGATGCATCGGCGACGTCGGCGATGCATCGGCGCCGTCGGCGTGGAGAACATCGAGCTCCACATCGAGCCTCATCGGCGATGCATCGCTGATGCCTAGGGAGCCCCCATCCCTTCCCCCTACCCCTAAGTCGGGCTTATTCCTCTACAAGGGGGATATTCCAAAATAGTTAAAAAAGAGTCGGGGGACGATTTTTTGATTATTTTTTGACCGTTTGGGGGTATTTTTGGAGTATTTCCCAACCCTCGTTGGTTGGGTATTGGTTTTGAATAAAGCACTGCGGTCTCCAGTTCTCCTCCTCCTTCTCCTCCCGCCTCCTGTCTCCCGCTCCCCTCTTGTCTCTCTCCTATTGCCTTGCGCGAACCTGGCCGTCCCTGGGGGGCTGAGATCTGCGACACTGTCGCCACTTTCGAGGGCTGCTGGTGTGTCCTTCGGAGTGAGGCACCGCGGGGATCTGAGCGGGACCTCGCCGTCCCTGGGGGGCTGCGATCTGCGACATTGTCGCCACTTTACAGGGCTGCTGGTGGGTCCTGCGGAGTGAGGCACCGCGGGGACCTGAGCGGGACCTCGCCGTCCCTGGGGGGGCTCTGGAGAGCTGCTGTGGGATACGTTAGGCGCAACGGGCGCATGGCACAGCCAACGGGGGTGATTTGTGAAACAGACCATCTGCCGGGCGATGGCCATAATGTTGCGCCTACACGTGTCCCGCGGGGGCTCTCATGAGCTGCTGTGGGATACGTTGGGTGCAACGGGCGCATGGCACAGCCAACGGGGGTGATTTGTCATTACGTAGCCCTTAGATCTTGATCGGGGGCCTGCGAGCCTTCCGATTGCTGCTCGCAAAATCATATGCGTCCATGTTACGTCATCGCCCCCGTTGTAGCATGTAGCAATCCTGATGTACTCATGCCCCGCATTGCGCAAGGGTTGGGTACGTCGCCAGGGTCATTCTCTTCGGCCAAAGCCCCCTTGTAGGGGGGCAGGCCCGACCTTACCATACACTTCTCTGCACGTGGCCGACCTGGGGGTGCGTTCAGACCAGAGGCTCGAAGGGAGTCTGGCCGTGGCGACGAGAAGCCCCCCGAAGGCACAAGAAGGACGGACCGCGCCCACACGAACCTGGAACCTCGAGCCTCAAAACGCCCACGCGAACATCGAGCTTTTACCAGCCTGGAGCATGTCCCTATCCCTATGCTGGGCACCTCCTCATCACGATGTCAATCTTAGGGATTCCCTTATGTTTTTAGGGCGAATCCCTAAGACTGTCATCGCCTGTTGGCGTGCCAATCTTAGGGATAGGGATACGTTCGAGGCTGGTAAGGACAGCGCCCGCACGAACCTGGAACCTCGAGCCTCAAAGCGCCCACGCGAACATCGAGCTCCGAGCCTCCCTGGGACGATCGGCGACAGGCCCCCTCCGCGTGCGCGCCGCCGACCAGGGCAGGCCCGGAGGCTGGTTCTCTGGGATGCCCACCGCCACGGGCCCTCGGTGCCCGGGCGCCGCCCTCGCGCTCCCAGTCCCCCCCCCCTGCCCTTGGGACTGTTATGTCGCAGGCCTAGAGGTTGACACCAACACCAAAATCGGCGGTGTGCTTCCACCGAGGGAGGATGATCCCGATCTCGGTGATGGTGGTAATGTTCTGGCTTCCAAGGTGATCGAAATATTGCCACGAACACCGAAATCTAGGATCATCTTCCCCATGTGGAGGCAACCCCCTGTGTTGGTGTTGGTGTCCATCTCTGGGCCTCCCATTATGGGCCTCCCTGTTTACGTCAGGGCTCGACCTGAGAAATTTGGGCGATTTCGTGGGCCCTCTTCCTTTTGATTCCGTGCTGCAGCCAAGGAGAAGCGAAGACAACCCGAGGGAAAGCCGGAAGCAACACGAGCACGGATAAACACCGTTTCGGTGGAGCCCTGCTCGGGATTGTCATGGGCCTCCTCTTCGCGCCCTTTGAGCCTCGACCCCTCCCGCTATAGTGAGCGCCCAGAGGTACGGCAGGCTCGCGGCGTGTCGACCCGCGGCGGCCCTGCCGCCGGCGTTCAATTTTGAACGCCGTCTGCGACCCAGAATCGGTCGATGTTGACCGAGTGACGTTTCGGAAAGACCCGATCGTTCAAGGTTCGGGGGTGGACAGAACCCCCAACAGTGACCCGTCGATTAGTGAATTGTCCGTTTTCGGTTCTCGAGATGGCGCCGTGGCCGTTATTTTCCAGGCTTACGCCGGCCAGGTTTGGGCGTCAGGTCGTTTTCACTAAACCACGTTTTACTGAAGGGGGGTCTGTCCATCCCCGAAAGGTTGAACGATCCCCGCGGGGTCAGACACTGATGCCGGGGTCGACACGACACGAACCTGCCGCAACAGGAGAGAATGGGAAAAGCGAGAAGGGGGGCGGATGCCTGGGGCCTGGGAAGCGGGAGGAGGGAGGGGCAGCCGAGCTCCAGCGCGGTGCGGGTGCAGAGACGGACCGAGTGTGGGCCCCACCCTCCCTGGGGGGGAGGGAGAGGCCCACCTCGGCTCACGAGCCTCTTCCTCCTCCAGTCAGGCGATCGCAAACATGGATCAAGGGGGCGTGGAGTAGCGACGGGCCCCGTTCCCATGGGACATCGCGGCGTTCCGCCGCCGAATGGGGCGGCGCCGCCTGCATTTTCGGGAGGGCGCCTCCCCCGCTCAGTGGATTTGGCGACCGCGCGCTGAATCCATGGATCGCCAATCCACGTATGCGCACCCCCGATCCAGGTTCAGTGGCGGGCCCCCAAGGGGAGGGCCCCCGGAGGGACGGGATCCGCCTCCGCTCGGGGGCCGCGGAGTGACTCGTGCCAGGTGTCCGAGAGCAATGAAGGCCACAGGCATAAACCAGGAGGAGGAACACACACACAGACACAACAGGTCGTCGATTCCCAGGAATAGATGGGAAAAAATGTGAAGTGCAGGGGAAGACGGAAGTGCAGAAAATATTCAAAATATTGGGATTTGGGGATCTGCGTCTATTCATGTGTGTGCTCCTGGGCCCCATACAAGAGATTCTACCAGCCTGAAGCTCGGGGAACAAACAATGACTCACATTTCTGATATCGGCGCTGGACCCTCCTCCCTAGCGCGCTCAGCGCGTCAGAGGCGCCGCCAGCAGAGCCGATCTGAAGAATCGGCGCCGACCTCCGAGTTTGTATGGCTATGTCATTGTTTGTTCTCCCACAATACCCCGATCCTTATGATTGACATCTGTTGATCTCGGCGCCGATCTGAAGGATCTTGTCAATTTCTGAAGGCGCATACTCAAGATGTGCGGATTTCTCGGACCGGGGTTGCGGCTCCCTGGCGGCGCCGCCGGCGCCGCCTTTGGTGCGGTCCGCGCGCGAGGGAGGGGGGGTCCAGCGCCAATCCAGGAGGTCAGCGCCGTCCTCCGAACAGTTTGTACAGCCAAGATGCTGAAATAAGGACAGCTTTGTTTTCGGAAGGGGCTCGCTGTTCCTTAGGTCCTTCCTTGGCTGTTCCTCAGGCGCATCTGGGGCCAAAACGGGGCCCAGTTCCTTGTTTAGCGTTCCTTGTGGTAGTAGCACGACTGTATGTTGATGCCATGCCATCTGCTTCTCGAGAGCAGGCGCTCGGGGGCTGCCTCCGCGGCGGCCTCGGAGATGGGCGAGGGGGCGGTGCGCGCGCGGAGTGGGCCGTGGCGATGGAGGGTGCCGGCAGAGCGCCAAAGGTTGTATCAGCACGACAACTACTACTGCTACTACGATTGTTACGACTACGATTTTTTTCAGTATCACAACAACAACAACAATTACTACTACTACTACTACTACTACTAATACTACTACTACTACTACTACTACTACTACTACTACTACTACTACTACTACTACTACTACTACTACTACTACTACTGATACTGCTACTACTACTACTATCACTACTACTGTTGTATCTGCACGAACGAAATAGGTACGGAAAGAAGGGGTACAATGCCCAACAGCAGTTCTTGTTCATTTTGAACAGGATTTGTTGTGTCCATCTGAGACAGAAGGCCGCCTGTCCAACAGCGGCCGCTGTTGGTTTGGGACAGAATTTGTTGTTGGTATTGTACCCATTTTTCCGTACCAATTTCGAGCGTCCAAATTGTAACCGTGGAGAGTGCGGGCGAAGAGCAGTAAGCGTGGGAAGCGGTTAAGAAGTTTCCCCCCGAAACGATCTCGCCCGTAGCGCTGTGAAGGGTTAGCTTGTCATGTGCCTCCCACAGGACCCTGGAGCCGCTGCGCCCCTATAAATACTACTACGACGGCGACGACGACTACTACTACCATTAGTACGACTTTTACTACTACTACTACTACTACTACTACTATTACTACTACTACTACTACTACTACTACTACTACTACTACTTCGACTACTACGACTACTACTACTACTTTTACTACTACTACTACTACTACAACTACTACTTCTACTCTTACGATAACTACTACTACTACGACTACTAGTACTATTACGACTGCGACGACTACTCAATAATAGTACTTTCGCTTATTTCTGCTAACTGCTACTAGTACTAGTACTAGTACTAGTACTAGTAGTACTACTACTACTACTACTACTACTACTACTACTACTACTACTACTACTGTTACTACTACTACTACTGATTCTGCTACCTCTTACTATTACTACTGCTGCTACTTCTACTTCTACTACTATTGCTACTACAACTGCTATGGGTACTACTACTACTACTACTACTACTACTACTACTACTACTACTACTACTACTACTACTGCTGCTACTACTACTACTACTACTACTACTACTACTACTCCTACTCCTACTCCTACTCCTACTCCTACTCCTACTCCTAGTGCTACTACTACTACTGCTGCTGCTGCTGCTGCTGCTACTACTACTACTACTACTACTACTACTACTATTCCTTTTACTACTACTTCTACCGCTATTACTACGACGACTGCTACTACTATTTCGACTACTACGACTACTACCAGTACGATGGTACCAGACAGCTAACCTCAATCAAAGTTTCTTTAATGTTATAGGACTATAGGGGGCTATCGGGCTATAGGGTGATGAGGCTATAAGGCTATGGGGCTATAGGGCCATAGGGCTACAGGTATAGGGTTATAGGGCTGTAGGGCTATAGGGCCATAGGGCTACAGGGCTGTAGGGCTATGGGGCCATAGGGCTATAGGGCCATAGGGCTATGACTCTATAGGGCAATGGGGCTATAATGCTACAGGACCATAGGGCTATAAGAATATAGGGCTCCGGGGCTATAGGGCTATAGGCATATATCGTGGGCCCCCAAACGGGGTGGTGACAACACCGTGCGGTGAGTCGGTAGGGGTTCGGGGTCACCGCACGATTTTGTGACTTGGGTCGCGACACGGGCCTCGAGGGTCCCAAAACCGTGCGCTGACGGATCGTAAGGTGAGGTCTTGGGGGATTTCGAGGTCATCGCACGGTCTGTCACCGCACCGTTTCGGGACTCCAAACTATAGAGCTATAGGGCTATAGGGCTATAGGGCTATAGGGCTATACGGCTGCAAGGGTATAAGGCTATAGGGCTATAGGGTTAGTGGGATAAAGGGCTGTTGGGCTCTTGGGCTATAGGGCTATTGGGCTATTGGGATATAGGGCGATTGGGCTATAGGGCTATAGGGCTATGTGGCTATAGGGCTATAGAGCTATAGGGCTCTAGAGCGATGGGTCTATAGTGCTATATGTCTATATGGCTATAGGGCTATTGGGCTATAGGGCTGTCGGGCTATTTGGCTATGGGGCTATAAGGCTATGAGGTTGTAGGGCTATGGGGCTATAGGGATATGAAGCACCACCCAGGCACCCGGGCGGGCTGCGGACATCGGCGGCAAACCCCACCTACCCATATGAAACCGCTAGGACCCCTACAGAGGCAAGCTCTGATTGGGGAACTTCTCCCTGTCGCACCCCGAGGCCAGTTTCTAGGGCGGGCCGGGCGTTACACCTGAGACTTCCTCACCATTTATGATTCTGGAGCTGAAAATTTGGCCACCGTTTCACATATGGAGGGCGGGTGGTTTTTGAAATGTGGCTCTCGCATTAGCGCCGAGCGCATTTGTTTTGAATAGGGCTATGGGGCTATAGGGTTGTAGGACCATGGGGCTATAGGGTTATACGGATATAGGGCTATGGGGCTATAGGGCTACAGGGCTGTAGGCATCTAGAGCTATAGGGCTATAGGGCTATGGGGCTGTAAGGCTATCAGGCTATAGGGCTGCAGGGCTATATGGATACAGGGCTATAAGGCTATATGGCTATTGGGCTTAGGGGCCAGAGTGCTATAGGGCTATAGGGCTATATGATCCTAGGGCTATAGAGCTACAGGGCGATAGGTCTATAGGGCTGTTGGGCTATCTCATATATTGGACACCGTATGCTCTTCTATCATACTTGGGCTTCGCGTCCTGCAATTTACATGTGAGCTTGCCCCTTCGCTCATTTGTAAAACTGATTTCGCATACCCTAGCGGACCCCCCCTCCGCATCCCTGACAGATCATACTGAGCGCGCGCACATTCGTTTATCAAAAATCATCCATATTCAACTTTTAGCAATACTTTGGACAAGGTCCACGCAAGTACGTCGTCGCGCGCGCGTGCCGTTGTTTTGTTGGAAAAGCATTTACGCATGTCAGCGAATTCCAGACCGAGCGCCTCGAAACAGGAACAACACAAATGGTTTGAGGATGCGACTGTTCAAAAGTGCTTTGCGCGTACGTCTTGCGAATTCTTACGAACGCCATGTTTTTGTCGTCATTTCCGTCGCATACGACCACGCGAGCCTTTCGCGCGCGCGCATGCCGAAGTTGTTCGAGTGTCCTTGTACGCGTGCCGCGGGCGCGGTACTACGTGCCAAATTTACCATGCTGACCACGCGCGCGTTGGCCGCGCGTTCATGCCCAACTCTGTTCCAGAATTGTCATCACCGACGCGTGGACACCATCATCGTCACTGGCGAGATCAGCATCGGCGCAATCGTTGTTTTTGCCGTGGTCATTGCCATCGTCGTCACCAGCATCGCCAGAATCATCACTGTGCTTGCCAGTGTTGACGTCGCCATGATGCCGCGCCCGCCCGAATCACCGACTCGCGCCGATGTGCCCGCGCGTCAGCGCGGCCTGCGAGACGCGTTGGGGAATTCCCAGCAGTCAGCGCCACCACGGCTGCGTGGGTCGCGCCGGACTAGCTGGCCGCTTTGCGCGCGAACTTGCTCCCCCTAGCGTGGCCGCAGCGGTTCTCCGGCCAGCGCCAACTAGTCGCCGCAATCGCTGCCACCTGCATTTTGGAAATGAAGTTGCGGGCGAATGGGCGGGATGACTGCGCGAGCAGTCGGGTTGACAACCTCGAGCGCTATTTGATTCCTCGTCCCCCCCCATCCCGAGGTTAACACGTCGTTTTTTCTTCATATCGCTTTCGTGTATGAGTCTGCGCACTCGTCCATCCAGAGTGTGAATTCGCACCGTCCCAGGCAGTGTAAATCGACCCCCCGCCGCCATCCTCTGCAAACGACGCTATGTGCGTACACTCGTTTGTAAACGTTCATCCATATTTCAAATTCCCCTTGCAAGCATCAAGAGAAACAGTGGGACGAAATGTACGCTTGCGCGCGTAGTCGCGCGCATTTCATGTGTCGCCGGGGGCTCAAAATCAAGCGCCCCGAAACACAATAACACATGGTATGGCAACGTGGGTTTTCAACACAAAAGGTATGCGCGCGCGTTCGTGCGAGTGCTTCAAACAACCATGCGTTCTTCAACATGCCCACATGCGACCAAGTAGGTCTGGCGCGCGCATGTCGAACTTATTCGAACACCCTCGCGCGCGTGTTGGGGGGGCACCCGATCCTTCCCAACCGCGCGCGCATGTCTAAATCCTTCTGGAAACTTCACCACCCACGCAGGAACACCATCGTATTCGGCGTAGTGAATATCGGCGCCGACATTGTCCTTGCCGAGGTTATTGCCATCATCGACACCAGCATCGCTAGGATCATAACCTTGCTTGTCGTTGTCGACGTCGCCTTGATCCCGTGCCCGCCCGAGTCATCGTCTCGCAATGATGTGCCCGCGCGTCAGGCGTGGGAAGTCCTTAGCGGTCAGCGCCACCGTGGCTGCGTGGGTCGCGCCATACTAGCTGGCTGCTTTCCGCGCGAGCTTGCGCGCGCCAGCGCGGCCGCAACGATGCGCCAGCCACCGCGACGCAGTCATCGGAATTGCTCCCGCATTGGCTTTGTAGAACATGTTGCGGGCGGGTGGGAAGGATGGTTGCGCGAACAGTGGAATGGACAGCTTTCGGCGCACAACATAGTTTGAGCCACATAATTCGCACCATTTTGATGGGACGGCATCTATTGCACAACGTGATCTTGCTACACAATGGTCTGGGTCAGGGTTGGCTAGGATGTTTTTTTGGGGCGGCATGTACGTATACATCTCTGTATATATGTGTGTATGTGTGTGTATGTATGTATGTAGGTATGTATGTATGCATGCATGTATGTATGTATGTATGTACGTATGTATGTATGTATGCATGTATGTATGTATGTATGTATGTATATATGTATGTATGTATGTATACATATTCGTACATATGTGTGCATGCATGTATGTGTGTATGTGTGTATATGTATGTATGTATGTATGTATGTATGCATGCATGCATGTATGGATGTATGTATGTATGGATGTATGTATGTATGTATGGATGTATATGTGTGTGTGTATGTATGTATGTATGTATGCATGCATGCATGCATGCATATATGTATGTATGTATGTATGTATGTATGTATGTATGTATGTATGTATGTATGTATGTATGTATGTATGTATGTATATATAAATATATATATATATACATGTGTGTACATGTTTATCCTGATGTATGAATATGACAACGTGTGCAGCTCGCCATTTGGAAGCACTCAACTGCGCCGTACACCGATCTTTGCTAGGCCCATCCTGGGCTCGGGATCGGTGTGTATTGGCGTTGCCAGGGTGGCATCTCCGATCCCGGGCCGAGGGTTCTCTTGACAGAGCTCGGACGTGTGCATTTTTCATTCGGCGAGGACCATCGAGGAGCATCCTTGATCATTTGGTAAAAAAAACACGCACGACATCGAAAAAAGCGCAGGGAACGGACGTGCGAGCGATGGCCAGTTCTGACCGGTCCCCCCAAAGGGGGAGGAGCGAGATACAGCGATCTCGAGCCCAGGATCGGCCCGGCCAGGATCGGCACCGGGTCGTGCAGCCACGGCCGGCGCCTCCAGAGGTGCGCCCCCCGTCGCCGCGTTCGACGTGGAGCCTGGCGATGTGCTGCTGGTGCTGAGCAGGGGCAACGTGAGTCAAGCAGCGGCGAAGCGTCCTGGCTCGCCTATAGCCCTATCAAACCATGTTCTAAGAGCCTTTTGCGGTTTCCACGAAGTGTTCTTAGTACATTTCTGGCTAGGACTGTCATGTTTTATCACATCGGGTTTCTGTTCTAAGAACAGTGCTTTTGTTCTTAGAACATTTTTGGGTTCGAAGAGAATTTCGTGGTATGACTACAGGAATGCCGGGACGGTCGGTCCCTGCTCAAGTGAAGGGGGGGGATCGGCGCAGGGTCCGAGGAGGGAAGAAGCTCTGCTGCTGCCGCACGTTTTTCTACGTTTTCTTCCTCTCGTGGGCCTCCTGGGAGGCACTCGATGCCACCGCTGGATGCGCCTCGAAACTCTGTCAGGAGGGGAAAAAACACGCAGACACAATGATTCGTCGACTCCCAGGAAAATATGGGACTTTCGAGGAGAGTCCAGCTGTGATGACGAGGGCTCCCCAGACATTTTCATCCGCTGGCGCCGAGTGGTCAGAGACGGTCGGACGCCGGTCGGCAAGCGGTGGGGTGCACGGGGAGCGCATTCAGGCACGAAGCCGAAACGGAAAGCGCGCGAGGGGGGAAGAGCAAGAGCAAGGAGCTTGCTCAGACCATGAATCAAGCAGTGGCGAAGCGTCTTGGCTCGCCTATAGCCCTACCAAACAATGTTCTAATAACCTTTTGTGGTTTGCACGACATGTTCTTAGAACATGTCTGGCGGAGTCTGTCTTGTTTGAACACATCGCATTTATGTGAGCATTGTTTTTGTTCTTAGAACTTATGTGGGTTCTACGAACATTTCGTGGTAGGACTATAGGAATGCCGGGACGGTCGGTCCCTGCTCAACATGCAGCCCCCGCGGGGATGCCTAAGTAGAACTTGCGTGCGAGCTGCCGAGCAGCGGAGGCCGAGGCCAGCTTGATGAGGAAGGCCGTGAAGAGGTGCAGGGCGCCGAAAGGAGCCACGATCCAGAACAGGGCAGGACAGAGGTACAGCCAAAACGCTGAAATAAGGAACACTTTTGACTCTGAAGGGGCTCGATGTTCCTTACGTTCTTCCGCGGTTGTTCCTCTAGCCCTTCTCGTGCACCCAGGCTTTTTTGAGCCGCAGAGGGGCTTCGTTCCTTATTTAGCATTCCTTCTTTCAGCAGCCCGAGTGTAGGCCAGGTGAAGTGGCGCACTCGTCAAATCGCGACTCAACGAGAAGGAGTCGAATGCCATTTAGAGGGAGGCCCTGAAGGGGAAACATAATGCAGTGGCCGTGCCTGAACAGGTACAGGAGGATCCGAAACGTGACGGAGCCATCGACCATGTAGAGGAAGTCCTTGAAAACGGACAGGATGAAGTGGCCGTACCTGACTGGGTGCGGGAAGTGCCGAAGCGGAGTGGCCCACCCAGGCGCTCAGAGTTGATCCAACGCAGAATTGTCGAGTATAGCCAGGACCCCGGGTAAGGGGACCCGCTTAGTGGTAGGGCCCTGGGGCCCCCCAATTGGCCAGATTCACTAAATCAGGTTTGCCGTAACTGGTGTTTTTCGGGTGACGGCAGTTCCGGTTAGTGGAAATGTGACGGGGGGGCGCCATCGGTACAAATCTCTAAGCCAGGCTCCACTAAACCCAGTTCTGCCAACGCCCGAAATTGGCCAGGCAGACACAAGGTGTGAAAGGCTGGATGGTGATGGTCAGGGAGACGCACGGGGCGCCGCAGGGCGGCGGAGCACGTGGACCGACGACCGCAGGGTGCCACCCTTGTCGTACAGCACGATGCGGACCCATGCCTAACTTTAAAAGTCGGGCCTGTCCCCCTACAGGGGGATTTTCGACGAAAAATCCCAAATGCCAATGAAATAATCAAAACTAGTCCAAAAGTAGTCTGGGGATTAGTTTGAGTATTTTTTTCTTTGGGGGGTATTTTTAGGAGTATTTTTCGAAACATTTGTCCTCGAAAGCCTCCCTGTAGGGGGACAGGCCCGACTTAAGCCTAACTCCTAGAAGGGCAAGGGCAGCGCCGGCGGGGCCGCGGGGGGCGAGGAGGGCAGCGTCATGGCGGCGCAGCCATGGAGGGAAGCGGCGAGGGAGGAGAAGGGCGGACGGCCCGAAGCACGTGGAGAAGAAGGAAAGGTGAAGAAGACGTGCGAGAAGCCCACTCACCATGCCAGAAGCTTGGCAACCGGGTGAACGGGGTAACATTGGGACGGGGTGGGGCGAGCATCCCAGGCATGACGGGGCAGCTGGCAGCGCGAAGGACCAGTAGCCCCAGGGCCCAGCGCGCGGCGTTTGGGTGCGCAGAGGGGCGCGAGGGTCACCGCCCTGAGGGCGTCGCACCCCCATCGCTCGTCATGGCGGCCTCTCTTGTTGTGCTCCCATTGGTCGCGCTGCACCGGGGTGGTACCTGAGCTGCTCCAGGCCGCCGTCTTACCTCAGCCCTTACAGTCGGCCCGGATCAGTAGGTCGACCCTGCCAGCTCAAGGGCACCCTTGTGTCCTGTGCCCCGCGACGCGTGCCTTTTTTACACTCCTATGGCGATGTGGCCCTCGGAAGGGTCTTGTTCGAGGGCGGACAGACCCCCCAACAGTGACACGTCGATCAGTGAATTGTCCGTTTTCGGTTCTCGAGAGGGCGCCGCGGCCGTTATTTTCCAGGCTTGCGCCCGCCAGGTTTGGGCCTCAGGTTGTTTTCACTAAACCACGTTGTACTAAAAGGAGGTCTGTCCATCCCCGACTTGTGTCCTCTCGCGTGTCCTGTCCAATGAAGGTCGACTGCAGCAGTGGTGCTCTCTGTCTGCCCGGCTCTGCTCTCCGAAGCTCGGCGGGCCGCTTCCCCGTCGACTCGGTGACCGTGCCGCCTCGGCCCACCGGGTGACGTCCTGGTCTGCTTCGGCCACACTTCCTGGAGCGACTTGACGGCGTCTTCCAGGGAATGGCGCAATGGATCAGGGGGCGCGCTCGCGACACGCTGGAACCAACCGACGTTTTGGCAGTGGGCGTGCCAGGCTGCCGTGACCGTGTGGCCTGCCTCGTTCTGTAGCCTCTTGATGGCCTGCCGCTCTGATTCGCCTTTCAGCAGCTCCCATGCGATCTGCTGAAAGGGCTTCCTGTACAGGGTGGGAGGTGGTGGCCTCACCCTGTGGCCTCCGTGGTCGGGCTGCCTCGCAGCGCTGGCACCATGCCAAGAAACACCCTGCTTACCTCCAGGGTGCCCTGGGTTTCTTGGGTTTAGATGGTTTTGCCATGGAGAACGTGACGTTCCCATACCAAAAATCGATGGACGTCCTTGGGTCTCAGGGTTGGGTTTCTTGTGGAAGGTTTCTTGTGGTCGGGCCCCTACTGTAGTCCCACTCGAAGTGCTGAGAGCCCCAGCTGGGCTGGGGCCTGGCCGAGCCCCGAGCTCGATACTCGGCGCAGTGCCATTGGTAGCCTCTGCTTGTTCGTCGTTTGGCGGTGGTCCCCAGGCACCGACTTCCCAGTCAGCCTCGAAACCAGGGTCAGCGGGATCCACGCTGTCTGTGCTCACGTTTGCGCGGACAGACGGAGCTTCCGAGAAGGTGATTCGCCTGACCTGGCGTTCTTTAGCTCGGCATCGCTCGGACGTGTGCATTTTTTTCTCGGCGAGGACCCTTGAGGAGCATCCTTGATCATTTGGCGAAAAAACCACGCACGAAACCGAAAAAAGCACACGGAATGGACGTCCGAGCGATGGCGAATTAGGTCTTTAGGTGAGGCCTCGGCGCTGGGGGCGGGACGCAGCTCCTCCGAGACTTGGTCGCTGGTCCAGTCCGGTCCTGGTTCTCATGCCGCGGCGACGCTCAGCGCGCCAGAGAGGGGGGCCCAGCGCAGATCCAAGAGATCCGCACGGACTGTCGAAAGCTCATGTTTGTTATATCTCATGGAACAACAATCCCGGCGAAGCGTGCCCGGGGGGATTGCCCAGGGTAGGTTTTGTTGTCGTCATTAATCAGTTTGGGTTGTCCAGGGGGATGTTTGGGGATTGTTTTTGGATCGTGACATTTTTCCATCGAACATCGTATGCCAGCCGGGGCTGGGTCGAGGATAAATCTGTTGCGGTGCATTCCAGAAGGCTCTCAGAGCGTTCCAGAACGTCGTGGGGAGGCCGCGGCCCGCGGCGCCCGAGACATGCTCCAGAGCCGCCGGATCTCAAACATTCTCGATTTATCTCGTCCTTGCTTCGTCTTAGATGTTGGCTAAAGGGAGGGGGAGCACCGAGGATATCGGCTCAGGATGTAGGGTATTGATTTGATGGGTGCATATAGGCTCGGGATGTAGGTCACGGGGGGAAAATCGGCTAGGTGGTACAGGCTCAGGATATCGCCGATCGGGGCGTACCTCCTCTCGAATCCATTGCCTAAACATACGCTTTCGACGGTCCGCGCGGATTTCTTGGACCTGCCTTGGGCCCCCTCCATGGCGTGCGGAGCGCGCCGGGGGCGGCGCCAGAGGAGTCGCAGGAGGGCCCGACGCCGATTCAAGAGATCCGCACGGACCTCAGACGGGTATATGTTCATGCCGTCCCTTCGTCCTCTCATTCTTGCCGTGTCCATGGCGGGCGTGCCTGCAGCAGCGGTAGCTGTACCCTCGAAGCCGATGGTCAGGATGGGTAATTTCCCAAGGGTATTTTTGCGTTTGAGCCTCTTTGGCCCATCCTTGACCACCCTCGATGACCCGCCGCGCTCGGAACAACAATTGACGGGCATCCTCATCGTGCACCCTCACTATCTTTTTTGATCGTATGACGCGTTTTCTTGCTTTAATGTTTGCCGTGCCCACTGCGGGCGTGTTTGCAGCAGCGGTAGGGTCGGGATTGATTCCTAGGTCGACCCTGCCAAATCAAGGGTACCCCTGGGTCCTCTGTTTCGCGACCCATGCCTTCTACATTCCCATGGTAGCGTGACCCTCGGAAGAGTCTTGCGTCCTCTCGCGTGTCCTCTCCAATCGACCCCGACTGTTGGGATGCAACTCTTGGGAGGTCAAATTCTGTTTTCGCCCTGGTCCGAAGTCCGGCTTGATCTGGCTTGATCCCGCTTTATCCGGCTTACTCCCGCGAATCCCGCTCGATCCCGCTTCATCCCGCTTAATCCGAGGCCCACTCCGGCGTAATAGCTCCCAACTGGGGTCGGGGCCTAAGAGACGGGGGTCAATGCAAACGGGGGTCAGCCAGGGCACCAGATCCTGCAGGATCCTGCGAAGACCCCCTCTGGCTGACCCGGGTTAGCGAGCCACTCGTGGCCGCGAGGCGGCCGCGCATATTGGCTGACCCGGGTTTGCGAAGACCTGCATTGCAGTTTTTTTTCCTGCATTGCAGCTTTTTGGTGTCCTGCTGACCCGGGTCTGGATTGACCCGGGTCAGAGGATCCCCGATGGGGCTTGATCCTCCCTGATCTTTCCGACGAAAAAACCTCCCAGTGGTTGCCTCCCGACGACTGTGGCGGCACCTCCTCCTCTGAGAGGTGTGCCGCCCGCTGGGCGCCGGCGCGCCCGGGGGCTGCCCGGACGGCCCGCCGCCCGTGCGGGGAGCGCAGGAGGACCCCCCCCGGAGGGCTCGCGTTCAGGAGGGGAACAAACACGCAGACACAGTGAAAGGTCGATCCCCAGGGAAATACATGGGAAAATATGGGAAGTGGGGGGGAAGACAAAAGCCCAGAACATATAGGGACATGTAAGGACAATATAGGAAATTATCCCGGCAAAGCAACCTAACAGCGATGTGTAGGAGCCTATCTGGAAGCATTCCCCTTAAGATTCAGATGAGAATCCAGTTGTAGAATTCTGCTGTTCTCGCAGTCGTAGTCGCATTCGCGATGACAGTCGCAGTGGCAACGGCAGTCGCAGTCACAGCCTCAGCCTCAGCCTGCCTCAGCCTCAGCCTCAGCCTGCCTCAGCCTCAGCCTGCCTCAGCCTCAGCCTGCCTCAGCCTCAGCCTCAGCCTGCCTCAGCCTCAGCCTCAGCCTCAGCCTGCTTCAGCCTCAGCCTCAGTCTGCCTTCAGCCTCGGCCTCAGCCTCAGCCTGCCTCAGCCTCAGCCTGCATCAGCCTCAGCCTCAGCCTCAGCCTGCCTCAGCATCAGCCTGCCTCAGCCTCAGCCTCAGCCTCAGCCTCAGCCTCAGCCTCAGCCTCAGCCTCAGCCTCAGCCTGCTTCAGCCTCAGCCTCAGTCTGCCTTCAGCCTCGGCCTCCTCAGCCTGCCTCAGCCTCAGCCTGCATCAGCCTCAGCCTCAGCCTCAGCCTGCCTCAGCATCAGCCTGCCTCAGCCTCAGCCTCAGCCTGCCTCAGCCTCAGCCTCAGCCTGCTTCAGCCTCAGCCTCAGTCTGCCTTCAGCCTCGGCCTCAGCCTCAGCCTGCCTCAGCCTCAGCCTGCATCAGCCTCAGCCTCAGCCTCAGCCTGCCTCAGCATCAGCCTGCCTCAGCCTCAGCCTCAGCCTGCCTCAGCCTCAGCCTCAGCCTGCTTCAGCCTCAGCCTCAGTCTGCCTTCAGCCTCGGCCTCAGCCTCAGCCTGCCTCAGCCTCAGCCTGCATCAGCCTCAGCCTCAGCCTCAGCCTGCCTCAGCATCAGCCTGCCTCAGCCTCAGCCTCAGCCTGCCTCAGCCTCAGCCTCAGCCTGCTTCAGCCTCAGCCTCAGTCTGCCTTCAGCCTCGGCCTCAGCCTCAGCCTGCCTCAGCCTCAGCCTGCATCAGCCTCAGCCTCAGCCTCAGCCTGCCTCAGCATCAGCCTGCCTCAGCCTCAGCCTCAGCCTGCCTCAGCCTCAGCCTCAGCCTGCTTCAGCCTCAGCCTCAGTCTGCCTTCAGCCTCGGCCTCAGCCTGCCTCAGCCTCAGCCTGCATCAGCCTCAGCCTGCCTCAGCCTCAGCCTCAGCCTCAGTCTGCCTCAGCATCAGCCTGCCTCAGCCTCAGCCTCAGCCTGCCTCTGCCTCAGCCTCAGCCTGCTTCAGCCTCAGCCTCAATCTGCCTTCAGCCTCGGCCTCAGCCTCAGCCTGCCTCAGCCTCAGCCTGCATCAGCCTCAGCCTCAGCCTCAGCCTGCCTCCGCATCAGCCTGCCTCAGCCTCAGCCTCAGCCTGCCTCGGCCCCAGCCTCAGGCTGCTTCAGCCTCAGCCTCAGTCTGCCTTCAGCCTCAGCCTCAGTCTCAGCCTGCCTCAGCCTCAGCCTGTATCAGCCTCAGCCTCAGCCTCAGCCTGCCTCAGCCTCAGCCTGCCTCAGCCTCAGCCTCAGCCTCAGTCTGCTTCATCCTCGGCCTCAGTCTGCCTTCAGCCTCGGCCTCAGCTTCAGCCTCGGCCTCAGCCTCAGCCTACCTCAGCCTCAGCCTCAGTCAGCCTCAGCCTCAGCATCAGCCTGCCTCAGCCTCAGCCTCAGCCTGCCTCAGCCTCAGCCGCAGCCTGCTTCAGCCTCAGCCTCAGTCTGCCTTCAGCCTCGGCTTCAGCATCAGCCTGCCTCAGCCTCAGCCTGCCTCAGCCTCAGCATCAGCCTGCCTCAGCATTCAAAATGTGGCCCGGGAATGGAGTTCTGGGAATTCGAACATCACGAAGTGGCCTACAGTTGGCTCCGGGCATTCAAAATCATGCCCAGCAATGGAGTTCTGGGAACTCGAAGACCACGAAGTGGCCTACACTTGGCTCCGGGCATTCAAAATCATGCCCAGGAAAGGAGTTCTGGGAACTCGAAGACCACGAAGTGGCCTACAGTTGGCTTCGGGCATTCAAAAAAATCATGCCCAGGAATGGAGTTCTGGGAACTCGAAGACCACGAAGTGCGTTACTGTTTGCTAAAAAAGGAGTCCCTCCCCGGCATCCTCCCCCGGATCGCGCCCAGACCCCCCTGGGGCGTCATGATGCTTTTTTTGACCCTACTAGAAACCTATCAGTCTTCGCTGTCAGGTAAATATAGGAACCCAGAACATGTAGGAAAATTATGGGGAATCCTTTTGTTTGTGTGTATTTATGTGTGTGTTTGTGTGTCATTGGGCCCCTCGAAGGAGGACTCCCCCAAATGGCTTGCGTTCAGTCGGGCGTGCCCCCCTACAGAGGGATTTTCGACGACAAATAAAAAATACATCCAAAATAGTGAAAGAATAGTCCAACAATACTCTGGGGACAATTTTTTCAGTAGTTTTCGACCTTCTTGGGGTATTTTTGGGGTATTCTTGTCGAACATCCCCCTGTAGGGGGACACGCCCGACAGAAGGCTTGCGTGGCGGCCCTTCGCCGCTCCACCCGCGGGGGCGGCGCAATCCGAGCCCCTGCAAAAGGTTCCTGGGGCGTCGGCCGCCATGGGAGAAGTGGGTCCCGAGGTTTTTCGCTGTCTCGTCGGGGAGTCGGGGAAAAGTGGTGGCCCTCAAAAGCGGCCCTGCAAGGGCCCCTCGGACCACCCCCCGACTTTGGCGGTGCAGGGGCACCGTATCCGAAGGATGCGGGAGGGCAAGCCACCGCGATGTATGTTGGTTGTCAGCCCCTCCCCGTCCCTCCTTTTTCTCCTAGCGTTTGCGTTCGGGCAACTTGGACGCATTCCTGCTTTTCTCTCTCCAGCCCTCCACGGGCCCCGGGACTGTCAGAAAACGACTCGGGATGAGCAGGTGGTTTCCTGGGAAGGCCCGAGGGTCGAGGGCCCGTTTGCCTCAGAACGCGTTCTCCCAATGCTGAGTAGGAGGGGGAAAAACAAACACAGACACAATTAAAGATCGATTCCCTAGAACATGTGGGAAGATATGGGAAGTGTGGGGGGGGAAGACGAAAGTCCAAAAAGTATGGAAACATATGGGGAAGCCTGTTCTTTGTATGTAATTATCTATTTGTATGTCTTTGGGCCCCCTCAGCCAAGTAAGGGGGGTGCGGCGACGCCGGCGAAGGCTCTCAAAGCTGAGTTCTGCCACGCGGAAGCACCAGTGAACTCGGCAACGCCATTTAGCCCGACTGAGTTTAGTTAATTACGGGGCGTGAAAACGACCACAGCCACTGCTTTTCTTTTGTTGCCGCCTTCCAGCCAGCAGAAACAAAGCAGTGGTTGTTGTCATTTTCGTTCCGCTTGGCACCAGGGGAATGACCACAGCCAGTGCTTCTTTCTCGGCCGGCTGGAAGCCGGCGCAAACAAGAAGCAGTGGCTGTGGTCATTTTCCCGTCCCGCGTTCATCTTGAACGATCGGGGCCGCGATCGCTTCAAGGTCGAATGATCGACGCGGCGTCGAAAACCCTCTGCGCGCGCCGTCGCCGCGCGGGCCTGCCGTGCCCTCGCCCATCGAAGATGCAGGCAGCTCGATCAGGCTTCGGAAATCGCCGGACACGTCGGCAAGTCCGACCCCCAACCCCGCTGCCTATCGATGCCAAAGGATCGATGGTTGTTGGTGATAGAGTTTGGGTTTCGCCACCTATCGTGGGGGTAGAGCCGGACATATCGAGGTATATCGGGGCAAGTCGAGGCAATTCCATGTAGATCCGGGCAGATCCAGGACGACGAGCATTCCCAAAGGGCTTACATGGCGGCTCTTCTCCGCTCGACTCGTGGGGGTAGAACCAGACAGATCGAGCTGGATCGGGGGTAAGTCTGGGTAAATCCATGAAAATCCAGGGAGGTCGAAGTACATTACACTTGAGAAAAACCCAACCAGTGGACGATTTGAAATTAGCACCATGGATCTTGAGATCGATTGTGATATCGATAATGATATCGATAGTGGAATCGATAGTGAGGACGATTGTAAGGTCGATCGTGAGACCGAGAGTGAAATCGATTCAATGAGATCGATCGTGAGATCGATCGCGAGATCGCTTATGCGATCTCTAGTGAGATCGATTGTGAGATCAATAGTGAGATCGATTGTGAGATCGATGGTGAGATCGATAGAGAAGTGGGTAATGAGACCGATGGTGAGACCGATCGATAAGAAGATCGACAAGGAACCCGGGAACACAGGAACCTCGCCGCCCTCCGAAATCGACCCGGAACCCGGAACCGGGAACCCGGGAATCCGGAACCGGGAACCCGGGAACCCAGCGTGCGACCAAAATCGGCGGGACTTTTTCGCCAAATCCTTTAATTTCCGCGAGGACCCCTTCAGTGCAAGCACTGATTGGGGAATGTGTAGGTAAGCCGAAGCAAATATTGGAGAACCTAGCACGAGTCGAAGGACGGCGCGAGTCTTTCAGCCCTTAGCGAAGGTCAATGGACATACAGCTGCGTACACATAACCTGCTGGAGCTGCGCGTGGATTTTTTAATCGGCGTTGGACAAGGGGGGGGCAGGCGCACCAGGGATGTAGGCTTAGGATATCGGCTTGGGGTATATGTTAAGGGGGCATATTGGCTTAGGATGTAGGTTCGGGGGGTGTATCGGGTAAGGGTTAGAGGCTTAGAATATCGCCGATCTGGGCGTACTGCTTCTCGAAGAAGGAACTGCATAACCATACACTTTCGATTGTCCGCGCGGATCTTTTTGGACCTGCCCTGGGCCCCCCTCCCTGGCGCGCGTGAGCTAGGGGCGGCGCCAGAGGCCCCGCCAGGGGGATCCAGCGCCGCTCCGAGAAATCAGCGCGGACCTCCGAAAGGTTACGTGTATGCCGCTTCTTGCTCCAATAGCATGGCAGAGCATGGGGATCCAATACGTGAATGCGAAGTGAGAGCACGTGCACATGGTTGCAAATCTTCTTCATAGGGGCTACGGCCCGACTCGTCCCGCCCAAATGGGCGCGGCCCTACGACCAGTTGGGCCGGATGGACGCTCGCTCGCTCGCTCGCTCGCTCGCTTCTTGATCCTCTAATTCGGGAAATCTCGTGGACGTGACAGCTTTCGCACCCCCTGGCGGTGGTGGGCGTGACCGGGAGGGGGCGGGGGATGGGGAGGAGGCGAGAGAACCCGTCACGCCACGATTCGCGCCTTACGCCTTCTGGGAAGGCGTGAGGCCCGCTCCCAGACGCCGCGGGAGCGAATCGGGACGGTCGTTCCCCGAAAGGACCACCCACCAAACCACCCCAACCCAACCCGAAGGCTTAGATTTACCCTCGATTTCCAGTGGTGGCGGGGTCGGGAAACATCGAAAAACACGCGTGGAACCCTTACCCCCCCAAACCCGAAATTCGGGTCTTCGGGTTGGGTTGGGGTGGTCTGGTAGGTAGTCACGAGAGGACCTCGTGGACGTGCTCCTGCACGCGCTGGTGGACGACGCGGCCACGGGCCTGGCGTGCGCCGCGCTGGAGAGCGGGCGGGCCGTGGCCCCGCAGGCGCTGCTGCAGGGCGAGGGCGCGCTGCTGCCGCTGCTCTCGGGCAGTGCCCCGGGCTGGGCGCCACAGTCAGGGGGCAACGACAGGGGGGGGGGGGTAACGCTCGGGGGTGAGCAGGAGCATCAGAGGAGGGAAAGGTCCTCATGCTGCTACCCTCCTCTCGTTCTCGCCTTTTTGGGCCTCCCGGGGGGGAGATTATCACCACCCACCAAAGCACCCCAACCCAACCCAAAGGCTCAGATTTACCCTCGATTTCCAGAGGGGGGGGTCGGGAAATATCGAAAAAGCACATGTGGAACCCTTACCCCCACCCGAAATTCGGGTCTTCGGGTTGGGTTGGGATGGTCTGGTAGGTAGTCAGATAACGCTCAGGGGTGAGAAGGAGCATCAGAGGAGGGAGAGGTCCTTATGCTGCTACCCTCCTCTCGTTCTCGCCTTTTTGGGCCTCCCGGGAGGCCCTCGCCGCCACCGCGGAGTTCGCTCCGGCATCTAGGCCAGAGCGTGCCCCAGGAGAGGTCCGGGGAGTAGCGGTCACGGCACCTGTTGGTCTCCCCAGGCCCAAGGGAAGGGGGGCAACGCTCAGGGGTGAACGTCAGTCGAGAGATCTCGCGGGCCGAGGTTTTCGGACGTTTCCGTCGCTTTTCGGCGGCGTGCCAGCCTCGGAGTGCCTTCAGCGGCCGCGCCCTGCCGAGGGCCTTCCGGGTGCGCCCGCATCGTCTCGAGCGGCCGCCGGGGGGACAGGCCCATGGGGTGATGCATCGACCCCAAATCGCCCAGAAATCGCCGATGTGGGGTCTGATAGCCCCAGCCGGCCCAGGACCTGGTGATCTGCGTTCGGGGGCCTATCGCCGATCTATCGGCGATGTATCGCCGATTCAAGGTCGATGGCTCAAACCGTTCCCCCTGATCGTTGCTCCTCATACAAGCGGGGTCACGAGTTCCCCCTGATGAGCGAGGTTCTAGGCTCGAAGTTCGAGGAGGTGCTTGACGTTGGGGGTCGTTTTGGATGGCTCTAGGGTTTTCTGGGGCCCCCTCAGTTTTTGTCGGAGATGGCGCTTCCAGGAAGTGGTGCCCCCCCCCCCAGCCCCCATGTGGGCCTTTCTCACGCGGCCGCCGCAGAAGCGGCCGCCCAGGGGCGTCAGCGAGAAAAGGACGAATCCGCAGGCATGCCGTCGAAACTGCACAGCCGCCCCACGCTTGCGCCCAGAAAGCATGATGGCTGGGGTGGTGGCCAAAGAGAAAGCCCCCCAGGAAAAAAGCCCTCCCCGAATGCAATGCGTAAGAAAAAGCAGCGGATAGGATATGTGTTTCGCCCGCGATATTTGGTAATTTAGGGTGGGTTTTGGGGCGTTCTAGGGCACAATCTTCTTCAGGGGAGACGTTTCCTTGGGGACCTGGCGACCAGAGCCATGAGACCAAGACAGCTGCAACCGGCTTATCAAAGGCGTGTTGGAAAAATCTTGGTTGACAAAATGACTTGTCATGTGTGGTGACCCAAACCCAGCTCGCGGGCGACAGGAGCTCCCCGAAGGCCCCTCGAAGGAGCTCTGGCAGCTCTGGCAAGGAGCCCCCTCGTGGTGGACCCCCCTTGGCACTGCCCGGTGCTCTGGCAGCGCCCGGAGTACCGGCCGCCCCGCGAGCGCCTGCCCGCCTCCCGGGCGCGCGCGCGCGCGCTGGTGGAGAGGCTGCAGGCCCCCTGGGGGAGCAGATCATACCAGATCTCCGACGCGCGTCGGCCCAGCGCAGAGGGGGGGGGGACCGGTGAGGGGGGAATGAATCTCAGGAGGCTGCTTGTTAGAAGGCGCGGCGCTCATCTACACAGGCGGCCCGGATGAGTAGGTCGACCCTGCCAGATCAAGGGTGCTCTCGTGTCCTCTGTCTTGCGACCCATGCCTCCTGCATTTCTGTGGCAACGTGGCCCTCGGAAGGGTCTTGTGTCCTCTCGCGTGTCCTGTCCAATCGAGTCCGACTGTAGACTGTAGATGCAAGGCCCGCGCTTTTCTAAGGAGCAGCCTTCTACTTAGAAGGAGCCTTCCCCCCTCCGCCTGGTTATCCCCCTTTTGCGCGCCCCCACCAGATCATCCCAGATCTCCGACGACTGGACGCGGCGGGGGTCTGAAGTGGCCCAGCACTTGTTGTAAGTCGGGCCTGTCCCTCTACAGGAGGACTATAAAACATAGTCCAAACATAGTCTGGGGATGTTTTTTTGGGTATTGTTTGAACCATGTGTGAGGTCCTGGGTTCGGGGAGGCTTTTTGTTTTTCTCTCGGCCTCGGGGGGCCGTTGTTGGGCCTGTAGGACCTGGAAAAACGGATCCGTGGTGGAACATGGCGCCAGATGGGCCCAAGGAGGGGTCCAGCAACCGATCTTGAGCGGATTTGGCTTCATTCCCTAGTGCTGACAGCTTTTCTGGGGCCCCAACCAGTTCAGATCCCCCAGACGCCTCCAAGATTTTCCAGATCTCCGACGATATGTGCATGTCTCAACCATCCTGTGGTGTTGGGCCCTCGTTTTATGAAGAGAGCGCCCCGCGTCCACACTCCTATCGTTGCCTCCCCCCTCCCTCTCATCCCCTCCTCCGCCCTCCGCATGTCAGCAATTCCTTGGGTTATGTCGGGCGTGTCCCCTTAAGGGTTTTTTTAACGAAAAATAAAAGATACACCGACCATACCCCAACATGGTCAAAAAATACTCCAAAAATAGTCCCCAGACTATTGTTGGATTATTTTTTGATTATTCATGGGGTACTTTTGAAAACATTTTTCATCGAAAATCCCCCTGACGGGGGACAGGCCCGACATAATCCTTGGGGCACACCCCTCACATTTTTTCGTGGCCCCATAGGACGCCCCAGCGAAGGCCTCGGTGGGAGCCTTCGCGTGCCGCCCTGCGCCCCGGTCGTCGCTCCCCTCACGCGGCTCGTGGCCCCACCGAAGGCTTCGGTGGCAGCGTTCGCATGCTGCCCCGTACAGTTCCGTTTTTTTTATACATGCTTTGCGTGCGGACCATGTATTAAACATGCAGGGATTTGGTATTAAAAACAACGATGAGTTCATGCATACATTTATTCCTGACTTAATCATGTAGTAAACATTTTTTTTTCAACATCCCGTGTATTAAAATCTGCCCCGTACCCATCTCTGCACACTTCGCACGGCTCGTGGCCCCAGAAGGGTGCTCCACCGACGGCCTCAGTGGCGACGTTCGCACGCGACCCCGCACCCATGTCGGCGCGCCCTATTGCACGTTTCTTGGCCCCTCAGCGAGCTCATCCAAGACGATACCAATAACAACCGTGCTTTTCTCATCTGCAGATGCTTGTGTACTCTGCCATGGTATATTTTTTGTCGATACGGGTTGTCTCAGATTCCGACTTCGGGGGCCCGCTTCTCTGCCCTGGGGCCATCGAGCATGGCTCCCGGGCGCAACGCTGGCCCTGGGGAAGTGGTCGGGATGTCTGTAGGGAAGCACGTGGTCGGATGCCTGGGCTTCGCTTTGTGCTGCTGCTTGCCTCGTGGAGCCCTGGGGAAGTGGTCGGGACGTCTGTAGGGAAGCACATGGTCGGATGTCTGGGATTCTCTTTGTGCTGCTGCTTGTCTCGCGGAGCCCTGGGGAAGTGGTCGGCACGTCTATAGGGAAGCACACGGTCGGATGTCTGGGATTCTCTTTGTGCTGCTGCTTGCCTCGTGGAGCCCTGGGGAAGTGGTCGGGACGTCTATAGGGAAGCACACGGTCGGATACCTGGGCTTCTCGGTGCTGCCGCTTGTCCTTGTGGAGCCCGCGCCGCCACGGCCGGACTCCCGGCGATCTCCTGGCCAGAGCGCAGAGGAACCGATGAGTTATAAGTGCCACTGCTCCTCCTCCTCCTCCTCCTCCCTCTCCTCCTCCTCCTCCTCCTCCTCCTCCTCCTCCTCCTCCTCCTCCTCCTCCTCCTCCTCCTCCTCCTCCTCCTCCTCCTCCTCCTCCTCCTCCTCCTCCTCCTCCTCCTCCTCCTCCTCCTCCTCCTCCTCCGCCCTCCTCCTCCCTCCTCCTCCTCCCTCCTCCTCCTCCTCCTCCTCCTCCTCCTCCTCCTCCTCCTCCTCCTCCTCCTCCTCCTCCTCCTCCTCCTCCTCCTCCTCCTCCTCCCCTCCTCCTCCTCCTCCTCCTCCTCCTCCTCCTCCTCCTCCTCCTCCTCCTCCTCCTCCTCCTCCTCCTCCTCCTCCCCCTCCTCCCTCCTCCTCCTCCTCCTCCTCCTCCTCCTCCTCCTCCTCCTCCTCCTCCTCCTCCTCCTCCTCCTCCTCCTCTCCTCCTCTCGCCTCCTCCCTCCTGAGGAGCCCTCGTCGCCAGGGTCGGAATCCCTTTGAAGTTTGTGCAAGGCCGGACCCAGGAGAGGTCTGTGGAGCAGTGGCACCAGTGCCTCGTTGTTCCCTCGGCCGGATTCTCCTCGAGTTCTGGCCGGAGCGCACCCCAGGGGAGGTCCAGGGTGACGCGCCATCGGTACGGCAGGTTCGTGTCCTGTTGGCGTGGTTGCGACCGCAGCGCGGGCGTCCAAGGTGGAACGCCGCCGTCGGCCCCGAGCAGGCCACTGCGGAACCGGCGGTCGAGAAGCCGCCGATCGTCGGGAGCCTCGAGACGGGGGTCAATGCAAAGGGGGTCAGCCACGGCACCGGATCCTGCAGGATCCTGCGAAGACCCCCTCTGGCTGACCCGGGCTAGCGAGCCGCTCGTGGCCGCGAGGCGGCCGCACACATTGGCTGACCCGGGTTTGCGAAGACCTGCGTTGCAGTTTTTTTTTGTTTTTTTTTTTTTCCTGCATTGCAGTTTTTGGTTTCCTGCTGACCCGGGTCTGGACTGACCGGGGTCAGAAGATCCCCGAGATCATTGAAGGTCCAACGATCAAGGCGGCGTCGGAGGAGCCAGCGTGGGGGCCGCCATCACACGAAGCTGCCGCAGCTTGCACTGGCCCCCAAGGCGGGGCCCACGTCGGGGTGGCGCACCCTGGCCGGCCAGGTCGGCGGTGCGGCCGGCTCTCTCGGGCCCGGGGCCGCGGAGCCGGGGGCAGAGGAGCCCGGCGGCGGCGGCAAAGATCGGCCACGCGCAGAGGGGGGTAGGCTAGGGGGAGGGGGGAAGGCTTCTTAGAAGCACCCCTGCTTCTTAGAAGGCGCGGTCCTTATGTATAGATGTAAGGCCGCCGCCTTCTAAGAAGCAGCCTCCTTCTAAGAAGCCTTCCCCCCTCCCTCCACCCCCTTCTGCGCGCCGCCAAAAAGAGGGGGGGGATGATAAGGGGGGTGGATCTCATGGCGTTGGCCATGGGTTGGATCTCGTGGCGCCTCTTCTGATTTCATTGCGTCCCTGGCCCTCCCCCCTGTGCCGCGCACGTGCCGCCGGCCACGATTTGCGCCGCCCCCGAGCCTGGTGTGGGCAGAAGTCTGGAATTATAGATCAGTGGCAGCGCTGGTCGGAGGAGGAAGAGAATCCCATACCACTACCCTTGCCTCGTTTTGCCCCTCTCGAGCCTCCTGGGAGACCCTCGTCGCCACCGCGGGATTCGCCTCGAAACTCTGGTCAGAACGCATCCCGGGAGAGGTCCGGGGAGTAGTGCAAACGGTACATTTTGGTTCCCCCAGTTGGGGGGGTTGAGAGGAGCACGACAACGGAATTTTGTTCGCTACCGCCACCGCGCATAATCAGTATGGTGGTCATTCTTCGGGGTCGGGTCGCGAGCGTTGGACGTTCAACGAGGCATGCAAGCCATGCTTTTGTCGCTTCTCGCAGCGGTGTTTCCGGCCTCGGGGTGCATTCAGTGGCTGCGCCTCCTCGAGACCGTTTCCAGCGTTCCAGGGGTACTCCAGATTTCGTAATAAAAGGGAGGGGGTCACAACCCTCCCAGACGAGAAGTTTTAGACCCCCCCCAGACCATCCATGAAAGGGCGGCCCTTTGCCCAGACCCCCCCGAACCCTCCAAGACAGCTCAAATTAGACCCCCCCCCCCGAATGTGACCCCCCCACTTTGTTATGGAATCTGGGGTATCGATCCCCGATGGCCCGCTGATCGCCGACGGGGCCCCGGCAGCCCACCCCGCGACCGGGAGCATGCGGATTCCCTATCGGGGGTTCTCGCCGATGCGTCGGCGGCGTTTCGCCGATTCCAGGTCGGCGTGTACCTCCCTGTCGGCGGGGACCATCGGGGGGCATCTGGGGCCATGCTTCGAGAAAACAAGCGCACGAAGCCGCGAAGCGTG
This sequence comes from Prorocentrum cordatum, assembly GCA_963575745.1. Lineage (NCBI taxonomy): Eukaryota > Dinophyceae > Prorocentrales > Prorocentraceae > Prorocentrum > Prorocentrum cordatum. The sequence goes on from CAUYUJ010019733.1 coordinate 37,665, forward strand.
CACGGGGAACGGACGTCCGAGCGATGGCAAAGGGGGGACAGTGAGAAGGGACGGCCCTTCTCGGAAGGCTCGGAAGCCTTCCGGCCTTGTGGACATTTTCTGTAATTAGTCTTCTGCGGAGGGCACTGAGCAGTCACAAGGCGCGAGAGTTTTGAGGAGCGCCTCCGCCTTCTGAGGAGACCTCCCTGCCAGTTGCCCCCTCGCTCGCCGCCGACCCTGCGCTGGCCCCCCCGAACGTTCCTACTTACCGAGGAGTGCCGGTAGCACCCGCGTCGTCTTCCATCGGGAGCCTTGAGACGGGGGTCAATGCAAGCGGGGGTCAGCCAGAGCGCCGGATCTTGCAGGATCCTGCAGGGCCACGGGCCGCACTGACCCGGGCTTGGGTGTAGGATCTTGCAGGATCGTGCAGGATTTTCCGTATCTACCTGCAGTTTGGGCGCAAGATCTTGCAGGATGCTGCAAGGCCTGACTGACCCGGGTCTGGATTGACCCGGGTCGGAAGAGCCCCGATTCCAAGCTGTGCGGGTTACCCGCTCGCCGTCTGTGCGGAATCCTGGTGCATCCTCAGCACCGACGCTCTGATGGGATCGCCCGACCAGCGCTGCTCTCCGAGAATGGGCTCGGCATCGCTCGGACGTGTGCGTTTTTCCTTCGGCGAGGACCATCGAGGAGCATCTTTGACCATTTGGCGAAAAAAACCACGCACGAAACCGAACAAAAACACAGGGAATGGACGTCCGAGCGATGGCCAGAGGGGGCCGCCTCAGAGGGCGGCGGTGCTTGTCAGAAGCCCTCGCGCCCTCTGCGAAGATTTCCAGTTTTAAGTCGGGCCTGTCCTCCCTACAGTGGGATTTTCGACGAAAAATAATGGATACCCCCAAAATACTTAAAAAATATATCAAAAATAGTCTGGGGACTCTTTTTTGTATATTGTTGTTAACCTTTTTGGGGTATGTTTGGGGTATTTCTTTGTTTTTCGTCGAAAATCCCCCTGTAGGGGGACAGGCCCGACTTAATTCCAGTTTTCTGTGTCTTCGGGGAAGGCTCAGAACACTTCTCAGAAGGCTGCGAGGACTTCGAGCCTTCTGAGAAGGCCTGCCCCTTCTCGCTTCCACCCCATGTGCGCCGCCGACGGGGTCGCCCGACCGTGCGATGCTTGCCTCTGGAGTTCGCGCCATGGGTGGGCTGTGCATCGCAGTGCTCCTCCAACCCCAGCGGATCATTCGAGTGTTTGAGATGCAACTCGGAGGTCACAGTCTGATTTTGCACTGGTCCGAAGTCCGGCTGAATCCGGCTGAATCCCACTTGATCCCGCTTAATCATGTTAATCCGGCTTAGCCCTGCTTAATCCGAGGCCCACTCCGGAGTAATGGCTCCCAGTAGCTGCCTCCTAAGAGTGTGTAAATCATAATTTGTATGAGGTCCGGGCAAGTTCCTCGAATCGGCGCGGTGCCACCAGGGGGGGCATCCGGCGCCGAGCCCCACAAAAACAACCATGCGGGCTTCCATCGGTTTCTTGGCCAGCCGTCCTGTGGTGTCGGGTCTTCCTCCTGCTGCCCCCTCCTCCTCCCTCCCTCCCCTCCTCCTTCCCTCCCTCCCTCCCCTCCTCCTCCTTCCCTCCCTTCCCTCCCCTCCCCCTTCCTCCTCCTCCTCCTGCCTCCCCTCCTCCTCCCTCCCCTCCTCCCTCCTTCCTCCTATGGCCCCCTCCCTCTCCTCCCTCCCCTCCTCCTCTCCTTCCTCCTCTCCTCTCATTCTTCCGCCCACTGCAGGATGGAAATAGGCGGCCCTCGGTTGGCAAGGATTCAGCTGTCCGCTCAGATCTGCATCCCACCACCCCTCCTCGGCACACTCCTCACACGATTCGTGGCCCCATATGGAGCTCCACCGAGGGCCCAGACGGCACGGTGCACATGGCGCTGTCTAGGCCATCTTCGGCGCACCTCTCACAACAGGGATCCCAACCGAAGGCTCCATTGGCAGCGGTCATATGGCGCCGCCCCGCTCATTTCGGTACGCCCCTCACACGTTACGTGGCCTCATAGGGAGGTCCACCGAATGCCCTGGTTGCAAATCTCCTAAGACGCGCTATCCGCTACTCGCAGTTGCATTCGGCTGAGCCCCTCGCCAGGATGATGTCCAGACGCCCATCGACGATCAACACTCGATCCATCTGCTTTGCCGCCGCCCCCCACTCTGGGCGCCAGGGAAGCAGGGCATGACCACAATGCGCGGCTCTGGTGGCCAGGATTTGTCCCTTTTCATCAGCCTCGAACGTATCCCTATCCCTAAGATTGACACGCCAAAAGGCGATGACAATCTTAGGGATTCGCCCTCCAAAAATAAGGGAATCCCTAAGAGTGGCATCGTGATGAGGAGGTGCCCCGCATAGGGATAGGGATATGTTCCAGGCTGGTAACCTTTCGCCGCTCGGGCCTCTCGTGGGGTTGGGGCGCTAACATCGAAGAGAAGAACCGCTGCGCGCGCAGGGCCCCGCGGATTCATTGGATCGGCCGTCGGCCCCCCGCCCCGGCGCCTCCGGCGCCCCGCGAGGCCTCCGGCAGTTTCTTCCGCGAGGCCTCCTCCTCCTCCTCGTCCTCGTCCTCCTCCTCCTCCTCCTCCTCCTCCTCCTCCTCCTCCTCCTCCTCCTCCTCCTCCTCCTCCTCCCTCCTCCCCCCCCTCCTCCTCCTCCTCCTCCTCCTCCTCCTCCTCCTCCTCTCCTCCCCTCCCCCTCCTCCTCCTCCTCCTCCGCCGCTCGCCCGGGCAATACTTGTCACTGGTGGCCCCCTTGCGATTCCGTCTCCCTTTCAGTGGGGAGCAGGATTTGTCCGCTCCCGCGGCTGTCGACCACACTAGCTCTGTCCGCTTCCATCTCCTGCTCTTCCAAACAAATCCTCATTCAGGCAAGGTTGCCATGCCGTTTCTCTTCCGGAGTCGTTTTCCGACGCTCCCGAGGCCCGGTAAGGGCCCCCAGGGGCCGAGCATAGCCAAACACTTCCCGTCGTGATTTTTCATGGCTCGCAGGGGCCTGGGGCCATGGCTCGATCCGATCCTCTCTTCTTCGAGCGCCCAGCCGTAAGTCGGGCCTGTCCCTCTACAGGGGGAATATTCAAACACAGTCAAGAAATACCCTGGGGACGAATGTTTTAAGCATGTTTGGGCAATGTTTGAGTCTTTGGGGGGTAGTTGGATTTTGTCGCCCAAAATCCCCCTGTAGGGGGACAGGCCCGACCTAAGACCAGCCGGCAGCCACCCGCGAAGAGGAGGGGCCGACGGGGCTCTACCTGCCCCTCGCGGCGCTGCCCCGCGAGCGCCCTGCGGGCGAGCGCGCCAACTGCGCGCTGGCGCCCGTCGGCCCCCCGGGCGAGGGTGCGCTGGCCGTCTTCGCGACAGGCGCGGCCGCCGCCCCCCTGCGCGGCGTCAGAGGGGCCAACGCTGTGGAGGACGATCGATGGAGAGGAAGCATGTTGCCAAATCATTTCCAGACGTCTAAGCCATGTTTTAAACATGTTTAAAGCATGTTTTAAGCATCTAAGCAACATGTTTAAAGCATGTATAGAACATTTTCCGGCATTTTAAACACATCTTAAATTCAGTGATAGGACTGTTAGGGTGTCCATTGTCGTGGCATCCGCAAGGCCAACGCGGGGGTCGTCACGACACGAGCCTGCCGCAGCCTTCCGTGGCCCCCGAGGCAGGGGCCCACGCCGGGGTGGTGCACCCTGTACCCATACCACTGCCTTTGCATCGTTTTTTCGCCTTTTTGTGCCTCCTGGGAGGAGGCCCTCGTTTCCCCCGCTGGATTCGCCTCGAATTTCCTGGTCAGAAAGCACCCTGAGTGAGGTCTGGGGGGCAGCGGTATCGCACTGCCTTTGCCTCGTTTTCGCCTTCTTGGGCCTCCTGGGAGGCCCTCGTGTCCACCGCTGGATTCGCCTCGAACTTCTGGTCAGAACGCACCCCGAGTGAGGTCTTGGGGGGTAGCGGTGTCGGCACCGCTGGGTTTCCCCAGGTGTGGACGCCGCCGCCGTCGCCCCACAGGCTCCGGAGGTGGGTCAGCACGGACGGCTTTCCTGCATGGCGGTTTTGGGGCCTCCTGCTGGGCGAGCGCATGCACTGAAGGCCACGTGCTGAAACTCGGCCCCACGTGCTCCCAGCCTTCAGCTGGGGGCAAGAGGGTCCTCGCGGGGTTTCACCGAGGCCGAGTCAAGCATCGCGACTAGTGGGTCCCCGTCTGAGATACGGGTCTTTGACCCCCCTTAGTCCTGTAATCTCACATGTGATTTGATCGTGAGCGGCTTATGAACTCTGAGAGGACAGTCGCGTGACCTACTTGTTTGCAATGTGCGTTTTCAAGAGGAGGCCGACGATGATGATGATGAGAAGGAGGCATCGGAACAGGATAATGACGATGCGGAGGATGAGGAGCAGGAGGACATGCAGGAAAGGAATATTAGAGCGATGTGGAGGAGATGGAGAAGGGGGATGATGACATTGACGTCGACAATGGCGATGAGGGTGATGATGATGCTGATGTTGATGAGGATGTTGGTGATGACGATGATGCCGGTCATGGTGAGCATGGCGGTGATGCTGGTGATGATGGCGATGACGATGATGGCGATAATGATGGCGATGTTGTGGTTGTTGATGATGATGATGATGATGATGATGATGATGATGATGCTGATGCTGATGCTGATGATGATGATGATGATGATGATGATGATGATGATGATGATGATTGATGATGATGATGATGATGATGATGATGATGATGATGATGATGATTGATGATGATGATGATGATGATGATGATGATGATGCTGATGATGATGATGATGATGATGATGATGATGATGATGATGAGTGATGATGATGATGATGATGATGATGCTGGAGGTGAAGACGAGGAAGACGAGGTGGAGGAGGAGGAGGAAATCACTGATGATGACAGGGACGGAGAGGAGGAGGAGGAGGAGGAGGAGGATCGAGGAGGAGGAGGAGGAGGAGGGAGGGAGAGGAGGAGGACGAGGAGGAAGAGAGGAGGAGGGAGGAGGAGGAGGAGGCGGAGGAGGAGGAAGAGGAGTAAGGACGACACCATCCTCGCAATGCTGTCAAGAAAAGACAGTGGGTCAGCAATAGTCAGCATACTGAGCATTAGAAGATGCGTGATACATGCACTACGAACAATGAGGGTAGCCATAAGATCACGAGCACTGAGAAGATGAATGGTATACTTACCACTACTACGACGAACACGAAAGACAACACCATGCATAAACTGAGGAGGAGGAGGCGGAGGAGGAGGAGGAAGCGGAGGAGGAGGAGGAGGAGGAGGAGGAGGATGAGGAGGAGGAGGAGGAGGAGGAGCATGAAGAGGATATGCAAAGGTAGTGTTAAAACAACGCGCTTCGGGCGTGGATTCGAATCACCAGCAGCGGCGGCTACGACTGACGAGGCGCTGTTCCCCTGCCAGGAGCGGCACAGGTCCACAGGCTGGGTGGCCTAAACGGCTACGAACTTCGAGCCCCAGGACGCGATGGCGGCGGCGACGGCGACGCGCCGTCGTCGTTGCGTCGTCGTCGTCGTGTCGTGTCGTCGTCTTCGTCGTCGTCGGCCGTCGTCGTCGTCGTCGTCGTCGTCGTCGTCGTCGTCGTCGTCGTCGTCGTCGTGGTCGTCGTCGTAAGCCTTCTTCGTCGTCGTCGTCGCCGTCGTCCGCAGCCGTCGTCGTCTTCGTCGTCGTCGGCCGTCGTCGTCGTCGTCGTCGCCGTCGTCGTTGTCGTCGTCTTAAGCCTTCGTCGTCGTCGTCGTGCTCGTCGTCTTGAGCCTTCGTCGTCGTCGCCTTCGTCGTCGTAAGCCTTCGTCGTCGTCACCGTCGTCGTCGTCCGCGGTCGTCCTCGTCGCGTGGGGCCGCACCCCACCGCCGCGGTGGCCGGCGGGGCCTCGCCGGCCGCCGCGCCACTTCGCCGTGGGCGGAGCCTGGGCCCGCCGCCTCCCGCGCGCGCGGGCCGCACCGCCGCCGTTGGCCAGAGAAGCCCGCCGCCCCCCCCCCGCCAACCAGCCTCGGGGATCGAGGCTCGAGGCTCGAGGCTCGAGGCTCGAGGCTCGAGGATCGTGGCTCGAGGATCGAGGCTCGAGGCTCGAGGATCGAGGCTCGAGGATCGAGGCTCGATGATCGAAGGTCGAGGCTCGAGGCTCGAGGATCGAGGCTCGAGGATCGAGGCTCGAGGCTCGAGGATCCGAGGCTCGAGGCTCGAGGCTCGAGGATCGAGGCTGCCGTCCCCGCAACGACGGCGCCGCCGGCCCCCCCGACCCGCCTCCGCCCCGCCCCGTGGACAGGCTCCGCCGCCACCCCCTCCGTACAGCCAAGACGCTGAAACAAGGACCGCTGTGGGCCCGCTGTTCTCGAGGTCATTCGGCTGTTGGTTCGTCTGGAGACGTCTCGGGGTCTGCGGTGGCCCAGAGTTGGTTCTGGCCAGCAGGAAAGGCGGGCAGGTGCGAGGTTCTTGGTTCGGAGAGGTGTTCTTGCTTTCCTCTGCCCGAGGGGCCATTTTCGGGCCCTGGGACCGTGAACAACTACACCAGATGGACCCTGGGAGGTGTAAGGGATCCGATGTTCACCGGATTGGGCCTCATCCCCCCGCGGCCCCCTCCATAACGAGCCTTGAGCCCATCCCTATCCCTCATATTGACAAGCCAGAAGGCGATGACAATCTTATGGATGCGCCCTCAGCAACTCAACTGAGGAGATTCTTAAGGTCGGTATCGAGATGATGCAATGCCAGTCATAGGGATAGGAATAGGTTTCAGACTGGTACTCCCTCCCTCCCTCCCTCCCTCCCTCCTCGCATTTCCACCTCCGCTCCTCCCCAGAGATACGAAGCTCCGAAGGAGTCGGAGCGGCCCGCTTTTAGCCTCTGGGCATTCCACGGGCCCCAGGACCATCGAAAGCCTGCTCAGGGCGAGGAACCTGCCCTAGGAAAGTGGTCCAGACCTCCGAGGGCCCACGCATCGAACAGAACTGGAACGACCAGATGTCTGTGAGCCTCCCCCTTCGCATCTCCATCTCCACTCCTCCCCCACCCCGGGACCTCCAACGTATCTCCCGTACTGTCGGACCGAGGTATAAGATCAAGGTCGGTTCGGGGAGGGTACCCTGGTGTTTTTCGTACCTGTTGGATGCTCTTGTGCATCCTGGGGGAGGGTGCCCTCGAGTGTTCTTCAGTTTGGCCAGCCGAGGGCCTCATGTCCTTGAAGGGCGTTCGTCTGTCCCAGGTCTGGCTGTACCCCTCACCCCTCCTCCCCCCGTCTCCCCCGCCCCCCCGCCCTGGTCTCTCCTGCGCCCCCTCGGCCGCCGCGGGCCGCCCATGGCGGTCGTCGCCCAGGGCTCCTTCGACACCTGGGGCGGCTCCCTCTGCTTCGAGCGCGACGCGCCGCGGGCGCCGGCCGCCGCGCCGGGCCACAGTGGCCTCGCCCCGCCGGAACCCCAGGCGGCCAGCTCCTCCTCCTCCTCCTCCTCCTCCTCTCCTCCTCCTCCTCCTCCCTCCTCCCCCTCCCCCTCCCCCTCCCCTCCCCCCTCCCTCCTCCTCCTCCTCCTCCTCCCTCCTCCTCCGCCTCCTCCTCCTCCTCCTCCTCCTCCTCCTCCTCGATCCTCCTTCTCCTTCGGCCGCCACAGTCGAGGACTATACGAAGGTTGTGGCTGCGCCGGGGCGTGGGGTTTGCGATCGGCGCCGCGGGGGCCCTCCTGGCGGGCGGCCTGGGGGGCCGTTTTCGGCTTCTCGGGGGGCCCTCGCCGGGCCCCGGGGCCGTCAGGAAGCGACTCGGGTTAAGTCGGGCCTGTCCCCTCTACAGGGGGATTTTGGACGAAAAATAAAAATACCTTACAAATAGTCAAAAAATAATTCAGAAATGGTCTGGGGAGTATTTTTGGAGTATTTTTGACCTTTTGGGGGTATTTTTGGGGTAATTTTATTTTTCGTCGGAAATCCCCCTGTATGGGGGACACGCCCGACATAAGACTCGGGACGAAAAACTGGTCCCAGCGAAGTGGTTCAGACCGCCGAACCCACACATCGACAAAGATCGGAGCAGCCGGATGTCCCGGAAGGGCGTGGTTATGCCGGGTGTGTGCTTTGCGATCGGCGCCACAGCCTGTCTTCGTCGGGCCTCCTCGTGGCGCGGCGACCAGCTCTATCGAGGTTCCCGTCCCCCCGGGTGCCCCCCCCAGGGTGCTGGCTGCCAGCCACACCCTTTGCAAGCCACACCTTTCGGAGTGGCGGGCGGGTCTTGCAGCCCGTTGGGCCCAGGCGTCCGACGTCTTGAGGGAGCGTCGCGCCGTTGTGGTCGTCGTCGTGGTCGTCCTCGCAGTTGGCAGGTTTGGCTGCCCCCCGAGTCCCGCCCCCTCCCTGAGATCTGGGCGTTGCGTTCTTGTTCACGGCGGGCGCGTCTTCGCAGCATGTGGGCGGTCGGAGCCCGTCTGGATGCATGCAGTGCCTGTGGGGGCCCTGACCAGCCCTGGACCGTCAGCAAAGGGCTCGGAATGCCAAGACAGTCCGGGGGAAGGGGGTCCCTTGGCATCGCTCGGACGAGTGCATTGTTCCTTCGGCGAGGACCATCGAGGAGCATCCTTGATCATTTGGCGAAAAAGCCACGCAGAAACCAACAAAAAACACAGGGAGTGGACGTCCGAGCGATGGCCAGGTCCAGACTTGCTGCGAGCGACCGAAGATATAATGTTTTTGTGTCTCCGCATCCCTGGAGCTCCCGACCCCTTTCTGCTTGGATGGCCCCGTGGGCACGCCAGGATTGGACGAAACTCGGAAGGGAAAGAGACACAGACACAAGTAATCGTCGACTCCCAGGAACATGTGGGAAACTATGGGAAGTGGGGGGGAAGACGCAAACCCAGAAAGTATGGGACAATGTGTGTAATCCTGTTGTTTGTGTGTATCTATTTGTGTGTCCCTGGGCCCCTTTCAAAAACACCTGACCAGAAGGCTGGGGAGATGCCCCGAGATTCGACGTTGCGAACAAACATGCGTCATCGCAAACCTCGTCTGGAGACCTGGAGCCCATCTTGCTGGGGCTTTTTTTTCGAGCTGGATCGATTCGTGAGGATCCCGGGGCCCGAAGCAAGGCAGAACCGGCGAATTCGTATCTTGTGTTATCTGCATTGTCGTTTCCTGCGTCCGTTTCCACAAACTTGGTGAGGAAGAAAACGGCTTTCAAGTGCAACCGGCATTCGCGTTACGACGGTGGTTCTTGCATCCTGCGGCCCGCTCCCATCTTCTCCCTCGAAAAGAAGAGTCGGCCGTTGCGAACAAATGCGACGCCAGGAGCTCAGCCCAGACATGCTGCGTCATGCGTTGTCCTGATACTGGCATCGCTCGGACGTGTGCATGCTTCCTTCGGCGAGGAGCATCCTTGATCATTTGGCGAAAAAAGCACGCACGAAACCGAACAACAACACGGGGAATGGACGTTCGAGCGATGGCGCGTGATGTTTTCGCTGCGCGGTCCCCCGACGTCCTGACTCTATCCTCAGGGCCGACTTTTCTCCTCCTGAGTATGGTTTTCCCGTCTCGTGGCCCGGCGAGGGCCCCTCTAAAGGCTGAGTTGGGGGCGCCCCCCCATTTCCGCCCTGCCGCCCCCCGCTTTCTCCTCCTCCTCCTCCTCCTCCTCCTACTCCTCCTCCCTCCTCCTCCTCCTCCTCCTC
>CAUYUJ010019733.1:49976-172544 GCA_963575745.1 Prorocentrum cordatum
GCCGCCTCACTGTACTGGAGTCGAGCTGCTTCCCTCGTCCCTCCTCTTCAGAGGGCGGGCGGAAGCCCGATCTGCTTCCACCGCCTTCCTTCGGGACGGCCGACATGGGTACGGAAAGCATGGGCACAAAGACCGACAGCGGATCTTGTTCACTTTGAACCGGACTCGCTGTCCACGCCGCCGCGGCCTGTGTCCATTCGGGACAGAAGGCCGCCTGCCCAACAGCGGCCGCTGTTGGCTTGGGACAACACTTGTTGTTGGGCATTGTACCCATTTTTTCCGTACCCATTCCGGGCGTCCAAATTCCTGCTTCACGGTTTCTGCCTACTCTTCCCGATCGACGGATGTCCACGGATGCGGCGAGACGCCCCGAGCGGGCTGGCCCCCCGACGCCTCCCGACGGCCTCGCGGCCTCGGAGGCCCGGCGCACACCGTCCCCGTGAATCGGAGGTGGATAGACCTCCTGCCCTGACACGTCAGCCTCTAGGGGGACACGCCCGACCCAGCAGTATCTTTCGGTTTCTCCAGAGTTGGGACAACGGCAGTTGGCCTTCGGGGTGGCCCCTCGTCGCCACCGCTGGACTGGTGCGGGCGGACCCTGGGAGCGGCGGGCGCCAACCGACCACCCCAATCCGATCCTGGCCAGGCCCATGCCCAGACCCCTTCGCCGCGAAAGCATCACGACGCACGGTTCTTGTTGTTGTTTATCGGGGGTGGACAGACCTCCTCCCCTGACACGTCGACTAGCGAATTGGCCGTTTTCGGTTCGCGAGAGGGCGTCTCGGCCGTCTTTTTGCGGGTCCAGGTCCATCGGTTTCGGTCCCAGGCCGTTTTCACTAAGGGGAGGTTTACTAAAGGGAGGTTTGTCCACCGCCGAGTGAAGAGGCGGGGAGCCCTGAGGGGGTGTTGGGGTCGTTGTGCCGTTTCCGGTCAGCGCCTCCAACGCAGAGGAGGAAACGATGCACATACCGCTGCCCTTGCCTCATTTCTCCTTTTTTGGGCCTCTGGGAAGGCCTCTGTCGCCACCGCTGGATTCGCCTCGAAATCCTGGTGAGAGCGCTCCCCGGGAGAGGTCCAATGGTAGCGGTGTCGGTACCTTCCAGTTTCCCGAAAACATCAGAATAATTACGTTGATGTGCAACCACCACCTTTACAATAGGTAGGACGGGGGAGAAGGAAGGATGGGGAGGTCCTCCTCCTCCTCCTCCTCCACCTCCTTCTTCTCCTCCCTCTTTCACTCATAGCAGTTGTGGTGGAAAGTCGCCCCATCCGAGCTGCTGTCGCCCACCACGCTCATCTGTGAAAAACATTCGAGTAGGGTGTTTGACTACATAATCGATTTACAATTGTTTCTTGTCGAATCTATGAAACATGCATCGGATGATCTTTCTATCTACGGTGCTTTCCATGTATTTGCGTAGATTCAACGCGTAATCAATGTTGGGGTAAATCAAGGCGGTCGTCGATCCCTGATTCGAAACATGCATACCCGTATCCCCGGCATCCTGGGCCTGGCCCTTGGGCCGCGACCCCGCGGACACGGAGCGTTTTTGCGCAAACCACGCCAACCCAACCCCCCCCTTGTTTGCCCTCCATCTCCAGTGGGGGGTGATGTCTGGGAACATGGAACAAAAACACGTGTGGAGCCTGTACGCTAGGTTCGCGTCGTGTCGACCGGCGGCGACCCCGCCGCCGGCGTTCAACGTTGAACGCCGCTGGCGACCCATAATCAGTCGATGTTGAGCGATCAGACGTTTCGGAAACGCCCGATCGTTCAAGGTCGAACGAGCCAGCGCGGTGTCAGAGACCGACGCTGGGGTCGACACGACACGAGCTTGCCGTAACCCCCCAATCCGAAACTTGGGTCTTCGTGTTAGGCTGGGGTGGTTGGTAGGTATACAGTCGGGTCGCTGAAGAAGGAACCCTGTTCGTTTGGGAGGGGCTCAGTGTTCCTTAGCTGTTTTGCAGTTTGCCTTAGGTTTTCGATGGGCAATGGAAGCTCAACTTGTTGAGAAAACGGGCCTCGTTCCTTATTTAGGGTTCCTTCAGTCAGCACCCCGACTGTAGTCAGGACGTGCCCGCCGCTCGCGAGGTGCCCCCGCCGAGCTCGCCCGCCGCCGCGGCGGCGCGGCCCGCGCGGCGGCCGGACGGCGCCTGGAGCCTGCCGCTGGAGTTCCAGGCCTCCTCAACTCAAGCAGTGGCGGAGCGTCCTGGCTCGCCAGTAGCCTTACCTAACAATGTTCTAAGAACCTTTTGTGGTTTCCACGAGGTGTTCTTAGAACACTTCTGGTTGATATTCTCTTTTTTAAAAACATCGGGCTTATGTTCTAAGGACATTCTTCTTGTTCTAAGAACATTTTTGTGTTCGAAGAACATTTTGTGGTATGACTATAGAAACGCCGGGACGGTCGGTCCCTGCTCAATCAACGGGGACATTGGCAATCGAGTCGGCGATCGACTACAACTGAATGGGTTTACACCAGACTTGGTTACTCGGTCGAATCTACGAAGGACTGTCCCGTTGACAGACCAGCATGCTGCCTGCGTATCTTCTCGCAGACTCGACGGGGACATCGATCTGAATATGTGGTCGAGCCCCTCTTCGAGGCAAGGACCTGAGCGGGCCAGCCTGCCCTGCAGCGCCGTCGCACACGGTTCCCCCATGCAGTGCTTGCGCTTGTGCCGAGTGCCGCCGCACAGCCCATCGGCCGCTCGATAACAGATAGGCCGGCACGCCCCAAGCAGAGGATGGGCCCGTTCACCCAAGACCAATCAAGGCAGGGGTCCACGCGCGTGTTGCCTGAGATCAGGTGCCCTTGCGACCAGGCCCCAATTGGCACGACCGCCGCCCTTCGTCCCCACGGCACTGCAAACCAGGGCGTTGGGGATTCCACCGTGGAGAGGATGGAGAATGGAGAATGTTTCGACCCAGGGCTGCAGTTTCCAGGCCAGCCACAACTGGGGGAGCTGTGGTCCTTACCCCCCTCGGGGACCCATCGATTTCGACACCCCTCTCGAGAGATCGTCGATGCGATGGGTTCCCCCGGGGGGGTAAGGACCACAGCTCCCCCAGTGATGGCTGGTCGGGTTTCTCCCAGCACGCGCCACCGTCCTGGATTGTCAGCAAGTCCCCTTTTGGGGGGCCCCAAAAGGAGCTCACGACGCAGGACGTTCTGGCGCACAGCCGGTCCCAGGAGCGGCCGGGTGCCACGCGCCAGTGGAGACGTTTCTTCGACCGGGGTTTTCCTTGATTTCCTTGATTTGAATTGTTTTCCTTGATTTCCTTGGTTCCTTGATTTTCCTTGACTTCCTTGATTTTCCTTGATTTCCTTGATTTCCTTGGTTCGCCCATCGGGGCGTTTCTCTTCGATTTCGGCCTCTGGGGGTCGTGCCCCAGGGCCATCCAGCGTAGATCCAGGTGGAAAAGTTACTCCCAGGGAAGCGGTCGGGACCTGGGGCCACGGCTTGAACAAATCAGGTCGGCGGATGTCAGAGCCAGAGGAGGAATCAGGTAATCACTGGTACCCCTATCCTTCCACCTTCTTGGCCTCTGGGTCGCTCGGGAGGCCCTCGTCGCCACCGCTGGATTCGCCTCGAAAGCTGGTTAGAACGCACCCCAGGCGAGGCCGAGGGAGTAGCGGTGGAAGTCGGGCGTGGCCCTCTACAGGAGGAATATTCGAAAACAGTTAAAAAATAGTCAGGGGACGATGTTTCCACTATTTTTGATCGTGTTGGAGTATTTTTTGACTATCTTTTATTTTTCGTCCAAGTTCAGCCTGTAGGGGGACACGCCCGACCCAGCAGTATCTTTCGGTTCCTCCAGAGTTGGGACAACGGCAGTTGGCCTTCGAGGTGGCCCCTCGTCGTCACCGCTGGACTGGTGCGGGCGGACCCTGGGAGCGGCGGGCGCCAACCGACCACCTCAATCCGATCCTGGCCAGGCCCATGCCAAGACCCCTTCGCCGCGAAAGCATCACGACGCGCGTTTCTTGTTGTTGTTTATCGGGGGTGGACAGACCTCCTCCCCTGACACGTCGACTAGCGAATTGGCCGTTTTCGGTTCGCGAGAGGGCGTCGCGGCCGTCATTTTTGCGGATCCAGGTCCGTCGGTTTCGGTTCCAGGCCGTTTTCATTAAAGGGAGGTTTACTAAAGGGAGGTTTGTCCACCGCCGAGTTTTAGCATATGATTGGCCTCTTGTGCTACCCGCCGGGACCTGGAACTGTCAACAAACGACTCGGGATGAAAAGTTGGTCCCGGGCAATCGGTCGAGACATGTGGGGGTCAATGCTGCGACATGACAAGAAACCACGACGCGGGGGGTCGGGATTTTTGGTCCAGAATTGCTGTATGATTACGCTTTCCTGGTTTGCCCGGGGAGGCGTACACGCCGACTGGCCCATGCAGGATCGTCGAGCCTTGGCAGAGCGCTTTGATTTGCTCATAGTTCCACCAAGTAATGAGTGTGTGCATGCTACGCTCGAAACTGGTCCCAACTCAGACCCCGAAGCCAGCCTGTTTTTTGTTGTTTTTATCCGCCGCAGCTGTCACACGAAAAAGGTACCGATAGGACATGTGTCTAAAGACATAGCCGAAATCAAGGTCACAAAATCAACCGAGATGCATCATCAGTAGCACCGCGAAACCCTGCTGATTTGTGTGCCGTCTTCCGAGGCGGGTGGGAAAGACGGAGGGAGGAGGCAGAAAGCGGGAAGACGACGACGCGGACGGAGGAGGACGACGACGACGACGATGGCGGCGGCGGTGGCACGACGACGACGACGACGGTGGCGGAGACGGCGACGGCGACGGCGACGGCGACAGCGACGACGACGACGACGACGGCGGCGGCGGCGGCCGATCTCGAGGCGTTGGCCTCGTTGGAGTTCTCGACGCTTCGCGTAGCCCGCGCACTCGCCAGACCCATCCAGGAGGAGGACGACAAGGTAAGGAGGAGGATGAGGGAGAGGGGAGGAGGAGGTAAGAGGAGGAGGAGGAGGAGGAGGAGGAGGAGGAGGAGGACAATTCTGATTCCACTCTCGTATGGATCACCGCTCAGGACAACAAACAACCAACAACTAAAACTGACAAACAAACACATAAACAAACAAACAAACAAACAAACAACTAGACACAAACAAACAAACAAACAAACAACATCAACAACAACAGCACACAACGCACACATCAACACAACGTTGACAATGTGGGGGCCCTCCTGGGGAACCGTCTTCGGGGCAGTCTTGGGGGCCGTCTTGGGGGGCCGTCTTGGAGGCCGTCTTGGCGGGGCGTCTTGGGGGCAGTCTTGGAGGCAGTCTTGGCGGGATGTCTTGGGCGTTTTAGGGGGCCGCTTCGGGACTCCATTCCACATGCCAGGCACTTTCGCAGCGCAGCATCGCATAGCCTTCTTGGATCCAGACGGGCGACATGTCGTCCGATCAGCAACTGCGCGCGTGCTTGTTATCGCACGGACGTCCTTGGACTACGATATCTCCAGCTGCGAGATGACCCGCGTTGTGTTTCAGCCGATCAGTTCTTGTTGCGGTTGTTGCAGCGCTGGGCGGTTTAGCAGATCAGGTGTTTGGCTGCTTGGGGAAGGCGGTGGAAGATGTTGTGCCGATCTTACCGGATAAATTCACTACGTCCGGACTGCGCGATCTGATGGAACGGTTCGGTGCCGACACGATGCTTTTTGGACGTGTTGCGCCGGTATGACGCTGATGTTTTTTCTGACAATACTGGAAACGTAAAATGGGCACCTCGGGTGAGGGCTTCACATCTCGGGCGCGGGCGCCCCAAAGCAAAGTCAATATCAAGGCGTAAGAGGAGGGTCGCAGAGGCATTTTGCATATATCACCAGATGCTGACATCTTTTGAGTAATGCTAGACCATGGCCAAACAACTTCGCACCCAAGTTCTGTGTCGCCGGGCTGATAACTATAAGGAATTGCGAGATCAGTCTGCCATGGTCGAGATCGGAACGCGTCGCAACAGCGCGGTCAAGAAACATGTCCTTTCAGTTGGAGGCGGGTCCACACTATCAGTAACATGTAGCCTCGGCCATTCCAGCGCCTACGCTCTTTTGCAGCATTTGCAGGTTCCGACGACTCGGCACACAATGGCCCGATGGGAGCAGCCGGCAGCCTCTGCCGTAATCGCTGTTTCTTGGGCGTGGTATTTTGGCAGCTTTGTGCACGTCATGCACGTGCACGCAAATCGCAGGCACATGGTCGGAGGACTCGGCGGGGCGTCGAAGGCATTTCAGCTGCGCAGTGCAGCCGGTGAGGGGGTCCGCGACAAGTACCAAGATCGGAGATTACAGCGATCGTGTTTGCGAGGTTCCCACCATGTTTCAGCACTTACTAGATCGACTGCACGTTGATCATGGGTTTTGTCGGATTGATCGAACAATGAATGATGTTAACGGCGCCAACGCCGGCGCGACGCGGCCCCCGATCCTTGCAAGGCTGCGCAGCAGAGGGGGATCTTCTGGCATCAAGTTCGCTGCGTCGGTGCTTATGATTGGCTGCGCGACCCAGTGCAATCGGACACTACCGAGGCCAGCTGGGGCCCGACGGCCGGCGACAGCCATTGCGTCTACGACGATTGCTTTTACCTATTAGTTGGGATTTTCTCGATCGACTATGGGGGCGAGCAGGTGGGCGCGGCTGGCTTGCTGCTTGCTGGCTGTCATTTCCATGATCTGTCACGGATATTTCGGCAATGTTGCGTGTTTCACGATATGGTGCTCACTGTGGCGGAAGAGTTGACGTCGCTCGGGGTTTGGGTGCCCATCGCAAAGATCATTCATGTGCGGGGGGCTGGCGGCGACGCCTCAAAACTTGCCGATTCGTTCTCAGAATTGCACGGCGAGCTTCTGGCCGAGCTTCCCACGGGGCGATTGCCCGCGAGGCCCCCGCGGGGCCGCTGGGGGCATGCGCCGAGACCAGAGGCCCGCGTGATGAGCGCGTCGCGGGCGCAGCTGGATGCTGTTTTCAGGGCGGCTCTGGCTGCTCGCCCCGCTCGGCGGCGGCGGCCCCCCGCCGCCCCCGGCGTCGACGAGGGCGTCGACGCGGGGGATTATTCTGAGAGGGTGGGCACATGGCTGACAGCGGCGCCCTGCGGGGGGTGGGGGGTGGGGGGGGGGGGGCGTGGATGACTGAGGCGAAGGAGTGATGGGGGAAGGGCGAGTCGTCGTCGCCGCCGTCGCCTGCGCTGCTGGGGCGCGGGCGGAGACTAGATCGGGGTCGACCTGCGCATCGCCCGCGTCTCTCGTGGAGTCGTTGGCCGCATGACCTATTGGCCGCGCGTCGTCGGCGCGCCCTGGGGGGGTGGGGGCAGGGTGGGGTGGGGGGGTGGGGCGGGCGGGGCCGGCTTTCTCAGGCGGCGGCTGTGCTCGAGGCGTTAGGGTTACGGGTGGCGTTTTGGGCTTGGGGGTTAGGGCTATTGGTCTCTATTCGAAGTCCGCTGGGCGTGCCCCGCCAACCCATGACCCGCGGCGTGCAGAAATCAATGCGCCGAGGGCGTCAGTGCGAAGCGTCATGCGGAGTGCCTGCGCAGCGCCTCGACCCGATGCGGCGGCGGTGCCCCTCGCCTCTCTTGCGTCCGTATCCACTTGGGTTCTTGGCGGGCTGTTCGCGCCACCCGGGAAAATGCGCTTCTCCTTGGTTCGCGCCGCCGTGACTTGCAAGCGCCCGGCGGCTCTCGGGGCGGCCGACTCTGCCGGCGGCGCGGCGGGGGCGGCGGCCGAGCGAGGACGGGCCCCGCAGCGGGGGGCCCCCGGGCCAGCGGAGCATGTGCGCATCGCGGAGGCGGCGCGGGGCGGCGCAGCGGTGCGCGACCCGATCAGGGATGCGGGCCGCAGGCGTGGGGAACCGCATTTGCTGCAAGGGTTCCTGGCCGCATTTGGCCCACCATTGTATCTTTTACAAGGGAAAGCGGGGGGCGCCGAAGGGGCGGCATGAGGGGGGTCCGCGAGGGATTTCAGGCCTTGGATCGCTATGGGATCTTAGTTCTGAGGCTTGGAAGTTACGCGTAGGGACCGGGGTGGGGGTGGGGGTGAGGGGTGAGGGAAGCGGGGTTTGGGGCTCGGTCTAGGGGTTTGGGTTAACCGTTAGGGGCTGGGGTTGGAGTCTGGTGTTAGAGTTTGGGCTGTAGGGTTTAGCGGTCGGAGTTTTAGTTTTGGTTAGGCTTAGGGGTCCAGGTTGGGGGCTAGAGGTATGGGGCTCGAAGTTAGGGTTAGCGACGGGGGTTCGGGTCAGGGTTTGGGGTGGGGGATCATATTAAGGGTTAGGGTCAGGGATTAGCCCCGACGCGTTCTGAGAGGGCCATGCCCCTCGGCCTCCGCCCCCGCTCGCGCCGCCGAGCGGGCGCGTCGAGGACAGGGCGACCGCGGCGATCTTCCCAATAATGTGGTTCAGCACGTGGCACCGAGGAATGCGTTCCCAAGGTCATGGCCCTGATGGGTTGCCGCGCCCCTCGAAGCCATCTCCGAGGCCCTGGACATATCGTTGAGATCGCGCGCGAGAAGTGCCAGCTGCTGCAATCGGATTGCAGCCGGCGTGTCGACGACTAGCGGATGGCCGACATATGGGGGCAATTGTTCGGTGTTGTGAGCAATCG
Source organism: Prorocentrum cordatum (assembly GCA_963575745.1). Lineage (NCBI taxonomy): Eukaryota > Dinophyceae > Prorocentrales > Prorocentraceae > Prorocentrum > Prorocentrum cordatum. The sequence goes on from CAUYUJ010019733.1 coordinate 58,597, forward strand.
TGTCATGGCTTATTCGATTGGGCGCATCGTTCAATTCTCAGTTGATGTGTCCGCCGGTGACCAGCTCCGCGCGGCGCGGGCTTCGCCGCGACCCCCCCGTCGGTTGGCGCGGGCGGCCAGGGCACTCCCGCGCGAAATATGCAACGTGAGAGCGTGGGCTGCGCGCGACTTTCTTCTGTTGGACCCCTGCGAAATCAAGGGCGAGGCCTCGCCGAAGTTCGGGCGCCTTTTCGCGCGCGAGCTGTGCGAAACAGCCGCGGCTGGTCGCGCCAAAATTCCCATTGCTACGTGGGCCGAAGTTTCGTGCAACGGCCAAAGTCCGCCCAGGCGGCCCTCTCGCCTCGGCGCGGGCAGCGCACCGCTGGCGCAACCTGATTGCAGTGGCGTGTTTGAGAGCAAATCGTAAGGGTGTCTCAGCAGAACCTGGCTTTTGGGTTCAGGTGGGGGGCTGGGCGACGCGGGCGAATGGCGCGCTTGGCGAAACTCGAAGTCGAAGCGATGTCCCAGCAAGTTGGGCCAGTTCGAGTGCCAGTCGTTTCCGTCGAACGCGCGCGGAGCAGGGGTCCGACGGTCATAGTGGATCGACGCGCAGGTGGGCGCGCGTCTCGCGGTAAGTGTTGCGGAGCATCTTCCCGCCAACGTCTCGAATTCTGAATTCGTCTTATCCGCGTCGCGCCCCCGTCTACTGCCCCCCCCCCGTCGCGCATTTTCCATGGCGAGGCCGGAATTGTCGCGACGAGACAGGCAGGCATGGCATTTGGGCATCGCAAGGCGGTGCTGCCAGGGGATAGGTCACTGACGGGTTCGCGACCAGGTTGCGGGGGTGCCTCCAGCAGTTCGCATGTTCCAGGGGCGCAGGCGCTTCTCTTACAGGGCCGCGCGGCGTTCGCAAGGTCGCGGCCAAGGCTCTCGGGCGTCGCGAGAGGATGCCGCTTGCTGGTTCGCGCCCAAATCGTGGGGATGTTTCCAGCGGTTCGTTTGTTTCAAGGAAGCCGGCGCGCCTTTTTCCAGGGCCGCGCGGCGTTCGCGACGTCGCAAACATAGTTCTTGGGGGCCGCGCGGGGGGGCGGCCACGGAGGGGGGCGCGTGCCCGCTGGCGATCTCTCGCAAGACGTTGGCTTTTCGAGGCGGGCGTGCTCCTCATTCAGGGCCGCCACGCAACGCGACGCAGTACTTATTCGCCCCAGAGCTGGAGGGGGGGGCGCCGGAGGGCCGGAGGGCCCCAGATTGTGGGGGCGTCCTCTGCGATCAGGTGGCTATCAGGAATTGGAACATGCGCTGTCAGGCCGCGGCAATCGCGGCGCGGCAGTCATCCTTTTTATGCGCCGCAGGGGTTGTCGCCGAGGGGTGCATCGCGGTTGCGTTCGCGCCCGGATTGGTAGGGGTAAGTCAATTGAAACGGTCGCTTTGTGAATGTCGACGCGTCTCCATTTAGGGCCGCGCAGTCGCCTCGGCGAAGTGGTGGACGCGCGGCGTGGGCGTTGCAAGGGTTTGCCACCAGGGGGCAGGACGCTCTCGCGAAACGCCGTTTATTGTGAGGTAGACGTGTCCCTTGCAGGGCTGCGTGATGATTGCGATGCGATGGCGGTTGGGGCACCCATTCGCGCCTAGCTTGCGTGGGTGCCCTGAGCGGGACCCTGGCGTGTATGATTTTCTTGTTTTTATTATTAGTCAGGGTTGCGCGGTCGTCCTGGCGCGGCAGGCGCGGCGCGCTGGGGGCCGCGGCGGATGGGCCGCTAGCGGCGCTTTTGTGTTCAAATTGCGGAGATGCCCCGCGGCGCCCAGTTTCTTGCGCGCCCGCTCACTTCTTGACGTTCGCAGTAAAGAATCGCAAAGGAAGCTGCGCTTTAGCCGGTCAAGGAAAAGCAGCGCGGGCGACGGGGATCAAGGAAGGGGAGGGGGGAGGGGGGCAGGGGGGGGGGGCGATGCGCGCGCGAAGCATTTCTCTGCCGTCGCTTGCGAATCATTTCGCTCTTGAGAGGGTCTGCGTCCGCGGACAGTTGGCCCGTGCAGTCCATGCCTGTCTGAGTCTCTGCCCTCCCCCTCTCCCTGGCGCTCCCCCGCTCGCTGTTCGGCTTCTCGTGTTCTCTTTTGTGTGTGTGTGTGTTTTTTTGGGGGGGGGGGTTATCCGCCTTTGCGGTGCCTCGCTGGTTTTGCTGGCCACTTGGGCTTCTGGGCGCGCCGCAGTTAGCGTCGCTTCGTCCGCCAGACCTTCTTTGCGGCGGGTTGTTCTGAGCTGCGTCGTAGGCGCGCGCGTCGTTGCCCCTGTGCGCGCCGTGCTGCGGCCGCGCGGTGGCGCGTTGCAGCGCGTCTCTGCCCTCTGCCTCTTCGCGCCATTCCTATCTGCCCCGTCCGAGCCCCGCTTGCTGTCGGCGGATGGGCGCGGGGCGGCGCCGCGTCTTTTATTTTTATTTTTTTGTTGGGGGGTATTTGTTTCTTCTTGCTCTTCCTTTTCCATTTTCGCCCCCCGCCCTCCCTCCCTCCTCGCTGACCCTGCGTTGCCATTCGGCGCCGGCGGACGCGCGAATTGCCCCTGCTCGGGCGCCCAGGTTGCGAGGAATTCGCAGGCGACAGCGCCGAGACTTTTGGCTGCGTGGTCGGGTTGGTTGGTCGCCTTGGTCCGCGCGCCCGTCGTTGTCGAGCAACCTGATGAAATTGTCAGGCGCGCGCCCCCCCCTGCAGACCTCGCGCCCGCCTTGCGGGGGCATTTCAAATGATGCCGTTGTTTCGTGGTCGTTTTTTTTTTTTTTTTTTTTTTTTTTGTTGTTGTTGTTGTTGTTGTTGTTGTTGTTGTTGTTGTTTTTTTCTTCTTTTTTTTTTTTGGGGGGGGGGGGGGCGGCGCGGCTGTCGCTCGACTGCGCGGCGAACGGGCGCGCGGCGCGGTGTTCACTGGGCCCGAGTGTTTACCGGTCTTGCGGCGCCCGCGCAGGGCCTGCCTGGCGGCGGCCGAGATCAACTGCCGCGCGGGTCGCGCACTTCTCGTGGCTGGGGCAGCGCGAGCGGCCGTGCGGTTCGTGTCGCCAGCAGCCCGCGCGTTTCGCGCTGCCCGTGCGTCTCGCCCACCCCGCTGCATAGGGCGCCCGCGCGTTTCGCGCGGCCCGCGCGGCCTCGCCGGCCCAGCGCGGCCCCCCGCCCCCTAGCCCCGCGCGGCCCGCGCGGAGCACGTGGCGTTTGCGTTTCGCGCAGCTCCTGCGGCCCACGCGGGCAGGCGCCGCCCCCGCGACGGGGCCCCGAGCTCTTGCGAGAGGGGCGTCACCTGCGCGCGGGCAATGATATTGATGTGCGCGGTCTGTCCCCGCTCCGATTGGCTTTCTCGTCTTCCGCTCTGGAGTTTTCTTGCTCGTTGCTCGGGCCCTCCCTGTCCCCGTGTTCTGCGTTGTTCCCCCGCTTCCTCGCCGCCGCGCCTCGCCTGCGGCGGGCTGGCCCGTGCCGCGCCCCAGGTGCGCCGGGCGCCTGTCCACCTCGCGAATCGCTGCAGTCGCGCGGCGGCGCGTTGCCCCCCCTCCTGCGAGCAATTTTTTCTTGCCTCGCCCCCCCGCCCCGCTTCGCTATCTGTTTGCGGGCGGGCTTTGGGCGGCGCTCCGCCCTTCCGTCTCCGCCCGTTCGGCCCAGGCCCCAGCGGCCAATTGGGGGCGGGGCGGCGTTGCGCGACGCCTCTGTCTTGCGGGGGCGCAATCTCAGCCCCTCATTTTCCGGGTTTTCCCCGCCCCCGCCCCCCCCTTTATCGCCCCCGCCGCCGCGCGCGCCGTCCCCCTTGTCATGGCGCCCGCGACGCGGGGGGGTCTCAATCGCCCAGTGCCATGACGTTTGGCTGTTTGGTTGGGTCTGTTGTTTGGGCTTTTGGCTGCGCGGCGGGTTTGTTGATTGATGTGGTTTCGCTCGCCCCCCCAGTCTGTTTGGGCCTCCTGGCGCCCTCTTGGGGCGGAAGGCTCGGATTTTCGGTCCGTGGTCCCCCTTTTGGCCCCCTCTTGGGCCTGTCTTCGGGCTCTCGTGGGCCGTCTTGAGCGTCTCTTCATCGTGTTGTTAGGGTTAGGGGTTCTTTTGTTCTCGATGGTCCCTAATTCACTTCCTCGCGGAGAAAATGGATCGCATCTCCGCCCTGCGCCTCCTCGCTAACCTCCGTGTCCCTTCCTTCGCGGTCGGCGTGTGCCCGTCCAACCATCAAAAGGCCCTGGACCGCAACGAGTCATCCTGAACACTGAGAGGACGCGGCGGCGAATACCGCGGCGCCTCCATCAGCCCTGGCAGCTTCCGTCGTGGTCGCGCCCGCTCCGCTCGGCGTAATTTGCCATGTTCAGCCATGCGGGATGCGCGCCTCTTTTCCCCGCGGCGTGACTCGGGCGGCCAATTATGTGTTTGGCGCATCCGCATCCCGCCCCCTCGCCCCTCGACGTCATCGCGCAATGTCATGCGAGTGGCAGGTCCGCCGACGCCCTAGCGCGCTAGACCCACTCGCAAGTCAACCTGCTGACACTTAACCCCAGTCACGTCAGACTAGACTCGCACGCGCAATTCTCGCACATAGCCACGCGGGCTCACTCGCCCCCACAATCAACCATGTTTCTAGACAAATCGTACCTCGATGCGCTCATGCGAGGCATTAGGCTCACCGAGGTGTAGCAGGCGTAGCTGTGCGGTACCCCAAATAGGTGCCGCATTGGAATGGGCGCTGCGTGGAACGCGCCAGCATGATTTGACAGACGCGCGGATGCGTGGCATTTGGGCGCCCCGAGGAACAACCGCCACGGGTTCGGACGCGTGTCCGTCCGCGATCCCATTGCGAGGACGTTCCAGGCAGTTCGTTTGCATGTTTGGCAAATGTTTGATCCTATTTTTAAAGACGCATTATCAGCTCGGCATTGCAAGGGCGCCGCCTGGACACCCTAGCAAGGAACCGCTGGGGAGTAACGCGCCTGCCCGTTCGCGCCCAGATTGTGGCGGGTGGCGGTCTGGCCGTTGTGCGGGACAGACTCAGGAGGAGGAGGAGGAGGAGGAGGAGGAGGAGGAGGAGGAGGAGGAGGAGGAGGAGGAGGAGGAGGAGGGAGGAGGAGGAGGAGGAGGAGGAGGAGGAGGAGGAGGAGGAGGAGGAGGAGAGGAGGAGGAGGAGGAGGAGAAGGAGGAGGAGGAGGACGCGACAGCCAACCCGTCCGCCCGCGACGGAGATTCAGGCCGCGGGCGGCAGGAATCGCGCGGGCGCCGCGGCCGCCGCGGCAGGGCCGAAGCTGCCGAACACATGCGTGGTCACGAATCAGGTTCGGCAAGGGGGACCAAGAGGGCACGCGCGCATCATTCAGGCGATGCCCCTGCTGACCAGACGTCATGTCCTTGTAATAAGGACAGAACGGGGCAGGGCTGATGGGTGTGGCCGTGGTGGCAGGGATGCACAAGGCAAGCTGGGCGATTGGCGGACCGACGATCGGAGCCACAATCGGCGCGCTGATCGTGACGACAAAACGTGGACTTCAGGGAGCAGCTGATGGAGTGGGACTTTTTGGCATGCGAGTTCGAGCGGAGCCGGAGATGACAGCTCGCGGCCTGCGGTTTCGGGTCGAGGCTGGGAAAGAAACTCGCGGTGAACGAGGTCGAAGCGCGACCCTGGGGGGCTGGAGGCGCCCGCCGGCAGTGCCCACTGGAGCTACAGTTGCGTCCACGTCGTGCGACTGAACCTTCGATCCCGCAGCAAAAACAGGTTCTACTCCGACGGGTGGGGCTGCAATGGCTTTCTTTGGGGTTTGCGCCCGCGGACGAGCTGCAGTCAAGGCTTGCATTCGTGGCGACGCTGCTCCAGGCCCGCCGCTGGGGGGCCGTTGCATTCAATCCTTCCGTCTCTTGGTAGGTCTTATGTGCGCATGCCGTTGTTCGCGCGTGGCACAAAACAGCCGTGAGGATATCACGCAACTTGCGCTTCATGGATGCGCGCGCCTTTTTCTTATCCATTCGCGAATGACTGCTGACTTTTTGGCGAAATGCGTTTCTGTTGTGTGCCCGACACGTTGTCATAACATTTTGTCTGATACAATGCGGTTGAACTGCATTTGCGATATGTTCTAAGAACACGTTTTGTAATTATGTAATACCAGAGAATGTCGCGATATGCCCACAGGACTGCAGGGACGGCCGCGCCCTGCTGTAGGTCGGTGAGGTTGCCAGTCGTGGATCTGCAACGTGGTATTTTGCCGAGGCGTTGTTTTTGTTGTTTTCTTGCTTTCCCCCCCCCCTTCCCCCCGGGGCGTCATTTTATTTCGAGTGTTTTGTTTAGGGCCCTGGGCCGCGGCGAGGGCTCCTGGAAGCTGACAGCGGCCCAAACCGCCCCGCTGTGATTTCTGTCAACACGCGCGAGCATGTCTGTGGTTGAACCCCCCCTTTTCCTGGCCTTTTCCTCCTGCTCCTCCTTTTCCTCCTCCTCCTCCTCTGTCCAGTCGCCACGGCTGGCCCCTTTCCAGCCTGCCTCTCCTTCGGCCCTCCCCGCAAAAGGGGTTCAGGATGTTGCTGCCGAGGAGGACGCTGCTTTCTGCGGGCGGGTGCTTGATCCTTGGCATCGCTCGGACGTGTGCATTTTCCTTTCGGCGAGGACCATCGAGGAGCATCCTTGATCATTTGGCGAAAAAGCCACGCACGAAATCGACAAAAAACACAGGGAATGGACGTCCGAGCGATGGCCAGTGATCCACAACATCATGGAGCACAATCGCGGCATGGCACATCGCAGTTTGGCCTGTGTGGCTTTTTTTGGGCGCTGTGCTGCTCACTGGCCCCCCCTGCAGGACTTCGCCTCCCTGGCGGGGCCCGGCGGTTCCTCCCGGGGCGCGGGCGCCTCTGCCGAGTGGGCCCCGCCGTCCGCGGGCAGTGCCGGCAGCGGCACGGGCGCCCGTGCCAGGAGCCCGGCGCCGCGGGCGCCCGCCGCGGCGCCCGGCGGCGGCGGCCGCGGCGTGGCGGAGGCGGCGGTCGAGGAACGCAGATCGGGTGGCCCTGGGGTTAAGTCGGGCCTGTCCCTCTACAAGAGGAATATCCAAAAATAGTCAAAGAGTAGTCCAGGGATAATTTTTTCAAGGGAATTTTAGATTTTTTAGGTGTATTTTCATTATTCGTCGAAAATTCCCCTGTAGGGGGACACGCCCGACTTAAGAGCAGGGCCAAAAACCAGCCGCTCCAAGCTTTCCGGAGCACGGCCCATCACCGGCCGAGCGCGGCAAGAAGCCGTTTTCGGATTTCTAGGCATCGCTCGGACGTGTGCATGTTTTCTTCGGCGAGGACCATCGAGGAACATCCTCGATCATTTGGCGAAAGAACCACGCACGAAACCGAAACAAACACGGAATGGACGTCCGAGCGATGGCGAGCTGGGCACGACTTCGGACGTCTTCGGGCGGGGCTATAGGGCGAGGAAATGTCCGTTCCATAGCCTTCCCGCGACGCTCCGAGAAGGCCGCGGCGCCCGAAACATCCTCCAGAACCGACGGATCTCAGAGATTCTCGATGTTCGGCAGCGAGCGAGGGGAGGAAGTGAGAAGGAGGATGCCTTCTCAGAAGGCGGCGTGGCTTCTCAGAAGGCCACTGGCCTTCTGAGCGACGTTGCGTGCCTTCGGGGAAGGCTGAGCACACCTCTCAGAAGGCCGGGGGACTCCTTGAGCCAATTTGAGGCACCCGAGACGGCCCGCCCCTCCTCGCTTGCCCCCCGGCCTCGTCGCCGAGCGACGCTGTCTTCGCCCTGGCCTCGTCGGATGCCTGGGCATCGCCGAGCGCATTCCACTGCTCGCAGAGCGCCTACTCGCAGACGTCAGAAAGCCATGCACGTCTGCCTCCGATGCAATTTATCATAAATCCCCCCCGGTGGATCCAGGCCATTTGCGAGCAGTGACTCTGCGAGTCGTGGAACGCCCTCGTCGATCCTCGCGCTGCCTGGGCAGGCCGGCGCCCGCCCGGCGGCGCGCCCCGCCGCCGCAGCCGCCGGCGCGGCGCCGCCGCCCGCCGGTGACGAGGAGCTGACGCAGCTCTACGCCGCAGCGGCGTGGGCGCGGCCGGGCCCGTGCCGCGGGGGGGGGTCGCAGCGCGGCGGCGAGGGCGGCGAGGCCCCGAGGGCCGAGGAGGGAGAGGTGCCCAGAGCGTCAGGAGGGGGGAAAAGACACACAGACACAATGAACCGTCGATTCCCCCAGAAATGTGGAAAAATTTGGGAAGTTGGGGGGGAAGACAAACACCCAGAATCTATGGGAAAACATGGGAACTCCTGTTATTTGTGTCTATGTATGTATGTATATATATATATATATATATGTGTGTGTGTGTGTGTCCCAGGGCCCCTTCATAGCGCTGTGGAAGTCGATTAATGGAGAGGAAGCATGCTGCCAAATAAATTCCAGATGTCTAAGACATGGTTCATACATGTCTTATATACAAAACATGTTTGAAACATGTTTAGAACATGTTTTGCACATTCTAAACACACTTTTAATTCAACGAAGCGATTGTTAGAGGTAGGTGCCCATACTGCTACCCTTCTCTCAAGCAGTGGCGAAGCGTCCTGGCTCCCTTATAGGCCTACCAAACTATGTTCTAAGAACCTTCTGTGGTCTCCACGAAATGTTCTTAGAACATTTCGTGGAGTCTGTCTTGTTTCATCACATCGGGATCATGTTCTAAGAACATGTTTTTCTTAGAACATTTTTTTGGTCTAAGAACATCCCGTGGTAGGACTATAAGAACATTGCTTTTGGGGTCTAAGAACATTTTTTGGGGGGAGGCCCTGGCCCTCGTCGCCTCCGCTGGATGCACCTCGAAATTCTGGTCAGAACGCACCCTGGGAGAGGTCTGGGGAGCAGCTGCATCGGTACCTCTTGGTATCCTCACGAGGAGGAGGAAGTAGGAGGAGGAAGGAGGAGGAGGAGGAGGCGGAGAGCCTTCGGGGGCAACGATAGGGGGGGATAGGCATACGGGGGGATTTATCGCCCTCGAATGGTTGGTACAACGACGATGCATTGTTGATACCATAGCGACATAACGATGTGCCGACGATGTATAGACGACACATGGGGCGGTCTTCATCGACGAGGTATCGACGATGCATGGGCGACGTATCGGAAGTTCGAGGTCCGTGCATCGCCTCCTGTGCCCATGCCCTGCTGTCGTTGCCCCTCGAGTCTACGGTCGAGGATCAAACATAAACTTTCGGAGCCTCGCGCGTACTTTCTGGATCGGCTCTGTGCCCCCCCTGGCGGCGCGTCTGGCGCCGTCCCTGGCGCGCTCCGCGCCGGCGAGGGGGTCCAGCGCCGATCCAGGAAATCCGCGCGCAGCTCCAACAGTTAATGTTTTTGTGTTGTTCTTTTGTGCACATCGACCTTCCATGTGGCGTCGGAGTAGATGGGGTCGGAGGATGACGCGGCATCGCCGATGCATCGGCGATGCGGCTCGATGTGGGGCCAGAATTTCTCCACGCAGATGGCGACGATGTATCGCCGATGTGTGTTTTTCGAGGTATCGGCGATGCGTCGCAGATACAGTGCTGAGATATCGGCGATGCGGCGCGAGCCTCCGACCCCATCCCGTCGGGCCCCGTGTGGGAGACCTCCAGGGAAGTTTCAGATCGCCACGCGGTGTGCCACGCTGGCGGCCCGCGTAAGCCGCGGCGTGAGGTTCCTGTCTCTTCTCGCGCGGAGCGTCGCTCCGTTGGATGTACCTCGACATTGTTCGTACCTGGCGTTTTGCCCTCTTTCGCAAGCAGCGGCAAAGCGCACTGAATTGCCTGCATGACCCACCGAGCGATGTTCCAAGTACCTTCCGTGGTGGGCGCGAACTGTTCTGGGAACATGTATGGCTGAGACCGTTTGGGTTTAATTAATCGGTTTCATGTTTCAAGAATGTCTTAGAACCTGCGCTCATTCTGAGGACACGTCGTGTTAGGCCTAAAGGAGTGCTGGGACGGTCGGTCCCTGCTCAACCGATACCCCTGAGACCCGGGCGTTGCATTCTTGTTCATTCTTGGCGGTTTCGCCATGTCTCGGGCCTTGAGCCCTCATGGATCGATTCGGCTTGAAAAACCTGGCCACCTGGAGTCTTGACGAAATCGAGACGGAGGCGTTTCATCGTTACTTGCTTGTAGGGTATAGGGGCCCCTGGCATAGGGATTCAACCCGCGACGCTGAATCTCAAGGGCCGCTGCCCTCGCCTCGCTTTCGTCCTTTTCGGGCCTCCTGGAAGGCCCTCGCCGCCACGGTTTGATTCGCCTCGAGATTTTGGTCAGAACGCGACCCGCGACCCCAGGAGTCTCCCAGACCACCCGCGATCGAAAAGCCATCCGCCACGACCGAACATCGAGAGAACCACCGCGACCGAAAGAGCGTTCGCGATTTGTCACGATTGGTCCTAGCGACCGAACTTTGGGCTCCTTCGCGACCGTTGGCGACAGAACACGGAGACCCGTCGCGACAGTGCAGGCGTCGGTCTCTCTTAGTCCCCGCCGAGGCGACGCAGCCGTGCGCTGGCCTTCCCGGGAGGCCGCGGCCCGCCCTGAGGTCGCCGTCGGAGGAAAACAGCCTGAAGTATGTCCCCAGCCCGAAGCACCCTTCTTCCACACCCTCCAACCACAGGGGGGGCAGGATTTGTCCGCCTGTGGCGTTGCAGGTAGCTGTCGGCGAGTGGCTTCAGGCTCGTGCGTCAACTGAAGAGCTCTAATCGGTAACCCTGTGGTCCGGACCTCCCGCCTGCAGCCTTTGACTGGTAACCTTTTGGTGCACGCCTCCCACCTGAAGGCTTCGAGTGGTAACTCTTTGGTCCAGACCGTCCGCCCGAAGGCTCTGGAAAAAAGAAAAGAAACGGAGTCGTGTGCGCCGACATTGGCGCGTAAGCTGCCCGCGTAAGGTCGCGCGTAAGCGCCCTCGTGGCCAGTGTGGCGTGCCGCGCTGGCGGCCCGCGTAAGCCGTCGCGTTAAGCCGCTGTGTCATCTCGCGTGAGACCCGTCGTCGCTCATGTGGCTGATTTCATGGTTTTCTCGAGGTACAATTGCGCCATACTTCGCAACACTGGGCCCCCTGGCGGCGCCTCCAGCGTCGCCCATGGCGCGCTCCGCGCGCCAGGGAGGGTGTCCCAGAGCAGATCCACGAAGTCCGCGCGCAGCTCCTACCGTTTATGTCATGTCTTTCTGCGCCCCTCGAGAAGAGCGCTAAATTAGCCGCCTGCTGTTCGGCATGTGTGGGAGGTGGAGAGTCAGGGCGATTGGCATCACAATGCCTGAATATCTCGGCGCCGATCTTGAGGATGCCCTCAGTTTGTGACGGCATCGCCGTTTGGCCCTGTCAATCGTCGGGGCATGGACAACGCAGCCCTCCGGTTAGGACAAGGGACGCTCTGAGCTCCCTGGGCCCTTCACGTGCCCCAGGACCCCGCGAAAGAACGACTCGGGATGACAAAATCCTCGGGACCCGCTGCCCTACAGTGCCGTTTTTTGATACATGCTCCGCGTGCGGATCATGTATTACACATGCAGGGTTTTAGGATTAAAGCAACGATGAGTTCATGCATAATTTTATTCCTAAATTAGTCATGTACTAAGAATCCCATATTTTTTGTTCAACAAATCCTATGTATTGAAAGCTGCCCTGAACTGCCAATCACTCGGAATCGCCCAGACTGACTTCAGCTGCGTGTCGGTCGGCCCCCCCCATGGGCGACGCGCGCGCTCAGATAGCTTGTGGCCTCACGGCAGGTGCTCGGTGACTGGCGCTTTCGGCCCCACCTCCCTAGTCTCGTGGAGGACGATCAACGGAGAGGAAGCATGTTGCCAAATAATTTCTAGATGTCTCAAACCTGTGTAAAAGATGTTTCAAACATGTTTAAAGCACGTTTAAGACTTCAATGATAGGACTGTTAGGCTTGGCATCGCTCGGACGTGTGCATTTTTCCTTCGGCGAGGTCCATCGAGGAGCATCCTTGATCATTTGGCGAAAAAGCCACGCACGAAAACGGAAAAAACACAGGAAATGGACGTCCGAGCGATGGCCAGTTAGGGTGTCCACTGTCGTGGCATCCACAACCTCAGCCATGGCATACTTGAAGAGGTTGGTGCCGTGCTGTGTGCTCGGCTCGGGCGTGCGCCTCCACGGGGGGGCGCGTACCCTGGATGGGACATTTGTCATGGGGGGGGGGCGGGGCATGGCCCTCCGACGGAGCTTGCCCCCCCCCCCCTCTCCGTTCCCTTCTCCTCCTCCTCCTCCTTTCCCTCCTCCTCCTCCTCCTCCTCCTCCCTCCTCCTCCTCCTCCTCCCCTTTTCCTGCTTTTCCTCCTCCTCCTCCCCCTATTTCTCCTCCTCCTCCTCCTCCTCCTCCTCCTCCTCCTCCTCCTCCTCCTCCTCCTCCTCCTCCTCTCCCCCCCACCCCGATCAACCCATTTTGGCAGCACGTGACCAGATCCCCCCTGGGGAGCATCCTTCAACCACATCCTGGAGAAAGGAACCCCAGAGCAAGGAGATCAGAGCCAGGACGATGCTCCATGGTCAAAGCCGAAGGGTTCTCTGTGGCAGAGCGCCTCTTGTTGCGCCCCCATCGAGGGCGCAGCCGACCCCCTGCCGCGGCACGGCCTCGCAGCCCGCCGGCGAGGACGACGAGCTGACGCAGCTCTACGCTGGCGCCCGCCCGGCAGAGGTGCACACCGCCCGCGACAGCCCGGGCGACGCGACGCTGCCCTACGACGCGACACTGCCGTACGACAGCGCCAGCTTCGGCCACGCGGGCGCGCGGCCCGCGTGGCGCGCGGCGGCTCAGTGGCGCGGCCCCTGGCTGGGATCCGACGCCGCGGATGATCTTCCGGGCGAAGGGCCCAACCATGTGTAGTTGGGGGTGCCGCCGTCGTGTAGGCCGTCTTCGGTGGAGCTCCCCACGGGGCCACGACACGCGCGAGCGATGTGCCGACACGGGGGTGCGGCGGAGCCGTGCGGGCGTTGCCACTGGAATTCGACGCTGCAAACAAACAAGTACAACGTCGCGAAGTATCGGAGGGAGGAGAAGCGATAGCAACACCACCAGGGTGCCCACCTCCAGCGAGGAGGTCCACGATGCCTCCCCGAGCTGGATGCTGGGGATGTCTCGAGCGAGAGGCGGGGACCAGACCACCAGGGAGGCTCCCCTTGCCTCCTCGCACCTCCTCTCCCTGCTGGTGTTGGTGTCGCCTCTCCTTGTTCCCAAAGTAATGCAGGGAAACGACTAAAAAAAGAAACGCCTCCCCCCCCCCCGGACCCCCCAACATGATTGAGTGGGGCGGACTACTAGAATTCAGCCGCCGGAAACTGTTTTTTAAATCGTCCGCCCCCCGGCGTTTGCTTTTGCCCCTTTGGGGGAACTGATTTTCTATTCGTTCTCCTTCGCTCGCTTGATCACCCGCGGCCGCGGGGGGAGGATTGCGGAGGGGGGACGGGGTAATTAGGGAAGGGGTTTTCGAAGAGGCGCTTGATCGTCTTTGTCCTTGCGGACGGCCGCCGGTCGTCCTTGCGGACGGCCGCGGCGATTGGGAGGTGGGGGAGGAGAAGGAGGAGGAGGAGGAGGAGGAGGAGGAAGAAGAGGAGGAGGGGGGAGGACAAGCTAGGTGTGCTCGCGTCATATATGACAGCCTACCCCTCCCTCCCATCCCTTACCATGGCGTAGATCCCCTCTCTACTCGCACAGTTGGATGTCGAGCAGGGCAATGATCCCGAAAGGGCACGCGATGCATTGTAGAGCACGGCGTGGCAGGGCGTTGAATAGCACCGCAAAGCGTACTATGTCACAGCATGGCGTGGCGTGGAGTAGTGCAGACTTGCACGACACATCTTTGCAACGCAAAGCATGGCATCGCACAGCGGCCCCGAACATAACATTGCATAGCACGGCGTTGAAGATCAAAACGTAGCATGGCAGAGCACGGCGTTGAAGATCAAAGCGTCGCATGGGTAGCCTCTTCCTCCCCGGCGTGGACGGGGAGGAGGAGGAAAAGGAGGAGGAGGAGGACGAAGAGGAGGAGGAGGGGGAAGAGGAGGAGGAGGAGGAGGGGGAGGAGGAGGGGGAGGAGGAGAGGAGGAGAGGAGGAGGAGGAGGAGGAGAGGACGAGCTCGCTCTGAAAAAAAATCGCCCCGTCCACCCCCCTGGCCCCCGCGCCCGGGATCGCCACCCCGTGCCCCCCCCCCCCTGGCCTTCCAGGCAACCCGGAATTGTCAGCCCCCCGTCTGCCTGCCCTGCCCCCCCGCTATTGCGGGGGCGAGGAGGCCCGCGAAACATTTTTTAATCGTCCGCCCCAACACTTTTTTTTTTTTTATATATATATATATGTATATACATACATATATAGTAAAAACTTATCCCTTCATTACTCCAGGGCTGGAACCCCCAGGCCCAACCTCATCTTGCTGCATTTTTTAGGCCGCGCGCTGATCCGTGATGATCTTGGCCCTCGACCCCAGGCCCCAGACTCACTATCCGTCTGCGGCACTGTTCGAGTCGCACCAGTTTGTGGTGGCCCTTCGTCGGCGTCGCTCAATCGTACGAATACTACTACAAGCCTCGTCACAAATAAACAGAAGACTTGAATTCGGTGATTGTGGGGTCAGCGTTACCCCAATGCTGACGGATGCCTGTTGACTCGGACGCGGTGTTGTCCAAAGACCGACCCACCCTCTCAGCATTGAAGAACGCGCTTTCTGACAAGTGTCCGAAAGCATCGTGCTCAAGGATTTCAACTTCTATTTCTGGATATTTTTGACGAGGCTTGTAGGTGTGCGTGCCCCCCCCCCCCGGGGCGACGTGCGTGCCGAGAAATCTTGTAATATAAGCCCCGTGGCGGGCGCTTTCTGGCCGTACCGGCACGACCAGCCGTTTTCCTTATATGTCCGTGTCGGACGCACGCCTCCGAGGAGGACACGTGATACTAGTGTTGTGGAAGTCGATTAATGCAGCGGAAGAATGCTGCCAAATAATTTCCAGATGTCTAACAGATGTTTCAAACATCGTTTAAATACGTCAAACACAAATTTGAAACACGTTTGGACTATGTTTTACACATGAAACGCACATTCAATTCAATGATCAGATTGTTTAAGTGTCCGTTGTCATGGCATACACAAAACTAGTGTATCTTTTTGCGTCCCATTCCTCGTGCCGCATTGATTTGTCAGGGTCCCCTGGCCCCGACACGGGGCGAGCTCGCCCGACACGGGGCGAGGCCTCGAATCGACATAAACCGGTCCAGAGCGTCCTTCAGAACGCTCTGGATCGGCCGCGGCGTCCCATACATCCTCCCAAGCCCGCCGATTCACAGAGCTTTCCGATTTATATCGATCCGATGTTGTCTCGATTATGTCTTCGTCTTGGCGCGACCTGTGATGGCCCCTGAGCGTTCTTAGAGCGTTCCGGAATGCTCTGAGAAGGCCACGGCGTACGATGCATCCTCCAAACCCGCCGATTCTCAGAGAGTCTGATTCATATCGGTCCGATGTTGCCTCCACTCTGTCTTCGTCTTGGCCAGGCCTGTGATGGACCCTGAGCGCTCTCAGAATTTTCCGGAATGCTTTGAGAAGGCCGCGGCGCCCGATGCATCCTCCAGAGCTGCCAGAGCTCGGGGATTCAATTTGCCCCCACCCGATTTTACCCTCGTGCTGGCCTCGTCTTAGGTGGTTCCTGGGGCCCGCCGCCCGCTGTGAGGAAGATGCCAGCGCTCGGTGGTCCCTCGGGCTTTGCATCGCTCGGACGTGTGCATTTTTTCTCGGCGAGGACCATCGAGGAGCATCTTTGATGATCATTCAGCGAAAAATGCACGCACGAACTCGAAAAATGCACGGGGAATGGACGTCCGAGCGATGGCGAGCGGGGGTCTGGACCGCTTCCCTGGGGCCAGGGGCTGACCTAGAAAGGGTATTTTTTGCAACTTCGTGAGCCATTTTCGCTGGGGCCCCTGGGGGTCCCTGGGGGTCTGGACCGCTTCCCTGGGGCTGGTTGTTCGTCCTGAGTTGTTTTTTGGGGCGGCCCTGGGCAGGGGCTGACCTAAGCGGCATGTTTTGTTGCAATCTCGTGGGCCGTTTTCGCTTCGTGCCTTTTGACAGCAAGGACGGACCGAAGGCACGACGAGGGAAGCCGACCACAACACGAAGACGAAGAACACTGTTTGGGCCGATCCCTGTTTTTGCTGGGGCGCACCGCCTGATCCCGAGGCTCTGCCTCCTCCCGGCCTCGCCCTGAGGCTGCGCTCCTTCCCTCCTCCCCCTCGTTGTGAATTCAAGCTTCGCGCGGCCCGCTTAGCTTCCACCGGAAGAGGTGCGCTCTCGACCCGCGAATCAAAATTGTTTTTGCTGGGGGCGCCTCGAAGACACAAAACGAGGGAGGCCGACCACAAAACGAAGACGACAAGCGCTGTCTGGGTCGATCCCTGTTTTTGGGTCGATCCCTGTTGTTGGGGCGATCCCTGCTTGGGTCGATCCCTGTTTCTGCCGGGGGCGCCTCGAATCTCCGGGCCTGGGATGGCCCCCTGGAGGCCCGACGCCTGGCGAGAGCTCGCCCCGCGGTGCGCAGACATGGCAGCGCCCGGCTCCCGGGGGCGGCGCCGGGGCCATGTCTTGCAGGAGGGGAAAAAACACAGACAGAATGAGTCGTCGATTCCCCAGAATATGGGAAACTATGGGGAGTGGGGGGGAAGACAAAAATACAGGAAATATGGGAAAAGTATGGGGAATCCTGTTATTTGTATATTTCTCTCTCTCTCTCTGTGTGTGTGTGTGTGTGTCCGAGGGCCCCTTCAGTCTGTGTACACGGGGGCATCCTGGCGTCAGGAAATCCAGCTACACGTGGGCTGATTCTCTACCTCGCCCTTCGCTATCCTGCTCTCTCGTCCCCCGGAACGGGGCGAGCTCGCCCGCCGAGGGAACGGGCCCGGAGGGAAACGGGTCCTGATTTTTGTTCGCCGGTTTCGGGCTCTCGGGACCCTCCATGGGCTTGGGGACTTTCAGAGAACGATTCAGGATGAAGAATCGTCCTGCGGGAAGCCCCAGGGCCCCGGACTCGTTTCCCTCAGGACCCGAAAATCGGGGGTGGACAGACTTCCTGGCCGTTCTCGGTTCGCGATCGAGGGCGTCGCGGCCGTTACTTTTGCGGGTCCACGCCCGTCGGCTGCGGTCCCTGGTCGTTTTCGCTAAGGGGAGGTTTACTAAAGGGAGGTCTGTCCGAATCGGGGGCGGCAAAGAGGGGGGTGATGACTAGGGGGGGTGGATATCGTGGTGGGGGCCATGACATCTCCCCAGGTTTCGTGGCGCCTCTTCTTGTTTCGTTGCGTCCCCAGCCCCCTCCCCGCTGGGCCGCGCACATGCCGCCGGCCATGATTTGCACCCCCCCTCCTCCTCCTCCTCCTCTTCCTCCTCCTCCTCCTCCTCCTCCTCCTCCTCCTCCTCCTCCTCCTCTTGGACGCCCCCCTCTTGACCGCTCCCGAAAGAACTGCGGCGCCCGGATCCTCTGGGGGCGGCGCCGGGCGTCCTCCCGCCGCGGCCGGCCCGCCTGCCGCGCCGCCGCCTCCGGCGGGCCTCGTCGCCGCGGCCGGGACCTCCGAGGAGTCGGGGGGCCTCCTCCTTCTCCTCCTCCTCCTCTTTTTCCTCTTCCTCCTCCTCTTCCTCCTCCTCCTCGTCCTCCTCCTCATCCTCCGTCTTCCTCCTCCTGCTCCTCCTTCTCCTCGTCTCCTCCTCCTCCTCCTCCTCCTCCTCGGCGCGGGACGATCGACATGAGCATGGGTACGGAGAGTCAAGCAGTGGCGAAGCGTCCCGGCTCGCCTATATCGGGCCGGACGAAAGGGGGGGATTGGGAAAGGGGGGGTTACGAAATCTGCTGCATGCAGCTGGTTTCGGCCGCACCGCCGGGCCCATCCCTCGATACATGAGCGCCTCTGGCGCCGGGAGGCGCCGGGAAGATCAGCTGCGTGAGCTGATTCTCACCCCCCCCCTTTGCTATCCCCCCTTTCGCCCGGCCCGAGACATGGGCATGGGTACGGAGAGTCTCAAGCAGTGGCGAAGCGTCCCAGCTCGCCTATAGCCCCACCAAGCAATATTCTAAGAAGCTTTTGTGGCTCCCACGACAGGTTCTCATAACGTTTCTGGCTGGGACTGTCTTGTTTTAACACATCGGGTTTATGTTCTAAGAACACAGTTTTTTGTTCTTAGACCGTTTTTTGGGTTCTAAGAACATGTCGTGGTATGACTATAGGAATGCCGGGACGGTCGGTCCCTGCTCAAGAGAGAGTGGGTACGAAGACTAACAGCAGTTCCTATTCGTTTTGACGACCAGGGCTCGCTGTCGGCGTCGCCGCGGACGTTGTCTATTTGAGACGGAATCAGATATGGCCAGGACTCCAGGTAAGGGGACCTGGTTAGCGGTAACGCCCCGGAGCCCCTATATTGGCCAGAATCACTACACCAGGTTTGCCATAGCTGGTGTTTTTTCGGGTCACGGCAGTTCCGGTTAATGGAAATGGGGCGGGAGGGCGCTCCTGGTACGGATCACTAAACTAGGTTCCACTAATCCCAGTTCTGCCAACGCCCGACAGAAGGCTGCCTGCCCAACAGCGGCCGCTGTTGGTTTTGGACAACAGTCGCTGTTGTGCTGGTACCCGTGTTTTTTTCCGTGCCCACTGCGGGCGTCCAAATCAGCCACGCGCGCCAGTTGGGGATAGGCCTTCTCGAAACCCGGAGGGAACAGGCTATATCTCTATCCAGGGGGTAGATCGGCCAGCGGGGTTCAGGCCACGCCAGTGGGAATAGGAATCGGTTGAACGATGCTCACACTTGGGGATTCCGAGGTCACCACGCGGCCCGTCACCACACGGTTTTGTCGACGATCGACGCTCCATCCATACCCCTGCTGCTGCTTTTTACCCTGCGCGCCGGGGGAAGCAGAACACGGAACAAAAACGTTGTCCCCAAGGCCATGATTTCGTCCACAATCGGAAATTGGAGCACATTGTATCAGTGGCGGGTTTTGTTTCAATCCCAGGACTTTCCTGAGGGTCGGGGACGACGTCGGGGTGGTGTGGTGTATACTTGTTTCCCCGATGTCCCGGAGAAACAACGCAAAATGTATACACCAGGATCCCGCACACACCAGGACCCGCGTCCCCGTGCGAGTCTCGGCGCGGGGTCGGACAAAAAGCTTCGGTGTATATAGAGCTCGTTTCCCTGCACGAGCCCGCTCTGGGAGGAGGAGGAGGCGGCGGAGGAGGAGGAGGAGAAGGAGGAAGAGGAAGAAGAAGACGAAGAATAATAAGAACATAAATGCTACTAATAACAATAATACTCATAATTATAATAATCCTAAGAATGAGGCGAATACTAATACTAATATTAATAATAATATTAGTATTAATAATGATATTAATATTATACTAATCCTAAGAATAATAGTAGCAATAATAATATTAATGATATTAATAATAAGAATAATATTAATAATCATAATAATAATGATATTACTGGTAATAATCATAATCATAATCATAATCATAATCATAGTCATAATCATAATCATAATAAGAATAATACTAATAATAATAATGATAATAATAATAGTAATAATAATACTTCTAATACTAATGCTAATACGAGTACTATTAAGAATCATCATCATACTGATACTAATATGAAGAAGAAGAAGAGGAGGAGGAGGAGGAGGAGGAGGAGGGCTCCTCGTGGGGGTGGGGATCGGTGAAATCCGTGCTCACAGCTGGGCATGCCGAGGTCGCCGCGCGGTCCGTCACCGCGCGGCCTTTGGGGGGGGCCCGCCGAGGAGACGCTGCCGTACCCGTCGCCCGCCGCGGGCCCGCCCTCGCCGCGGGCCGCGCCGCCGCTGCGCACCGCGCGCCGCTGCGGCGGCCGCCTCACGGGCGAGGCGGCCCCGTGCTCGCCAGCGAGTCGCGGGGCCGCCAGCAGCAGCATCTCGGCGGCGACGATGGGCAGAGGAGGAAAACGTAGCCATACCGCTGCAACTGCCTCGTGTCCCCTCTTTGGGCCTTCTTGGAGGCCCTCGTCGCCACTGCTGGATTCTCCTCGAAGCTCTGGTCAGAACGCAGGCTGGGAGAGGTCCGGGGAGTAGCGGTATCGATACTTTTTTGGTTCCCCAGATAGGAGCGAATAGCGCAGGGGTTCGACTACACGTCAGGGTGACCCTTCGCCTGAGTGACCTTTGGTGCGGGCCCACTGGGGTCCTCCGACCGCCGAACGCGATGCGGTAGCATCGGTTGCTCGCTTGGGTTTGGCCACCCTGCGCCGCCGGCGAAGCCGCGCACCGGAGGTCCCTCTTGCCTAGGGTCACTCTGTCGTGTAGCCGAAGGGGTCGGCATTAGAGTGGAGGCCCATGCCAAGAAACACCCTGCTTGCCTCCAGGGTGCCTTGGGTTACTTAGGTTTCGAGGGTTTTGTGCTGGAAAGCGTGATGCCTTTATAAAAACGTCGATGGCCGTCCTGGGATCTCAGGGTTGGGCCTCCCGTGGAAGGTTTTTTGTGGCGGGGGGGGGGCCTCGCCAGAAGGCATGGACCATCGGCGCGCCCGAATTCATGTACAGGCGGCCCGGATTAGTAGGTCGACCCTGCCAGATCCAGGGTACCCTCGTGTCCTGTGTCTTGCGACCCATGCCTCCTGCATTTCTGTGGCAGCGTGGCCCTCGGAAGGGTCTTGTGCCCTCTCGCGTGTCCCGTCCAATCGAGTCCGACTGTAGGCGCAGGGGAAGGAGGAGGAGGAGGAGGAGGATGAGGAGGAGGAGGAGGAGGAGGAGGAGGAGGAGGAGGACTGTATTGCTCTCCCCTGGGCTATTCGCCCCCCTCGTCGCCCCCGAAGCAGCGGCGGTCCGGAGCTGGGGCCTGGGGCCCACGAGCTGCCGGGCGGCGGCGTCCGGGGCCCTGGCCCTCGCCGAGCCTGCGGCTCGGGCATCTCGATGGGCGGCGGAGGTACAGGGCTATGATGTTTCGGGGCTGCTTGATGATCGAATCCATCCGTGGCCACGAGAGCCTCCCCGAAGGCCCCCCCCAAAAGGCCTCCTCGAGACGAGGAGCGTTTCAAAAAATCGGGCTCCTTGAGTTGATGATAGTTTCTTCTCCCTCGTGCGCGGCCTCCCCGGCGGGGTCGGACGAGAGGGGGGTCAGGCCTCGCGTGGTGGGGGGGGGCGATGAAAAGGGGGTCAGCGAGGGCTGCAGGAAAGGATCGGGGGTGGACAGAACCCCCAACAGTGACACGTCGATTAGTGAATTGTCCGTTTTCGGATCTGGAGAGGGCGCCGTGGCCGTTGTTTTCCAGGCTCGCGCCCGCCAGGTTTGGACCTCATGTCGTTTTCACTAAGCCACGTTTTACTGAAGGGGGGTCTGTCCATCCCCGAATGTTCCAACCTACTTTAGCCTTGACCACCAGGAAGAATTTCGAGCACCAAAACAAATGTACCGAATGTCGAGGGTGCTCGCGTGTCGGGCCCTGGGAGACGCTCTTCCGACACTGTTTCGACACTCTTTCCACACTTTTCCGGGTGCTCGAAATTATTTCTGGGATGTGGTCCTTAAGTACGATGGGAGCAACATAAGTATAGGGTCAGGGTTGGACAGAAAGCCCACCTTGACACGTCGATTAGTGAATTGTCCGTTGTTTGTGGCCGTCATCTTCCAGCCTTGCGCCCGCCAGGTTTGGGTCCGAGGTCGTGTTCAGTAAACCACGTTTGACTTGAGGTTTTTTCTTCAATCCCCGATAGGGTTCGGAGTTCGTCGAAAGCGTGGCGAAATCCAAACTCAGCCTCCGCCTCCTCTCGATAATCACAGGAGAACCGATGGTTGGTGGGAGTAGGATTCGGATGTCGTCACCTAGAGTTGGAGCCCGCTGGGGGTCTGAGGTGGCCCAGCATGGTTCTGGCCAGCAGGGAGGGTGAGGCTCGCGGTTCTGGGCTCGATTTTGTTGTTTGTTTTTCTGTCTTTGGGGACCGTTTTCGGGACCCAGCACCGTCGAAATTCGATCCGGGGTGAAGATTGCACCAGATGTGCCTTGGGAGGGGTCAGGGGACTTGTTTTGAGCTGATTCCCCTCATTCCCGTGTCTTGATTCCCTGATTCCCTCCGGACCAATTCTCTGATCTGATTTTTTGAGCTGATTCCCTGATTTTCTCCGGACCAATCCAGCTCAGACGCCTCGGCTGGCCCCAACCCAGGAACGCATGTTGTACTACTCGGCGACAGCGGGCGTGACCCGGGAAGGGGGGGGGTCTGATCGCGTCACGGTTCGCGCCACCGCCGTCTGGGAACGCTTGGGAAAGGTTGATCCGATCCTGCATGGCGCTGGCGCGCATCGTGACGTGACCAGGGGGGAAGGGCTCGGCATCGCTCGGACGTGTGCATTTTTCCTTCGGCGAGGACCATGGAGGAGCATCCTTGATCATTTGGCGAACAAACAACCACGCGCGAAATCAACAACAAAAAAAACAGGGAATGGACGTCCGAGCGATGGCCAGGGGGGGAAAGGGGGGTGGTGGGGTGGTGGCGGGGCCTGTCACTGGCGTCATCTCGAAGAAGGCAGCGGACTCCAGACATGTTCGCGTCGTGAAAACATCACGACCAACGACAGGACCGTTTTTTTACCGGTTCCGTTTTGCCGTTTCTTTGCCGGTTCCGACGCCGTTTTTTTACCGGTTCCGTCGCCGTTTTTTGACCGGTTCTGGCTTCGGTTCCAATCCTGGAGCCGTTTTTTTGCCGTTTCCAGTCGCAGTTTTTTTGCCGTTTCCATTTTCAAGGGACATTTTTTCCTTACCTAGGCTCTGCCTAGAGGGGTTCTTACTCGGTGGTTTAAAGGGCCGGGCAGTGGGGCCCGCCCCGGGCGGTTCCCCCAGTATCCGCCCCGCGGTTCCCTCAGTTGCGCCCCTTGGGTTCACCCAGCTTAGCTTAGCTAAGCTAAGCTTGGCTTAGCTTAGCTTAGCTTAGCTTAGTTTAGCTTTGCCTAGCCTAGCCTAGCTTAGCTTAGCTTAGCCTAGCTTAGCTTAGCTTAGCCTAGCTAGGCTTAGCTTAGCTTAGCTTTGCTTAGCTTGGCTTAGCCCAGCTTAGCTCAGCTTAGCTTAGCCCAGCCTAGCTTAGCTTAGCTTGGCACAGCTTAGCTTACCTTGGCTTGCCGCAGCGCAGCATAGCGCAGCGCCGCATTAGCACAGCATAGCACAGCATAGCATAGCATCGCATAGCCAAGCATAGCATGGCATAGCATAGCATAGCTCAGCATAGCATAGCATATCATAGCGCATCCTATCATAGCATTTCATAGCATTGCTTATCATACCACATCGTAGCATATCATAGCATATCACAACATATCATAGCATCGCATATCATATCATGTCATACCATATCATAGCATAGCGCAGCATAGCATAGCATTGCATTGCATAGCATAGCATAGCATAGCATAGCATCGCATAGCGCATCATCTCATAGCATACCATAGCATAGCATAGCATAGCGTAGATGCAGGTGTAGATGTTAATGTAGCTGCCGGTGTAGATGTAGATGTTGCTTTCCTAGATGCTCCAACTCCTAGGTAGGGTCGCACTGGGATACTTTGGAAACGGTGAAAAAGCGGCCCTGCCGTTTCCGGGGCCCACAAAGGACCAGAGGTTCTTGGCCGTCGTTGGGCCTTGGGACGTTCGAAACATTACTCGAGATGAGAAGCAGGCCCGGGAGAAAGTGTCGGGACTTCCAGGGGCCCGTATCGAGACAGTCGGGGCCCCGCTTGCCAAATATTGCAGTGGTGCTTCTAAGAAGACGGTGGGACCTGCAAGAGGGCAGTGGGGTCCGTACTGAGCGCGGGGCTTCTAAGAAGGCAGCGGTGCTTCTAAGGAGACCTCTTGGAAGGCGCTCGGGCCTCCTAGGATCGCCCGCTGCCTTCTAGGAATCTGCGTCCCCGTCTGTGGATGCCACCTCCCTCGCGCCACCCCTGTGGGCGCCGCCGACACTGGGCCAATGTTGGTCAAGCGTAAAGAAACCCATACAGTCAAGACGCTGACATAGGGAACAGTTTGGGTTCGGAAGGGGCTCGATGTTCCTTAGGTTCCTCCAGTGCTGTTCCTCTTGCCCTCCTGGGGTACGGAGGCGCTTGCAGGGCCAAGAAGGGGCTTCGTTCCTTATTTAGCGTTCCTTCTTTCAGCGGCCCGACTGTAACCCTAATAGTAATACATTCGTGGCCTCACTTAGTTTCTTGCTTTTGTTTAGGATATCCCTACACATGGGGGTGACTTCGCCTGACACATCTGCAACACATACCCCCGCATATCCCTAATGTTTCTGGCCTTCCTAACTTAGGCCCCCTCCCAGAGGACTGGGAGCATTTCGATTCGAGAGGCTTGCGTGTTTCCGTCGACCCCCAGAAGAGGCTGGGAGTCCACGGTTGAGGCGTCGCTGGTTCTTTGGCACTATTTGGAGTTATTTGTGGGCGTCTTGGGAGCTGTTTGGTGGCCTGGTGGAGCCTCTTGGAGGCAGTTACGAAACGGCCATTTTTGGAACTCTTCAGGGCCTCTCGGGGCCAGTCTTATTCTTTGCCAAATATCTGAAAGGGCGCCATCCCCAAACCCACGACGTCGTGATTTGTTCACAACGTCGACCCCCAGAGGTCTGCACACCTTCCCCGGGGCCAGTTTTTTTATCCCGAGTCGTTTTGTGACGGTCCCGGAGCACGGCAAGAGCCCCCAGAGGTGGAGATTTGCGAAGAACTTCCCGTCGCGTTTTGTCCACAACGTGAGGGGTACGGGTCCCTCAGGGCTTCATCTTTGAACCGCCACCAGCAGCAGCCAGTCTCCGCCTGGCGGCGGCGCGGTGGCTGGCGGCGGCCTGGGTCTGCCTCCCAGCGGCGGCGGGCGCGCCGACGACGGCCAGGCCGTGCCTCGTCGTCGTCGTCGTCGTCGTCGTTGTCGGCCGCGGCGGCGGCGGTGTCGTCGGCGTCGGCGTCGTCGTCGTCGTTGTCGATGTCGGCGTCGGCGATGGTTATTCACTTCTACAGAATAATTACACGCCGGTCGTTGAAAGTAGGTATTCGTGGAATTCCAGATCCTAATCTATTTCCATCGCCTGCCTACTTCAAGAGTCGGTATGCTATATCTGTTTCTGTTTGTCTTTGGGCAGGCCCGAGCCCAGTCTACTTTACCCACCTTGCTACGTCATGCTTCCGCATACTTCTTCCGACTCGGCTGCCTCGCTTCGGCGCCAGTTACAGCGAGGCTCCCGCTCGAGCGCGGGCCTGATTCCAAAGAAGGCCCCGTGAAGGCCCGGCTCCGACGACAGCGGCTCATGTTGCATGATCGCTACTGCTTCGCCGTGGGCCCGGGGCCAGTGTGGCGCCGCCGAGGAGGAGGAGGAGGAGGAGGAGGAGGAGCAGGAGGAGGAGCAGGAGGAGGAGCAGGAGGAGGAGGAGGAGGAGGAGGAGGAGGAAGAAGATGAGGATGGGGAAGGCGAGGAGAGGAGGAGGAGAGGATGAGGAGGAGAGGAGGAGGATGAAGATAAATAGGAGGAGGAGGAGGAGGAGGAGGAGGAGGAGGAGGAGGAGGAGGGAGGAGGAGGAGGAGGAGGAGGAGGAGGAGTCCGTAGCCATTTTGGCTCAAGCCATTTTGGCTCAAGTACGAAACCGTCGCCCTGCGGTTTCGTGCTTGTCTGCTGCCGAGGGGTTGGCCCGAGGCGTGCGCGCCTGCAGCAGGCTATCTTTCTTACCCATACCACGAGGCTGGTACCTTGTGGCGACCGTTGTCCAGCACGGCGCCGTCAGACGCACGTTTCCGTTTGCCCCGCCCGCAGCCATGCAGCGCTCTGACACATCAGTGCGAGCGGCCGCTGCCCACCGTTTCTCGAGTCCGTCTGCGACCAAGTGTGAGCAATGTGGCTGTGGACGCAACAAGCGATGGTGGAAATGGTGCAAACACTGCAAGGCGCCGATGCCCGCTGCCGATGATGTCGTGCTTCAACGTCCGCGTGGGCCTGGTCGGTCTCCTGGGCCTGCTGCTGATCGTGGTCAAGCCCTGCGACGCGCGCCCTGGATACGACGCGATGCACACATGTTGGAGGCCTCAGCAGCGTCTTCCCCAGGGCCAGGCGCTGCACGACGAGTCCCATCGGTATCCTTTGCTGACGGCACGCGGCCAGGAACTGCTTCGCCCCAACGTTTCAGTTTGGAAGAATCGGCATGGCCAGGCCCCAAGTGTGAATCGCAGGAGCAGGCACGATTGGCAGACCTCATCCAGCTCCTTCGTGCCAATGGTGACGCGGAGATGGCAGCCAAGTATCAGTCGAAGCTGGACTTGCTCAATCAGCAGAAGGCCATCGAGAACATCAGCGCCGGCCAGGCGAAGCAGAAGGTGGAGCAAGCGGAGGCAACCCTCCGCAGGGCCATCACTTACTGCGAGAAGCTGGAAGAACAGTTCGTCACGGCCCAGGACCAAGTTGAGTCCTGTTCGGAAGCAGTGGACAACGCCCGCAGCATTTACAAGCAGGCGGTCCAGAAGCTTGCTAAGTCGGTGGGCACGAAACTGCCTGACAGCGCCGACGCTCCTGCTGCCCCTCGTCTCGACTTGGTTGCAATCCTGGATGGTAAGCCCCTGGACCTCGACGACGGAGGCCTTTTTGGACTTGATGAGTTGGGGGACTTGGTATCGCCCGAGGACCTGGTGGAGGCTCAGAAGAGAAGTTTCGGGAACTGGCTACCGTCTGTTTCGGGCAGGTCAAGGCCAAAGCTGATGAGCTTAAGCAAGAACACACCTTGGCTAAACAGCGAGTGGGAGCTAAGAAGCGGCGATGCGAGCAGCAAGAGGAGCCTGGGCCAGGTGATGCAGCAGCTAATGATGACGAGACTAAGGCGGCTACTGAGGCTGCTGCCAGTCAGGCAACAGGTACCTCGCCCGACTTCAAGGCTGCGCCGTCTACGCCTGGTGCTCCTGCAGCCCCTGAAGCTGAACCAGCCTCCAGTAAGAAGGCCAATGGCAAGCCAGCGCGCCGTTCTGCATCGATCGTCAATGATGCGAAGGCCAAGCTGGATGCTGGGTGCGTCGCTACAGGCCCGCTACAGCAGGGGTGACATGAACTATGACTTCGACTACCAGCATTCGGTTTTGCTTGCTACTCCGTTGAGTGCAACCTTGGATGCTGATCAATACCTTCCAGAGCATCACGCGTCAGTTGGACTTGCAGGTTACTTCTGCGTCGGGGATACCAACTGGAATAATGATGCCTGTCCCTCTCTACCTTATGAAGAGTGTCTTGGTGGGATGCAGACCAGAGTCACCTACGACTACAACCCCTGGCTGCCCAGGACACACCCCTCTTCCCCATCTACTACCTTTGGTTCCTCTACACGATCTACTACTTGCAGTACCAGGAGTGGATCAGCATCTACGCAGTGCGGCGCACTCACTGGCCCCACCTTACCCGAGAAGGGGATGGCCCCGTGGCGGGCCCACGGCGCGAGTCTCCCTGGAGGTTCGGTGTGTGGTTTCCAGCAGAAGTCGCCGCGAGTCCATCGTAGAGGCGCCACCAGACCTCCAGCTGGCCAGGGATGTGCCTCCCCTGGGCTGGAGACACGAGCGACACAGATTACGTCTTTTGCTGGGACATCTGCGACGACTGGTCCACCCACCACGGCGAGGATTACCGCGAGCAGCTCGGGTACTTGCGGTGCTGGGTCCTCCACGCATTGGACGATTGCCTCAAGTGGACCTACCGCCTCGTCTACTGGGTCATCGACCTGGGCGTCAGAACGCTATGCGTCGCCACCAGCCTGTCCTTCCCCTGGGGCACCCTCTCCGCAGGAGGCGAGAGAAACAGCGCATGGGGGAGGTGGGTTGGCAGCTTTGCCAGATTCGCGCATGGCTGCAGCTGGGCCTCGTACCTTTGCGCTTGCGCCCTGCTTGGAACGACAGGCCAGAGCCTGGGCTCAGCGATGGGTCAACAACCCGTATCACGGACTGCAGCCAGAAGATGAGGCAGAATTTCATGATGTGCGTGAGACGTTTTTGGCGCAAGAGCTTGCCCATCCGAGGTTTGCGCATGCCTTGCGCGCACGTATGCAGGCGCCTTGGCAACTGGCGCATGAGATATGTGTTCGTGCTTGGCATAAAGGTGTGCGTAGTCGTCAGAGTTTCCTTCGCTGGTTTCGCAAGTTAAATCGCAATCAGCAGTATGCGGCCGCTGGTATGCACAACTATGAATGGGAATCCTTGAGGAATTGGTTCGCTAGCCATCACCGTCAGGGGCCAGCGCCACCTGTTGGTCCACTACCTGGACAATCACGCCGCGCTCCACGCCGACCAGCAGCAGCGCGTGCTGCATCCTCCAGTTCGGCTGGGACTTCAGCTGCGACGGCTTCGGGTGCACTGACTGGGTCTGCTGGTTCGCCTTCATCGACGGGTGCGACTACTGCTCCCGCGACGGCTTCGTCTACGTTGGCTTCCTCTGCGGGGACGTTGAACCCTGCTAGCTCGGCTGCAGGCCCCTTGCCTCGGCCGACGTCGCACCGGGCTGCTCCGCCAGGTGCTAATGTTGCTCCCGACCCGTCGCCTCATCCTGCAGGCAGGAGTATTGGGAGAGGCCGGCGCCCCAAGGCTCAAAAAAGCAAGGACAAAGTTTGGAGATTTTTCACGACCGACCCTAACAACTGGAACGGGTTCCAGGACGTCTGGGAATGGAAACATCTCATGGGGGAGTTTCCTGACTTCGTTGCTGTCCAGGAGACGCGTCTATTGGCAGGAGACCCTATTTCTTCGGCGACCTCTTGGGCAGGTTTTCGAGGCCTCAACTCCCATCATGCTCCTGCTGTTCTCACAGGAGACCACCAACTAGCTAATTCGGCAGGTGTTGCTGTCGCTGTCCGACGTCATATTGCGAGCAGACACCTTTCGTATGAGCAGCTCGGGGTGGGGCCAGTCGGACGTGGGAGGATTGTCGTCACCCATGCCCAAGCTGTCGTACCTGGGGGAATTCACTGGGTCTCTATGTATGGCTATACTGGAATTGGGTGCACTGGCCTAAACATCCAGCTCTTGGAGGACCTTGGAAAGTTCCTGGAACAGCTTAAGACCCCTTGGGCTCTTGGAGGTGACCTCAACATTGATGCCTCGGACCCTGGGCTGCTCGGCTGGTGTGCGCTTGTAGGTGGCACAATCATTGCGCCCAAGGCTCCGACCTGCCACAAGCAGACCTTGGACGATTTCATTGTGTCCAGAGGTGTGGCAGCTGCTATTACCTCGGTCTCCGCCCTGTTCGCTGGACCTTCGTCACCTCACGTTCCAGTCTTAATGGAGCTTCGGAATTTCACCCTGAGCCAGGTTCTGCATGTCAGGGTTACTTGGAAGGCCTTCCCCACCAAGCCCCGAATCGGATGTGTGAGAGAACTGTCTGAAGCCACCTGGAGTTGGAGCACGGGTGAATTGGACCCCTCCAGCGACCTAGACTCTATTTGGCGCCAGTGGTTAGATAACATGGATACCCACTTGTGTGACCAGTTTGATATCTTCGGCCCCGACAGGTCCCAGTACGCCGGGAGATCTCGAGGCTTCCAGAGGAAGAAGGTCCAACTCAAGGATGCCCTCAACAGGCAGTGGGATGCGCACTCTACCCCTAAGGCCCGCTCGTGGCGTACCTTTCGGTCTACCGTCATGCGCCTTCGAAGTTTTTGGGGCCGCCCTGATGACTGCCCCCCTGATTGTTTGCCAGGACCTCCTGAACATTCTAGGGAAGTGAGACAAAAACGATCTCACCTCCGACCTTATCCTTGGCCAGTGCTGCTTAGATGACCTCTTCGCAGTGGCTGCTCGTGGCGGCGACGAGTTTGAATTTTTGTCTGAGCTGGCGGTCGAGGTAGCGGACAAGGTTTTGATCGAAGGAGGAAGGGTTAGGTGGCAGAAGTGGCAGAGGTGGGCTAAGGAAGCTGTCGGAGGAGGAGGAAAAGCTGCACGCCGGTTTGCGAAGGATAAGCAGCAGCTGCGACCGCCAGAGGACCCCACAGGTGTGCCCGTTATAGGTGATTCTGCTGTCGACAGCCTGTGCGACTCCTGGGGCGCGATGTGGCACGATGCCAAGGCGCGCCTGACATATTTTCAGAGAGTTGCCGCCCAGAACGCTGCGCTCCCTCAGCCTAGCCTCGACATGTTAGACGCAGCCCTAACACGCTTTCGGCGTGACGTCGGCCGTGGTATCGATTGCATCATTCCGAGGTCATGGCTCCTTTTGAGTGACGATTTTCGGAATCGACTTTTGGATATCTTGATCCTCTGGGAAGAGAAGCCTCACCTTTCGGATAAATGGCCGACCATGATCGTGTTCACGGGTAAGCCCGAGTCCCCTGACCTCAGACCCCTGGCTCTGATTATCTCCCTTGGGCGTGCATGGGCTCGCCTACGACAGAGCCTGGCCAGGTCTTGGGAACAATCTCACCAGATATCTGCGTTTTGGGGCTGCTCTACTAAGGGGTGTGACACAGCAGGTTGGGCACATAATATCACGTCACATTATGCTAAGACTATCGACTTCGACTCAGGCACGCTCTTCACTGACCTTTCGAAATTCTACGAACGTATCTCGCACTATCGGCTATTCGAAGAAGCTGTAGCAGTTGATATGAACCTCAAGCTCATATACGTGGCTTGTAGCTTGTATTCGGGGCCCAGGTGCCTCGCGTTCATGGACGCTATCTCGTCGGTGTTTAAAGCTAACGGAACGGTTCTGGCTGGATGCTCCCTGGCTGCCTCCCTAGTCAAGGTCCTGCTTTACAGGCTCATGGTCTCTATAGCAGATAAGTTTCCAGCTGTGTTAGTCAGGAATGTAGTCGATGATGTACATGCGCAGTGCCTAGGATCGACTCGCTTTGTCGCTGCACAACTAGCAGGCGCTGGACGCCTTTGCCTCTGGGTACAAGCGTTTGGAGCTGGTGTTGGCGGCCAGCAAGACTCACTTCGTTGCCTCCAACCCCGAGTTGGCGGACGCTCTGAATCAGGAGTGGAAGGAATTCGGCTTCGCGAGGAAAAAGCACACGCGATCCCTTGGCACGGACTCCCATGATGCTAAAAGACGAGTGTTTCACACGGCTGGGACTCGGTTTTTAAAAAGGTCTTCGGAGGTCCTTCAAAATTTTGAAGTTGAAGCAGGCAGGGGCTAACATCGGATCCACTCAGCGTGCGGGGCCACAGGCCACGGCCTTATGGGGCTCTGGAGTGTCTGGACTTAGTGGGAGACAACTACACCTGCTTCGTAGAGCTGCGGTTGCCAGTTTGCATGTGGATAAAAAGGGCGCCTCGGTTGGCCTCAAGCTGGCTACGACTAAGCTCGGCCGCGTCATGTACCCCTTCTGCATCTACCACTCCCAGGTCATAGGCTTCTGGGCGCGTGCGGTTTGGATAGGTAGGCCAGCCTTGGGAATTTTGCAGGCTGTATTGGTTTCGGCAGCTCGAGATTTGGAACGGGCCTCCAACTAGTGGGCCTCGGCGGCTAGCCCTGCGCATGTGTATCTGTTGTCTGTCCAACAGCTTGGGTGGAGCGCTCCCTCGGCCGACCGCGTCATCATTGGCACTGGGGGAGAAATCTGTCTCACCAAGCTTGCTCCCAAGCAGGTTGTTTGGATGGCCCACCGAGCTGCTCGTAATGTTTCTGATGTGGCTGCGCTTAGCAATTTGGAAAAGTCGCCAGGCTGGACCCGCCCGATGTTCTGGAAGCCTTTGGCTGGGCTCTTGGAGGGCCGTCTGTCGGAAGCCTGGACGGCTAGGCACCAGTCTAGTTTGCGCTCTTTGATTCCTCAGCAACGCTGGTGCCAAGCCAAACAGGCGCGCCACAAGAAATCTGACACTGGCCTTTGCCAGGCTTGTAAGTGCAAACCTGGTACCCTCTGGCACAGACGTTTCCTTTGCCCACATTGGGCCGCCGACCGAGCCAAGTACTTTAGCCCGCGACTGCTCCGCTGCGCGTCTGTGTTGCAGCTGTCGGGGCAGGATCTCGAGAAGGCGGCTTGTGGTATTTTCCATATGCCCATAGAGGTTGTGCATCGGCCACTGTGGGATAGCGAGTGCAATATTGTTTGGATAAAACGGCCTGACTCAGGACACCTGTCAGGCCATGTTTTCACTGACGGTTCTGGCCTTAACCCCACCTGCTCCCTCTCCCGCAGGGCGGGCTGGGCTTTAACCCAGCTCAACGATGACGGTTCCCTGTCAGCAGCAGTCTGTGGTGCGGTGTCTTGGGATCTAGGACCCTTTCAGACCGCGCGCGATGGGGAGGATGTTGCTGTCTTGCAGGGAGCTCGTGGGTTGGTCGTAGGAGAAACGGTTTTCCACATTGACTGCCAGGGCACCATAGATGCTGTTAATGATAAGATCTGGGCTACCTCTGTTCGGCATTCTCGATGCCATCTGTGGGAAGAAATCCACAGGCAGCTGCCATCCATCAGTGCAGTGCAGGTCAAAGCCCACCTTCCCTTCTCAGCTGTTGCCGAGGGGCGCACCTCTGAGTATGAGTGGAATGGTAATTGTGCTGCTGATGTGTATGCGGGGCGTAGAATTAGCCAGCATCCTGACACGTCTGACTGTTTGCATGCCCTTGCTGCCCTGGCAGATATTGTCAAAGAATTTTCGCGCTGGGCTGCTATCCAAGAGGTTTTGATAGTCGAGCGCGAAGATTACGACGCCCTCCCCCTCCCTCCTCGGTCGACCTCTGGGGAGGCGGGTGGGTCTCCCCTCTCTAGCAGTCCTCCAGGGAATTCGACTAAGCGTTGCAAAGGCAGGCGCATTGTTGCCCCTGAAGTATCTGAAGAGCTAAGCATCCTTGCAGCATTGCAAGGACATGCGCTTAGGCAAGCTGAGGTTTTTGTTACCTCTGGGCTGCCGCCCTCTCCGCCTAAGAGCCCCACGGTTCTTGTTTGTGCTGCTTGTGGCGGGTATGCCCGGGAGGCCGTTCTGAACCTTGCCAAACCATGCAACGTGTCGCCACCCTCCGAGACTTTGCGCAGACAGCGCAACCGTGCCCGTAAATTACTATTCCCCTGCGGGCCTCGCCAATGCAGTGGTTGGACTGTGGGGGCTTGGAGGGCCCCAACTCCGCAGGCGATTGCAGCGATGCTTGCTCCCAAAGCCGCTGTGCTATGCTGGCGTAAGCCCACGGCTGATTTTTCAGTACCCAATGTGGCGGTGTGGGGGAGTGATGGGAAAAGGAACACGTTGCTGCTGCCTTCGGTCTCTTCGTTGAGGGTTTTGACTCAGCAGTTACAGATAAAGCCGAAGAAGCAAAACAACTAGCCCTCAAGATGCACCTTGAGGAAGACCAGCCAAACAGGGTTGTGTAATTCTCTCATTTTGCCCTTTGCACCGTCAGAGGTAGACTTGCTGCAGCAATGTTATTCTTATTGTGACTCGTGGATTGCCTCTGGTGCCTCGGGATGTGCGATGATGATGATGATGAGGAGGAGGAGGAGGAGGATGAGGAGGAGGAGGAGGACGAGGAGGAGGAGTAGGAGGAGGAGGAGGAGGAGGAGGAGGAGGAGGAGGAGGGGGAGGAGGAGGAGGAGGAGGAGGAGGAGGAGGAGGAGGAAGGGGGAAGGGGAAGGGGAAGGGGAAGGGGAAAGGGCGGGGGAGGAAGCCTCTCGTTGGCCTCTCGTTGTCATCTTGTGTTGCTCTTGTGGCCAAACAGGGTCGTCGTCGAGATGCTTCTTTGGGAGGCCTCTTGGGGTCTTTTGAGAAGCCGTTCGGGGCCGCCTGGGAGGCATTTTTGAACTTCTGGGGCTTCGTCAGCGGTTGCTGCCTGTCAGCCCCTCTCCGCAGTATGCCTGCGCGCGCGGCTGCGTGCCTGCAAGTGGGCGCCGTATGCCGGCCATTGAGCGCAGCATGCCTGCGAGTGCCGTATGCCGGCCCCCCCCCCCCCATAGCGCAGTATGCCTGCGTGCGCGGCAGTTTGCCTGCAAGTGTGTGCCGTATGCCGGCCCTTGTACGCAGTGCGCCTGCGGTTGCCGTAAGCCGGCCCAGTGCGCAGTATGCCTGCGGATGCTGCCTGTCAGCCCCGGTGCGTAGTATGCCTGCGGCGTGCGTTTGCCTGCCCTCTTGCACTGGGTGCCTGCGGGTTATGTCATGTGCAACCGCCAGCGCGCGATAAGGGCGCCGAGGGGGATACGTGCACGGCGCTTTCCGACGCGCGCGCAGCATCCATGGCGCCGGCTCGCTCAGACATCGTTGAGTTGCTTGGCGATCTGCCTGCTGGCGCATTCGGCGCCGACAAAAATGCCATCAGGGCGCGCGCGCGCGTCTCCGTGCGTCTACCGCGGGCATGGGCCCACTCGCAGCGGCGCGCAAGGCCGATTGGGTCCTCTTCGTCGCAGCGGCCAACGCGGCGGAGGGGGGCGCATCGCCAGCTCCCGAGCTGGTGCTGTGCACCACGGTCGCGCGCCTGATGGCCGAAGCGATCGGGGCGGTCCGCCCGATTGATTACTCGGATGCGGCCATGCGCGATATGTTGATTGCGGCCCTGAAGCCAGGCGCGAAGCCGTTTGCGGGCGATTCTTCCGCGGAGTGGCGCGATTTCGCGATTAAGCCGTGCCACATCAATATGGCGCTGCGGACACAGTCGCGAGCGATGGAAGCCTTCGGGCGGAAGGCCCCCGCCCCGTTGGTGCGCGAGGACGCGGGCCGCCGCACGGCGCGCCGCCAGGAGGGTCAGCAATCGGCCCCGGCGGGGGCGGCCGCCAAGCCCGCGGAGGAGACGACGCGGATTGCGGCGGCAATGGGAGAATACGTGAAGGCCAGCAAGGAATTGCTCGAAGAAAAGCGGGGGAAGCCGCTGGCGTTTGCCATGGAGGCGCGCCGCGTTTTCGCATGCGCGGGCGGCATTGTTCGGCGGCGCGCGCCTCGGCAGGACCGCGTGCGCGAGGTCTGGCTCGGCAAGTTCCCCCGTGAGGGATTGCCGACCGAGGAGTCGATGCGCAAATTCGCGGCCGCGGGCCGGACGGCCCAGTCCCATGGCCGCTCATGCATTGGGAGCGCCGAGGGCGAGAGCCTGCAGGCTCCCTGCTCGGCGGCACGTGCAATGACAAGCTTCCGTTTCGCCGATTGCTCCGCGCGCAGGACCACTGCAAGCCCCAATGGGCGCGAATGCCGAAGCTGGACTCGGTGCCAGCGGGGGCGGGCTCGTGGCGCGATCGCGCGTCGGCCGTCACCGCGGCGAACCGCGCGGGTGCGGCCCTGGACCGAATGGATTTTCTCGGTTATGCGCACTTCCAGGTCGCGCGCGACGCAGCGCAGCGCGCGCGCCCACGCGCGCCCCGTGGCGCGAGGCCCACGTAATGGAGTGGGGGCTTCGCTGCATCCTGTCCAAAGTGTTTGATCCCGTCGTGCTATTGGGATACATGTACCAGCTCGCGCGCGTGAGCGAGGAGCACGGGGGCGTCAAGGCGCGTCCGCGGAGCGGCGGGCCCGATGCCCAGGGAGCCGCGCGCGGGAGCCCGCGCCGCGTCCAGGTTTCCTACACGTACGATTTGCTTCTCCGCCAGAAAGTGGCGAAAGACCTGGAACACGGCGACGAGGATGCGACGGCCTCGTTCACTGCGTTGTCGTGGGGCATTCTGCGCGCCGCCAAGGAGCGCAGCGCTTTTGAGTGGCCGCCGCCCTGGCATCGTGCATCGCGCTGCGCGCTGTAGGAGAGAGTCCAGCAGTCGGACCGCCAGGCGGCGTTCGCCAAGGGCGGGGGCAAGAAAGGCGGCAACGACCGGCGCGACCAGGCGCGAGCCCGCGCGCGCGCGCCCCGCGAGCGCGAGCACGCGTCGCGGCGCGCGAGGCGGCGAAGCCACGGACCCCGGCGAGCCCTGTCCTCCGCCAGCGCTCGCGCAGCCCCCGCCGCGATACCTTCAGCAAGAAGGGGAGCGGA
This sequence comes from Prorocentrum cordatum, assembly GCA_963575745.1. Classification (NCBI taxonomy): domain Eukaryota; class Dinophyceae; order Prorocentrales; family Prorocentraceae; genus Prorocentrum; species Prorocentrum cordatum. The sequence continues at coordinate 94,458 of CAUYUJ010019733.1, forward strand.
AAGGCCGGCAAGGGCGGGGCTCCCAAGGACGCGGGGAGCTCGTGGCACAAGCCTGAGCGAAAGGAGTCCTGGCGGTGGTGAAGCCAGGGCGCCGGCGCTGTGCATGCTAATTATTCGCCCGCCCGAGGCGCGCTCCGCGCGCGCGCGCGCGCCCCCCCCCGCGGGGGCGCCGCGCCAGCCAGTGATGCAGACGACGGGGCCTCCCCATTGCACCCTGCCGACAGCGGTGAGGGCGCAGTGTGGCGCGGGCCGTCGCCCGAGGGGCAGGAGGCGCCGCCAGTGCGCCGCGCGCGAGACCGCCCCGCCCGCGGCGAGCGCAGCGCAGGGCGCGGATGTTGATTCCGACGACGGCGCCGAAGGCGGGGGCGGCGACCTTTGCCCCCAGCAAATCCACGATGCCGGCTGCGCATTTGCAGAGGCCCTTGCCCGCCACTCTACGGGGGCGGAGCCGCGAAGCGCGCGCGCAGATCAAAGCCGCCGTGGATGCGTTGCTCGACGACGAAGACAAGAGGGCGGGCATGAGCCCTCTTTGCCACGCCGCCTGGGCGGCACACTTGCCGCGGGTCCGCGAGATAGCGCCGCTTGCGGGGCCTGGGCGCGATGCGGCGGTGGCGGCGAGCCAGACGAGCGACGCACTCTTGCCAGAGAGGCGCGAGGCGGCGTTGCAATTTTGGCGAGAGCGCAAACGTGTGACGGCTTCAGAATGGAAGGCGCCGCCCGGCACGCCGCTACCGCGAAGCACCGGCGGAGAGCGCGGTCGGGCGAGGCACGCTATGCGAAGTTACCATGGCATGTGCGCTCCGTCCTTGGGCCTGACAAGAACTTGTTGCTTTTGGCCGAAATGATGCAAGCTGCTGGGGTGACCGGCGACGCAGCGCGCGCGCGCGACAGCGGGGCGCGGCTCCGTGCTTGAGGCGTCCGACGAGAATTTGACGCGTGACTTGGAGCGGGGCTTCCCGCAAGTGGGGGTCCTGCCGCGCTCGGGCATGAACGCGCCCGTGACCCCCAAGGGAGCCGAATGCCCATCCGAGTTGCGCAGCCGAGCGGACACTTTGAACGCCGCCACCCTCGAGCGCGTGTCTCGGGATCTGGGGGCCGACGCGGAAGTCACCCAGATTTTGCATGATAAAGCATGCGAAGAGGCGCGCGCCGCGCAAGCCAGCGGGGACAGTCGCCCATGCTGCGACGTCCGCGAGCGTGCAGGTGGCCGCGGGCCAGGCAGCGTGGGTCCGGTTGTCCGACCTGCCACGCGGGGCGGTGTTAAACCCGCGATTCCCTGTAGACGAGGGATGGCGCTGGAAGTTGGAAGAATGGATACGCAAGGAATGGCGCATTCGCCGCGGCATGCACCGTCCCCTCCCCTGGGCGCCGCGCCGGGAGCCAACGCGTCCAGGTACGCGCGATCGACGATTTCACTGCCACGGGCGTTAATGACTGCGCCGCCGCAGCCGAGAGGTGCAGGCGGGCCCTTTCCCCCCCCCCCCCGCCCCTCGCGCGCGCTGTCCGCTCTCCCGTGTCGCCGCGACCGCGCGTAGGGTGGATTCTCTCGATGCTCTGGTCGAGCTGGCGCGGATCGCGGCCGCGGCCGGCACGCCGGTGCTGAGCAAAGAAGATTTCATCGGTGCTTACAAAACGTTGCCCGTGCGAGGCGCCGACCTCCCGTTGGCCCATTCGGTATGGGCCAAGGGAGCCCGCGAGGGCTACTGTCTGCAACTCTTGAGCTGCCCCTTCGGCGCCGTGGGCAGCGGATGCGCTTGGGACCGCGTTGGGGCGGCGCTCCAGGCGCGAGGCGCGAGCGCCGCGGCGGCACGGCGAGCGCCCCGCGAGCGCGGCAGGCCATCCTTGCCAAGCTGTTCTCGCTCGCTTCGGGCCGATTCGTGGACGATCTGTTCCGGGCCGACGCGGACAGGGGGCCCGGCACGGGCGGCCCCCGCGATGCCGCAGAGGTCCTGAGGGCGGTCGTCGAAGACCTTTTGGGCTGGCGCCTGGACGCCGGCAAACGCGTTGTTGCCGAGCCGAGGGCCACTGTGCTCGGCGTCGACGCGGAAGTGCGCGGATCGGGCGATGAGCTCTCGTTAGTATTCGCGATCGGTGGCGACAAGCGCCACAAATGGATCCAAGAGATCGAGTGGGTGCTGGAGGCAGGGAGAATGTCGCCGGCGGCGGCATCAAAACTTGCCGGCAGACTCGGATGGGGCTCCTCTGCGGTGTTCGGCAGAGGCACGCCCAAGCTCCCGCGCGCGAGCGACGCGCGCGCGCGAGAGCGACGGCAGGTGCCCGGGTATACCTCGCCCCGCTGTTCTGGCACGCGCAGCAGCGGGGATGGAGGTTGAAGTCGCGGCTCCGCGGGGCATTGGAATGGTGGCTGCGCTTCCTCCGGAGCGCGCCGGAACGAGCGGTGCCCCTGCGGGTGACCCCGGAGCGGCCACGCTACCTCGTCTATTCCGACGCGACGGGCGGCGGCAGGCGACATACGCGCGCGCCTGTTTGGAACGGCGCCCGCATTGCCCGGCCCGCCCCGCCTCCGCAGGCTCGCGTGGGTCATCATTGGGCCCAGCGGTAAGCGCTATGCAGCGGCTGATGTGCCTTCGTCGATCAAGCGGTGGACGAAGCACCGCAAGACGCAGGCGGGGGCGCCCCGGCCACGCGTAGCCTGGCGGACAGCCCGCCGTGTTGCGAAAGGTCGCGGCATGGGAACTCGTCGCGGCCGTTTGCGCCTTGCATCATTTGCTCGCGACGCTGCGCGATGCGGAAATCGTGTTGTTTGTCGATTCGAAGGCGCGGCCGGGCGCGGGTCGCCGAGCTGCCCGTGCGATGCTCCGCTGACCGCGCCAGGCCGCGCTCGGGGTGCTCCTACGCGGGACCTCGCGCCAGGCAGATTATAACGCGCTCGTGGCAGATATTTGGTTCGCAGCAGCGACCGCGCGGTGCCTCCTGAGCGCGTGGTATGTGCCATCCGCGCTCAACGTGGCAGACGCCCCTACGCGGCCCGCCACGAAGGCGGCCGCGATTGCGGCCATGCACCGCGAGGGCTTCACCCGAGTGGCGTGGCCATGGCCCCGCGCGGCGCCCTGGCATTCGCGCGGGCATGCATAGCAAGTAGCACAGGGCAATTTGTAGGGGGCGCAAAGGCTTGCGCGGCGAGCGCGTGACGACCAGGCCCGCCGCGAGAGGGGGCCCGCGGGCGCCATGCTTGCGTGCTTGTCACACGCGTCGCGGTGGACGCCCGAAAATGATTCGCATCCGGTAGGCGCGGAAGCTCTGCAGTGTCTGACATCCATGCTCGCAGCCGAAGGAGCGGCGTATCCCCCCGACCTGTCCGGATTCACGGCGAAGGAGGCGAGGGAAGTGTTCCCGTGCCTCCGGGAGTGGTCAGAGTGCTTCACCGTGACGCTTATTACTCACGCGCGTAAGCTGACCCACGAAAAGGCAAAGCGGCCCCGGGAGGACGATGCAGCGGCATCGCTCTCCCAGGTCGAGCGCGCGCGCGCAACTCCGCCCCATCCGGCGGAGCAAGCAAGGCCGGCCGCCGCCCGCTGACCCGTGGGCGCGAAGGCGGCGGAAACGTTACTCGAGAAAGCGGCCAAGTGCCCGGCACCGGCACCGGGCTTGCGCGCGAAACGCCGGCCCGGCGGGGGTTTGACGCCTCAAGAAGCCCTCGCGTTGCTCTCAGCGGCAAGGCAGGCACGGCAGGCACCACCGCGCGGCGCCACCGTCCTCGTGCACCGCGCGCGGCGCGGAGGTACCAGCGCCGCCGATGCTGGCAGAGGCAATCCGCCAGCTGACGAAACTCCAGGCTCCGCCCGCGATATTCATAAGCGAAGGCGGCATTCCGCGGGAGGTGCGCGCGAGGCAGGACATCGGCGCGCGGCGGGTGCCAGGAACACCTCGTCGGCGCGCCGAGGAATTGCGGGTGTCAGGAGCAGGACTGGAGTGCATGCGCCGCATCCAGATGGCCGCGCTGTGGCGAGAATTCCACGCGTGGAAGCTCTCGGCATACCCGTATGCCTCGGCGGTGGAGTTGTACGGCCAGGCGTGCGATGCGGCAGGCGTCCCGCCCTGGCCGCCGTGCGCCATCGCGCGGGACATGATGGTGGCGCTCTGTCGCCGCCCGGGGACCCTGTCGAACTATTTGCAGGGCATTCGCTCAGTCCTGCATCTGCTCCGCGCAGACACAGGGTCTTTGGCGGACACGCGGACCCTGGTATTCGGTGCCCGAAAGGTACGGCCGCCGCGCGCGTCGGCCGCGAGCCCATGATATCGGCGGCAGGCGGAACCGCCTGGTGCGCAAAGATTTCGTGCGCGCGCCACGGCCGAAAACGTGCGCGCGATGTCGGATTGGCTGCGCGAGGCGCGGCCGCGCGCTCTTCTAACTGAGCGGCCTGCCGTGCGTGCCGGCCCGCGGGCCTGGCGCTTGGCAGATCGGACGCGGCGATGTGGCCGACGCTTTCGTCATATGCTGGCAGTTCTGCTTGCGCTTCGGCTCCGAAGTAGTGGGGCTGAATGCGCCTGGGCATAGTGCCGTCTCGCTCCACGTAGACGAAGGAAAGCACCAGGTGCAGGTGCAATTCCGCCAGCGGAAGGGGAGAGTGGCTCCCGACCCGGCGGGCCGAGCGCGCGCGCGCGGCGGGGCGCGCCCCGGGCTCCCCGCATCGCGAGGTCTGGAGGGTATGCGTATGCCAGCTCCAGGGCAAACGATTGTGTGCGGTCTGCATCATTCGGCATTCGCTCCGGCCCGGCGGAGCAGCTCCTGCCGGGCGTCTCTTACGTGGACGGGCTGGCTTGCGTCGAGCTCGCCGCTGCCCACCTCGGGCTCCATAGGGCATTGGAGTGGGGGACGCATTGCTTCAGGCGCGGCCGGGCCGACCAGGCATGGGCTCCCCTTGCCGTCCCCTGCCTACCCAGGGCCCGCGCGCAGTTCGTGTCTCTCGCACACAGGCACTCCGCACCGGGGGGCCAGCAGCGCTGTTCTTCGAAGGGGGTTGGAGATCTGTGGCCGCGTTCGGGCACTCCATTCCGACAGGGGGCACGGCCGCGCTGCCTGGGTCGCGAGGGCGCGGCGCTTGGCGGCGCACAGGTACCCGGCCGCAAAGACGCGAGCCATGGTGCTGGCGGCAGAAGCCGAGATCGCGCACTCCGATTCCGACGAGGCGCCGCCCTGCAGGCATCGGGGTCGGGGCTCCGCGGCGGCGCGTGGCGCGCAGGACGCGCCGATCGCCGCGGAAGCGGTGCAGGGGCCGCCCAGGCCGTGAGTCAAGCAGACCAGGCATCTGCGGTCTGCTTAGAGCGCGCTTGGGCGTCGTTCCGCCGAGCATGCATCGGGAGGCGTCGGCGAGGTTGCTCGGCTCCGCGACGCCGACTCGCGCTCACCCCACCGCCTGGCCTGGGCCTGCGCCAGTCGACGGTTGTGCCCTGCGTTAGCGCGGGCCCAGCCTCGACGCGACTTCTCATGGGCGCTCTGGGCAGCATTTGAGCGCGGGGAGAAGTCGCGCGAGCGTCGTGGCCCCTATTGGCTATCTTCTTGCTTGTCTCTAATGCTGCGGGACGGCTATTCACGGCTGAGGCGGATCCCCACCCTGCGCGCCCGCGAGCGCGTTCTCGTCGCAGGTGAATGGGATTTGTCTCACGCGTGGCCGTCCCGCTGGCGGGATGCGTTTTTCCCCACCCGCCCGACCCTGCTGCGCGAGCGCACTGGCGTCGCAGTGGCTGCTAGTTGTGTCGAGGCTGGGCTGACCCAGCGCCAGGCTTGGGGGAGGCGTCGGCGAGGTTGCTCGGCTCCGCGACGCCGACTCGCGCTCGCCCCACCGCCTGGCCTGGGCCTGCGCCAGTCGACGGTTGTGCCCTGCGTTAGCGCGGGCCCAGCCTCGACGCGACTTCTCATGGGGCGCTTTTGGTTGTTTCTTTTACCTGTTTTTTTCTCTTTTATTTTTTGTTTCTTTTATTTTTTATTTTTTCTTGTTTTCTTGTCGGGGCAGCATTTGAGCGCGGGGAGAAGTCGCGCGTGCGTCGTGGCCCCTATTGGCTATCTTCTTGCTTGTCTCTAATGCTGCGGGACGGCTATTCACGGCTGAGGCGGATCCCCACCCTGCGCGCCCGCGAGCGCGTTCTCGTCGCAGGTGAATGGGATTTGTCTCACGCGCGCGCAGCATCCATGGCGCTGGCTCGCTCAGACATCGTTGAGTTGCTTGGCGATCTGCCTGCTGGCGCATTCGGCACCGACAAAAATGCCATCAGGGCGCGCGCGCGCGTCTCCGTGCGTCTACCGCGAGCATGAGCCCACTCGCAGCGGCGCGCAAGGCCGATTGGGTCCTCTTCGTCGCAGCGGCCATCGCGGCGGAGGGGGACGCATCGCCAGCTCCCGAGCTGGTGCTGTGCACCACGGTCGCGCGCCTGATGGCCGAAGCGATCGGGGCGGTCCGCCCGATTGATTACTCGGATGCGGCCATGCGCGATATGTTGATTGCGGCCCTGAAGCCAGGCGCGAAGCCGTTTGCGGGCGATTCTTCCGCGGAGTGGCGCGATTTCGCGATTAAGCCGTGCCACATCAATATGGCGCTGCGGACACAGTCGCGAGCGATGGAAGCCTTCGGGCGGAAGGCCCCCGCCCCGTTGGTGCGCGAGGACGCGGGCCGCCGCGCGGCGTGCCGCCAGGAGGGTCAGCAATCGGCCCCGGCGGAGGCGGCCGCCAAGCCCGCGGAGGAGACGACGCGGATTGCGGCGGCAATGGAAGAATACGTGAAGGCCAGCAAGGAATTGCTCGAAGAAAAGCGGGAGAAGCCGCTGGCGTTTGCCATGGAGGCGCGCCGCGTTTTCGCATGCGCGGGCGGCATTGTTCGGGGATGCGCGCCTCGGCAGGACCGTGTGCGCGAGGTCTGGCTCGGCAAGTTCCCCCGTGAGGGATTGCCGACCGAGGAGTCGATGCGCAAATTCGCGGCCGCGGGCCGGACGGCCCAGTCCCATGGCCGTTCATACATTGGGAGCGCCGAGGGCGAGAGCCTGCAGGCTCCCTGCTCGGCGGCACGTGCAATGACAAGCTTCCGTTTCGCCGATTGCTCCGCGCGCAGGACCACTGCAAGCCCCAAGGGGCGCGAATGCCGAAGCTGGACTCGGTGCCAGCGGGGGCGGGCTCGTGGCGCGATCGCGCGTCGGCCGTCACCGCGGCGACCCGCGCGGGTGCGGCCCTGGACCGAATGGATTTTCTCGGTTATGCGCACTTCCAGGTCGCGCGCGACGCAGCGCAGCGCGCGCGCCCACGCGCGCCCCGTGGCGCGAGGCCCACGTAATGGAGTGGGGGCTTCGCTGCATCCTGTCCAAAGTGTTGGATCCCGTCGTGCTATCGGGATACATGTACCAGCTCGCGCGCGTGAGCGAGGAGCACGGGGGCGTCAAGGCGCGTCCGCGGAGCGGCGGGCCCGATGCCCAGGGAGCCGCGCGCGGGAGCCCGCGCCGCGTCCAGGTTTCCTACACGTACGATTTGCTTCTCCGCCAGAAAGTGGCGAAAGACCTGGAACACGGCGACGAGGATGCGACGGCCTCGTTTACTGCGTTGTCGTGGGACATTCTGCGCGCCGCCAAGGAGCGCAGCGCTTTTGAGTGGCCGCCGCCCTGGCATCGTGCATCGCGCTGCGCGCTGTAGGAGAGAGTCCAGCAGTCGGACCGCCAGGCGGCGTTCGCCAAGGGCGGGGGCAAGAAAGGCGGCAACGTCCGGCGCGACCAGGCGCGAGCCCGCGCGTGCGCGCCCCGCGAGCGCGAGCACGCGTCGCGGCGCGCGAGGCGGCGAAGCCACGGACCCCGGTGAGCCCTGTCCTCCGCCAGCGCTCGCGCAGCCCCCGCCGCGATACCTTCAGCAAGAAGGGGGGCGGAAAGGCCGGCAAGGGAGGGGCTCCCAAGGGCGCGGGGAGCTCGTGGCACAAGCCTGAGCGAAAGGAGTCCTGGCGGTGGTGAAGCCAGGGCGCCGGCGCTGCGCATGCTAATTATTCGCCCGCCCGAGGCGCGCTCCGCGCGCGCGCGCGCGCGCCCCCCCGCGGGGACGCCGCACCAGCCAGTGATGCAGACGACGGGTCCTCCCCTTTGCACCCTGCCGACAGCGGTGAGGGCGCAGCGTGGCGCGGGCCGTCGCCCGAGGGGCAGGAGGCGCCGCCAGTGCGCCGCGCGCGAGACCGCCCCGCCCGCGGCGAGCGCAGCGCAGGACGCGGATGTTGATTCCGACGACGGCGCCGAAGGCGGGGGCGGCGACCTTTGCCCCCAGCAAATCCACGATGCCGGCTGCGCATGTGAAGAGGCCCTTGCCCGCCACTCTACGGGGGCGGAGCCGCGAAGCGCGCGCGCAGATCAAAGCCGCCGTGGATGCGTTGCTCGACGACGAAGACAAGAGGGCGGGCATGAGCCCTCTTTGCCACGCCGCCTGGGCGGCACACTTGCCGCGGGTCCGCGAGATAGCGCCGCTTGCGGGGCCTGGGCGCGATGCGGCGGTGGCGGCGAGCCAGACGAGCGACGCACTCTTGCCAGAGAGGCGCGAGGCGGCGTTGCAATTTTGGCGAGAGCGCAAACGTGTGACGGCTTCAGAATGGAAGGCGCCGCCCGGCACGCCGCTACCGCGAAGCACCGGCGGAGAGCGCGGTCGGGCGAGGCACGCTATGCGAAGTTACCATGGCATGTGCGCTCCGTCCTTGGGCCTGACAAGAACTTGTTGCTTTTGGCCGAAATGATGCAAGCTGCGGGGGTGACCAGCGACGCAGCGCGCGCGCGCGCGCGACAGCGGGGCGCGGCTCCGTGCTTGAGGCGTCCGACGTGAATTTGACGCGTGACTTGGAGCGGGGCTTCCCGCTAGTGGGGGTCCTGCCGCGCTCGGGCATGAACGCGCCCGTGACCCCCAAGGGAGCCGAATGCCCATCCGAGTTGCGCAGCCGAGCGGACACTTTGAACGCCGCCACCCTCGAGCGCGTGTCTCGGGATCTGGGGGCCGACGCGGAAGTCGCCCAGATTTTGCATGATAAAGCATACGAAGAGGCGCGCGCCGCGCAAGCCAGCGGGGACAGTCGCCCATGCTGCGACGTCCGCGAGCGTGGAGGTGGCCGCGGGCCAGGCAGCGTGGGTCCGGTTGTCCGACCTGCCACGCGGGGCGGTGTTAAACCCGCGATTCCCTGTAGACGAGGGATGGCGCTGGAAGTAGGAAGAATGGATACGCAAGGAATGGCGCATTCGCCGCGGCATGCACCGTCCCCTCCCCTGGGCGCCGCGCCGGGAGCCAACGCGTCCAGGTACGCGCGATCGACGATTTCACTGCCACGGGCGTTAATGACTGCGCCGCCGCAGCCGAGAGGTGCAGGCGGGCCCTTTCCCCCCCCCCCCGCCCCTCGCGCGCGCTGTCCGCTCTCCCGTGTCGCCGCGGCCGCGCGTAGGGTGGATTCTCTCGATGCTCTGGTCGAGCTGGCGCGGATCGCGGCCGCGGCCGGCGCGCCGGTGCTGAGCAAAGAAGATTTCATCGGTGCTTACAAAACGTTGCCCGTGCGAGGCGCCGACCTCACGTTGGCCCATTCGGTATGGGCCAAGGGAGCCCGCGAGGGCTACTGTCTGCAACTCTTGAGCTGCCCCTTCGGCGCCGTGGGCAGCGGATACGCTTGGGACCGCGTTGGGGCGGCGCTCCAGGCGCGAGGCGCGAGCGCCGCGGCGGCACGGCGAGCGCCACGCGAGCGCGGCAGGCCATCCTTGCCAAGCTGTTCTCGCTCGCTTCGGGCCGATTCGTGGACGATCTGTTCCGGGCCGACGCGGACAGGGGGCCCGGCACGGGCGGCCCCCGCGATGCCGCAGAGGTCCTGAGGGCGGTCGTCGAAGACCTTTTGGGCTGGCGCCTGGACGCCGGCAAACGCGGTGTTGCCGAGCCGAGGGCCACTGTGCTCGGCGTCGACGCGGAAGTGCGCGGATCGGGCGATGAGCTCTCGGTAGTATTCGCGATCGGTGGCGACAAGCGCCACAAATGGATCCAAGAGATCGAGTGGGTGCTGGAGGCAGGGAGAATGTCGCCGGCGGCGGCATCAAAACTTGCCGGCAGACTCGGATGGGGCTCCTCTGCGGTGTTCGGCAGAGGCACGCCCAAGCCCCCGCGCGCGAGCGACGCGCGCGCGCGAGAACGACGGCAGGTGCCCTGGTATACCTCGCCCCGCTGTTCTGGCACGCGCAGCAGCGGGGATGGAGGTTGAAGTCGCGGCTCCGCGGGGCATTGGAATGGTGGCTGCGCTTCCTCCGGAGCGCGCCGGAACGAGCGGTGCCCCTGCGGGTGACCCCAGAGCGGCCACGCTACCTCGTCTATTCCGACGCGACGGGCGGCGGCAGGCGACAACGCGGCGCTCCTTTCGTTTTTTGTGTTTGTTTTCCTCATTTCCGTTTTTTGTTCCCTTGTTTTGTTTCTCTGCTTGGGAAACGGCGCCCGCATTGCCCGGCCCGCCCCGCCTCCGCAGGCTCGAGTGGGTCATCATTGGGCCCAGCGGTAAGCGCTATGCAGCGGCTGATGTGCCTTCGTCGATCAAGCGGTGGACGAAGCACCGCAAGACGCAGGCGGGGGCGCCCCGGCCACGCGTAGCCTGGCGGACAGCCCGCCGTGTTGCGAAAGGTCGCGGCATGGGAACTCGTCGCGGCCGTCTGCGCCTTGCATCATTTGCTCGCGACGCTGCGCGATGCGGAAATCGTGTTGTTTGTCGATTCGAAGGCGCGGCCGGGCGCGGGTCGCCGAGCTGCCCGTGCGATGCTCCGCTGACCGCGCCAGGCCGCGCTCGGGGTGCTCCTACGCGGGACCTCGCGCCAGGCAGATTATAACGCGCTCGTGGCAGATATTTGGTTCGCAGCAGCGACCGCGCGGTGCCTCCTGAGCGCGTGGCATGTGCCATCCGCGCTCAACGCGGCAGACGCCCCTACGCGGCCCGCCACGAAGGCGGCCGCGATTGCGGCCATGCACCGCGAGGGCTCCACCCGAGTGGCGTGGCCATGGCCCCGCGCAGCGCCCTGGCATTCGCGCGGGCATGCATAGCAAGTAGCACAGGGCAATTTGTAGGGGGCGCAAAGGCTTGCGCGGCGAGCGCGTGACGACCGGGCCCGCCGCGAGAGGGGGCCCGCGGGCGCCATGCTTGCGTGCTTGTCACACGCGTCGCGGTGGACGCCCGAAAATGATTCGCATCCGGTAGGCGCGGAAGCTCTGCAGTGTCTGACATCCATGCTCGCAGCCGAAGGAGCGGCGTATCCCCCCGACCTGTCCGGATTCACGGCGAAGGAGGCGAGGGAAGTGTTCCCGTGCCTCCGGGCGTGGTCAGAGTGCTTCACCGTGACGCTTATTACTCACGCGCGTAAGCTGACCCACGAAAAGGCAAAGCGGCCCCGGGAGGACGATGCAGCGGCATCGCTCTCCCAGGTCGAGCGCGCGCGCGCAACTCCGCCCCATCCGGCGGAGCAAGCAAGGCCGGCCGCCGCCCGCTGACCCGTGGGCGCGAAGGCGGCGGAAATGTTACTCGAGAAAGCGGCCAAGTGCCCGGCACCGGCACCGGGCTTGCGCGCGAAACGCCGGCCCGGCGGGGGTTTGACGCCTCAAGAAGCCCTCGCGTTGCTCTCAGCGGCAAGGCAGGCACGGCAGGCACCACCGCGCGGCGCCACCGTCCTCGTGCGCCGCGCGCGGCGCGGAGGTACCAGCGCCGCCGATGCTGGCAGAGGCAATCCGCCAGCTGACGAAACTCCAGGCTCCGCCCGCGATATTCATAAGCGAAGGCGGCATTCCGCGGGAGGTGCGCGCGAGGCAGGACATCGGCGTGCGGCGGGTGCCAGGACCACCTCGTCGGCGCGCCGAGGAATTGCGGGTGTCAGGAGCAGGACTGGAGTGCATGCGCCGCATCCAGATGGCCGCGCTGTGGCGAGAATTCCACGCGTGGAAGCTCTCGGCATACCCGTATGCCTCGGCGGTGGAGGTGTACGGCCAGGCGTGCGATGCGGCAGGCGTCCCGCCCTGGCCGCCGTGCGCCATCGCGCGGGACATGATGGTGGCGCTCTGTCGCCGCCCGGGGACCCTGTCGAACTATTTGCAGGGCATTCGCTCAGTCCTGCATCTGCTCCGCGCAGACACAGGGTCTTTGGCGGACACGCGGACCCTGGTATTCGGTGCCCGAAAGGTACGGCCGCCGCGTGCGTCGGCCGCGAGCCCATGATATCGGCGGCAGGCGGAACCGCCTGGTGCGCAAAGATTTCGCGCGCGCGCCACGGCCGAAAACGCGCGCGCGATGTCGGATTGGCTGCGCGAGGCGCGGCCGCGCGCTCTTCGAACTAAGCGGCCTGCCGTGCGTGCCGGCCCGCGGGCCTGGCGTTTGGCAGGTCGGACGCGGCGATATGGCCGACGCTTTCGTCATATGCTGGCAGTTCTGCTTGCGCTTCGGCTCCGAAGTAGTGGGGCTGAATGCGCCTGGGCATAGTGCCGTCTCGCTCCACGTAGACGAAGGAAAGCGCCAGGTGCAGGTGCAATTCCGCCAGCGGAAGGGGAGAGTGGCTCCCGACCCGGCGGGCCGAGCGCGCGCGCGCGGCGGGGCGCGCCCCGGGCTCCCCGCATCGCGAGGTCTGGAGGGTATGCGTATGCCAGCACCAGGGCAAACGATTGTGTGCGGTCTGCATCATTCGGCATTCGCTCCGGCCCGGCGAGCAGCTCCTGCCGGGCGTCTCTTACGTGGACGGGCTGGCTTGCGTCGAGCTCGCCGCTGCCCACCTCGGGCTCCATAGGGCATTTGAGTGGGGGACGCATTGCTTCAGGCGCGGCCGGGCCGACCAGGCATGGGCTCCCCTTGCCGTCCCCTGCCTGCCCAGGGCCCGCGCGCAGTTCGTGTCTCTCGCACGCAGGCACTCCGCACCGGGGGGCCAGCAGCGCTGTTCTTCGAAGGGGGTTGGAGATCTGTGGCCGCGCTCGGGCACTCCATTCCGACAGGGGGCACGGCCGCGCTGCCTGGGTCGCGAGGGCGCGGCGCTTGGCGGCGCACAGGTACCCGGCCGCAAAGACGCGAGCCCTGGTGCTGGCGGCAGAAGCCGAGATCGCGCACTCCGATTCCGACGAGGCGCCGCCCTGCAGGCATCGGGGTCGGGGCTCCGCGGCGGCGCGTGGCGCGCAGGGCGCGCCGATCGCCGCGGAAGCGGTGCAGGGGCCGCCCAGGCCGTGAGTCAAGCAGACCAGGCATCTGCGGTCTGCTTAGAGCGCGCTTGGGCGTCGTTCCGCCGAGCATGCATCGGGAGGCGTCGGCGAGGTTGCTCGGCTCCGCGACGCCGACTCGCGCTCACCCCACCGCCTGGCCTGGCAGAGGCAATCCGCCAGCTGACGAAACTCCAGGCTCCGCCCGCGATAGTCATAAGCGAAGGCGGCATTCCGCGGGAGGTGCGCGCGAGGCAGGACATCGGCGTGCGGCGGGTGCCAGGAACACCTCGTCGGCGCGCCGAGGAATTGCGGGTGTCAGGAGCAGGACTGGAGTGTATGCGCCGCATCCAGATGGCCGCGCTGTGGCGAGAATTCCACGCGTGGAAGCTCTCGGCATACCCGTATGCCTCGGCGGTGGAGTTGTACGGCCAGGCGTGCGATGCGGCAGGCGTCCCGCCCTGGCCGCCGTGCGCCATCGCGCGGGGCATGATGGTGGCGCTCTGTCGCCGCCCGGGGACCCTGTCGAACTATTTGCAGGGCATTCGCTCAGTCCTGCATCTGCTCCGCGCAGACACAGGGTCTTTAGCGGACACGCGGACCCTGGTATTCGGTGCCCGAAAGGTACGGCCGCCGCGCGCGTCGGCCGCGAGCCCATGATATCGGCGGCAGGCGGAACCGCCTGGTGCGCAAAGATTTCGTGCGCGCGCCACGGCCGAAAACGTGCGCGCGATGTCGAATTGGCTGCGCGAGGCGCGGCCGCGCGCTCTTCGAACTAAGCGGCCTGCCGTGCGTGCCGGCCCGCGGGCCTGGCGTTTGGCAGATCGGACGCGGCGATATGGGTGCACTTTAGGCCCGGGCAGGCATGGGTGAGTGCTTCATAATGTACGCGCGCGGACACCTTGGAAACGTCGCCCGCGCATGCAGCTCGGGGCGCAGGGGCGAAGAGAGGGGGGGGCGCCCCCCCCCTTTGCTGCCCGCGCCGAGGGGCTGCGAGGAAGGGGGGGCGACGGGCCGCGGTGGCCGCGCTCACCTTGCGATTTGATTTTTCTCGGGTTTCTCTGCTGTCTTTTGCGCTTCGCTTCCATTTGCTTGGCGGTGGCGATGGCAGGCGAATGTGGATTGGCCGCCATAGGGAGTACGTTGCCGGTCGACGCGCGCGCTCGCTTCTGGTGTTTCGTCAGGGAGGTAGGCGTCGAGGACGTCGACGACCTGGCATTTTTCTTTACCACGGTGGAGGCAGTTGCGGCCTCGGGACAGGAGGAGGCGTGGCGGCGAGCTCGGCAGCTCGCGGGGCATCCGCGAGTGGCAGCGTGGCACAGGGTGGCCCGCGAGGCGCAGTCAGCGCCGCCCGCGCGCAAGGCGGACGCTCCGCCACGCGCGCTGGCGATGGTCCCCCCTGGCTTGCGCCCGCCAAGAGGGGGGCGCGGCGCGCAGCGCGCGGCGGCGAGCGCCTCCGGCACAGAGGAGGCGGACGCCGCGCAGCGCGCCAGCGCGGCCGGGGCAGCGGTGCAGCTGTCCGCGTCCTGGGGCCCAGCGCACGGCTTGGCGCGGGGGCTCCCCGAGGGCCAGGCGCAGCGCTTGTGCGGACCCGGGTCCGCGGCGGCGAAGAGGCTGGCGCGCTTCGCGAGCGCGGGGGTCCGGGACGCGCAGCGCGTCTGGGCGAGATGGGAGGCGTGGGCCCGAGCACGGCAGCTCGAGCCCCTCTCCGCGGAGGCTGCTGGCAGCACACTGATGGTGGACGAGTTCATATGTCATATGTGCGGTGAACAAGCCTCCGGGGTGCGCGTGTGGAATCGGTTGAAGTGGCTGCAGAAGTATCTCGGTGCGCCGTTCGCGCTCGAAGACGCGATGAAGCCCGACGCGCGGCCCGCGAGCAAAGCGGGGGGAGAGTTGCGGCAAGCGACCGTGCTCGAGCCGTGCATGGTATCGTTCCTGCATCAGATACTTGCCGCACAGGCAGCGCAGCGCGGTTGGCTCGAGGTTCCCGCCGCTGCAGCGATCGCGCTGTGCCACGGGTGGCTGAGATTCCAGCATTTGTCACGGTCGTACCCGATTGAAAGGACGAGAGCGCTGGCCTGGTTCAGATGTTACCGCGGAAAGCGCGGCGGATGTTTCGATTGGTGCCTGGTGCGGACCGCGGAGCCGCGTTGCGCAGCGGATGTGCTCTGGGACGCGTGGCATAAGCGCGCAGGGGCTGCCGGCGAAGGCGCCCCCCTGCCAAGGGGCCTCGCGGGGCACGAGGATACGGGGCAGCTCTGGCGTCTCGCGCACTTCTCAAAGTTTCTGCAGTCTGAGATCGGCCTTTGTCTGAATTCACCGCTCGAGAGGAAACTGATCACGTCGTGCAGCCTGAGGCGTTTCATGCCGACGTTGGCGGAAAGCGTGCAGCTTCCGTGGACAGAGCGCGTTGTTGGCGGGGGCTGGACGCCCCGCGATGGTGGCGGAAGCGCCGGCGCCCCGAACATGATGCCGTTGCGATACGCTGGAACCAGACGTGAGCAGCAGGGTTTCGTCCGTCTGTACATGCACGAAGTGTTTCACGAGGCCGTGGCCAGCTTGCCAGCCCCCCTGCGATTCGAAGGGGTCAAGGCTTGGTGGGATACGCCAGCCGCGCAGGAGGTCGCAGCGGGCGCGCGGCGCCGCGCGATGCAGCTGCTGGCGGCACAGGGCGCGCCCGAGCCCGCGAAGTTTCTGCCGCCGGCGGAAAAGAAAGAGCTGGCGCGCCGGCGGTTTGGCGCGTTCACCGCGTCCAATTACGGGGAGCAGAGCGCAGCGCTGAGGCGACAGTTCCGCAGCCGGGGCCGCCGCGCTGCCCAGCCGCCGCAGCGGCCGCGGCGGGCGCAACGCCTGCGCGGGATCGCTGGTAAACGCGCGCTAGAGGAAGGCGAGATCGGCAGCGATGAGGAAAGAGACAGCCAGTCATCCGCAGCGTTGCCCGTCGAGCGGGCAAAGCCGGCAGCACAGCCGAGTGCCGGGGAGCTTGCGGGAGCAGCGGCGCCAGCGGTTGGAGCTGCCCCTGCGGCAGCAGCAGCGCAGGCGCAGGCAGCGCCAACGTCACCCCTTGGGGGCGATGTTGTTGCAGCAGCAGCGCAGGCGGGCGCATGCGGCGCCAGGGGCTTTGTAATACGCGCGGAGCGTTTCTTTGCCGCGCAGGCGCAGGCAGCGTCACCGTCGCGGGCGTATGTGCAGGCAGCTGCAGCAGCAGCGCGAGCGCATGCAGCGCCAACGTCAGCCCTGGGGGGCGACGTTGTTGCAGCAGCATCAGCGCAGGCGGGCGCACGCAGCGCCAGGGGTCGTCGTGCGCGGAGCGCTTTGTTTATTTTTTTTTTTTTTTTTTTTTTTTTCTTTCTTTTGTTTCTCTTCTTTTTTTCCTTTTTCTTTTTTTTGCACCATTTGTTTTTTTTTTTTTTTTTTTTTTTTTTTTTTTATTTTTTTTTTTTTTTCTTCTTTTTTTTTCTTTTTTTTTTTTTTTTTTTTTTTTTTTTCTTTACGGCGGCTAGGGCGGCAGGCATAGCGTCACCTCGCGGGTGTATGTGCAGCCCGCTCCCCCTCTGTCCCCTGTTGTCCCCATCTTGCAGCAACTACAGCGGTGCAGGCGCACGCAGCGCCGGGGGGGAGCGTAATGTGCGCATGTGCAGCGCCGCCGTTTCGTTCAGGCACTTTAAACGGAGAAGGTTAAAGGCGAGGTATAAATCGAGCATGTACCGCTGCCGTGCCTGGCTCAAGCCGGGCCCGGCCTGATATGTGACTGTGCCTCACCGAGGCGCACTACTTGCATCTGAGATCGGAAAACATCTTTTCCATTGACGATGCCCATCCTACTCTATACTCCAGATCCCATGCTTCGTCTCGCTCTCTTGCTCATGCGATATGAGCAAAAGCCTGGGATATGGCAACGCCTAAGGCGTAACACATACCTAAGCTTACCAGCTTGTTTTCGACTTGGTAGCGGAGCTGGCTACACTCTCGTGTGGCTGGCTCTCGCTCTGATTCCTGTAATCCACGGCACAACTTGGTGGACTACTACTACGGTGGAATACCATGTTGCGCCGGCTCTGCGAGGAGCGGAGCCAGTCCGCGATCGAGCTAGCGGGGCAACCCGCGAACTCGAGACGCTCTCTCCTACTTCACTGCGCCACTTCACTCCCGACTTCAACCAGATGCCAATCGGCAACTCGATCGAGAACGTGGTCACCCTGCGGGGCTACCCGCAGCGGGGCCACCTGCATCCCGTGCCAGTCAGGCGCCTCACGGCTACTACGCCAGAGCCTGACAAACCACAGCCTAAACCAATCACCGAAGCCGAAATGCACATGCATTGGATCAAGATAACTTTATTCGGCATTCTGTGGGTAATAATGGGATGTGCTGTGGGATACATGCGGCAGGGGATGGACGACACGCGTACTACTGGCCCTTCATGGGACCCTGCCGGTACTACGCCTTTTCGCGAATATGTTCGCGAAGTACATGCATGGTTAAACGTAACGAGCGGCAATATGACACCACCACAACAAGCTGCAACACTACAACGAGGCCTTCAAGGTCTGGCTCGTCGTATCGCCATGCAGGTCCCCTCCCAGATCATCAATTATGGTGTAACTGTCAATGGACAGCCAACGGATGCAGTTACATATATACTGTACTTACTGAGCACCAAATTTGAAAATCTGGAAGATGAGCGCCAGCTCAACTCTGGCACTGCCCTTATCGACTTCCGCGTCGAAAGGGGCGAGCGAATCGACTCAGTATTAGCTCGATTCGAGATGGCCCGTGACGAGGCTACTCTGTTGGCTTTGTCATCCCCAACTTTCAGATCCTAACGCTGATTCTCTTCAGAGCGTTAGGCGTTGGCGCGTCACGAGCCCAACACCTGCTTGAGCCCTTCAATCATCAGATGCCCCGAACACAAGCAGACTATGACAGGCTGTTGACCAGGATGAGGAACTACGGACATGTTGCCGAGCGCTCTCCTGGTAACATAGCGGGTATCTTCACAGGGCACCACTCACATGCAGGTGTCTACGCCACGACTGCGGGGTCACCCGCTGGTCCTGGCGAGCCAAGTCCCTGGGCTGACCCAGCCGATATGCCCAACGAGGCCACTGACTTCTTAGGGCAGACCGGCCAGGCATCGGCAGAGGCAGCTGAGGCGAACGCCTGGTCGAACTACTCGCCAGGCGCCGCCTACACTGCAAGCCCGCCCTCGGGCACACCCCTCTGGGGCCAAGCGGAGTCATCCGCTCAATGGTCTCAGCCACCCTCACCGTTTGAATCTGGCACTGACACAGATACCTCATCTGACGATGAGCACAATGGAATAGTCTCTGCTGGTAATGACTATCCAGCGGATGACACTCACCTTTCTGAACAACAAAGGGCGGAAGCCGCCTTTATGGCTTATCGCAAATCAAAACGCCGTTGGAGGCGCTTTATGAAGAAACCAGTCAGAAAGGTGAGACGTGCAGTACGCCGACATTTCAAACAGTTTGGAAAGGGTCGGGGTAAAGGGGGTCGCAGACGCCGTATGCATGGTAGGGGTATTACTGCTTTCCTCACGTCCTTAACTGATATGGCTTTTGAAGAAGTTCTTATCGGAGGCAAAGTTCGGGGTCACAGGCGGACCTCCGGTAAGGGAAAAGGGCGGAGGGGCAACCCTAGGGACGCTTCTGGCAATACTATGAAGTGTCATACATGCGGTAGCACAGAGCATTTGCGCGATCAATGCCCGAAGGGGAAAGGAAAGGGATCCGTACATTTGGCTCAAAATTCTTTATGGATGACATAGATTACATTGACTACGAGTTTTACGTCAACCCAGAAGCGGCTCCCGCTGCGGGCTCCTCCACGTATTACGTGATGGCCCGCTATGCTGAAGCAACCGTGGCCCTGGAAGACTACGCAGTGACCCTCTTCGACGAGTTCCACGGCTGGGACGAGGTCGATGAGATTGCGTACAATGCTTGGCTCGGTCTTCCAGCGGGGCCACCCGCCGGTGACGAGGTCTCCGAAGCCGAGACTGTCCCGGCAACAGAGGAAGAACTCACCGCCGCGCTGGCCCCACAAGTGATTGGCATGCCGTTGCTGCCAAATCCGTCGTGGGCTGGCTCGGAGATGGGAGACGCCGATGACGAAATGCGGGGCCATCCCGCGTATTCCGACTCCGAAGAATCCGAAGAAGATTATAACGACATGCTCCAAGAGCAGGTTTCAGAGGCAATCCGACTCTTGAGTGCGCCAGCACAGCAGCAGATGACGATGAACGAACTGCTGTCGCACCCAGGAGTTGCCCGTCTACGTCCATACTTGGATTCGAACATGTCAGCATCTCAGATGCTTACAGCACTCCAAGCTCTAGCACTCCAAGCTCTAGCGGGGTCACCCGCCGAAGAGATGCTAGACACAACAGCGGGGCCACCCGCTTGGTCTATGGATGTATTCATGCAAGGTTGCGATCAAATGAACATTAACGACCTCACGATGGAGCAGTTAAATGACATCGGATACTTCAGAAGCCCGTATCAAAACGTGTTCATGGTCCAGGACAGCTCAGAGGACTCGGAGGACATGCGGTACGCCAAGAGGGACAGGCGACCGTCGCCTCCCCGAGACTCTGAGCATGACGATCAAAGGCCAGTGACACGTGGTAGTGCGTCAGCGGGGCCAGCCCGCGGAAGGAGCCGCTCAGCTCCTAGACGCCCTACGCATGATGACTCGGGCTATCCATACAGCACTGAGCACTCCGTTGGAGTATCTGCTCAGCAGGTGCCGGATTGGTACATCAGATGGTACCCCGGCTACTCTATGGATACTCTTCGGCACTGGTTTTCTAAGGAATACTGTACCAAAAGGGACGAGACTGGCGCGATAATCCGTACCAAGGGCGGCAAGACCAAGACGCCAGAGGCCTGGGACAAAAGGGCGAAGAAGCAGGAGATCATCACTGACCGCAAAACGTACAGAAAGCAAGTATGTCAGTGTGAGCCCTTTAAAGGCCACATGCGCAGGTGTCCGATGGACCGCCCCTCCAGGAGCCCTCACCACGGAGAGACCCCGTGGAATTGGTCTCATGGAGACGACGCTGGCAACGTCCATGATCCAAACAAAGAGGTTCCTGGAGGGGGAAAGCGCATCACTGAGGCCGATCGCGTCCCTATGACCGAAGAGGTGGCCAACACCGTCAGGGAAAATTGGGCAAAGCTTCCCAATGACCACCGCCTCAAGGAATGGAACCGCCGATTCCATAAGGAAGCGGGGTCACCCGCAGAATCCAGTAAGGAAGCGGGGTCACCCGCAGAATCCAGTAAGGAAGCGGGGTCACCCGCAGAATCCAGCAAGGAAGCGGGGTCACCCGCAGAAGCAGCACCAGCCGCTGGATCTGCGGACGAGTGGATAGACGTTGTCTCTGTTGCCGGGTCCGCCGCCGGCACCGACCGCACCGAGCTAAATGAAGAATGGGCGGCGGAAGACGGTTCAGAGAATCCATTCCCTGACGGAAGCGCCTGCTGGTACTACAGCTCTTCGGCGCAGAAGTGGTTCTGCACGAGGGTACTCTACCGCCATGAGAATGGCAAGTACAAGCTGGCCATAAAGGGTACTGCCGACATCGACCAGATGAGGCAGGTCATCCATGATCATGGCCAGCCAGAAGGCCCTCCTAGAGACCCTCCTGGTCCACGACCAGGCAAGAGCAGCAGACCACCGCCAAGACCTAAAGCCGACTCCTCGTCTTCACCGACTCCTGCGAAAAGGCAACCGTCCAAGAGCCCCGAAGGCACACATGAGCGGGCGAAGGCCAGAGGGATTGCCAAGACGGACGATCCTGAGCCGGCAGCTCCTCCCGGTCCGTCCGTGACAGAGAGGAAGAAGGCTTTTGCTGGACCATCGACCCCGATGCCGCCGGCGACCCAAGGCGATGTCAAGGACGAAGCTCGCGACAAGCCTAAGGCAGCTTCCGAGGTGACTGGACTCCAACACTGCATCAGCCACGCCTTGCACCACGACCAGGTTCGGCACGAATGAAAGCGCAGCCGAAGCCCGAAGCTGGGATGAGGTCGGTGCGGGCAGAAGCGGCCGCCAAGGCTAAGGAGGACAAGGGCTCTGCGGGGCCACCCGCTAAAGCGGCGCCAGCCGTAACAGCGGGGACACCCGCAGAAGGCACTCTCTCCAGAGAAGAACGCTTCAGAGTCCTCAAAGAGTTTGGCGACCAACAGAAACTGACTGATGATGCAGCTGCTGACAAAGGTCACCCGAACCCTGGCGCGGAGTCATCTGCAGGAGCTGCCTCGTCAGCCGCAGGTTCTGCAGGGCCACCCGTTAAAGCGGCGCCGACTGCACTAGCGGGGTCACCCGCAAGCTGGCAGCCAATAATGTCTGTTCTGAGGGTCATTCCTTTGGAATGCAAGTTGTATTGGCAAGGCATTGTAGACCAAGGCCCGAGGCAGCCCATCAACCCACGAGTCACTCCAGACGACACGGACCGATATGAAGTCATTAATTGTCCGGTTCGTCGTAATTTCAAGTGCCATAACGACTGGGAGCGCGAACAACAGAAAGTGGGAAACATGCTGCGAGACAGGCCGCCACTACGCGCTGCGCAGCATAAAGAAGCACTCCTGAAGGTCATGACACAGAACGGCATGGATCCAACCTTGCCGAGTAAAGAGCAGATGACCAAGGTGTCGATGTGGTTTTCAACGGCTCTACGCCACAGTCCATATTACAAGGACAAACATAATCGATACTTCGAAAAAGTCAGCACTTTTGATCCATGCGACGGCTGGGTTGTCGTTGATGATCTGCTGACAAACTGGACTGAAAATGATCAGTATAAGCACTATCGTGAAATGCACGAGGTGCTGATCAAAGGCAGGCCCCACACGTCATTCGTGTATTGGGTACTGCTAAACTGCTGTGAGATGGTTGACCATCACGGCATGCAGAAGGGCAGGCTCCAGATGAAGTGCGTTGATGACAGTATGCTGCTGCCTCCCAGGTTTCGACCAACGGCACGCAGGCCACAGTACTTCATCAGAGCCACGAACGGCCACAGCAGTCCAGGCATCCACTGTCCCGAGTCGCTGTACAAGCCGATCACAACATGGATGAAAGAACCAGACGACCCAGTATATTTCATCCACGGGACGCAGTGGGAGTATGTCAAGGACATCCTTGCTAATGGCCTGTCATGCCTCGCACAGGACAACCCGAAGAGGAAGGGGGGGCGCCAATTTGTGCATGGCTGCCCCTACCTCCCGGGCGACCCGAGGATACAATCGGGCATCCGTCCTGACTCGGAGGTGCTCATATTCTGCAGCATCAACAAGATGCTGTCCAGTGGCTTCTCTCTATGGAGATCAGCAAATGACATAGTCATGACACGGGGCCACGATGGACGTATACCGCCCGATCATATTCTCCAGATAGTGAGCATTGCGAAGTATCGGGTCGGCGAAGCCTGGACCAATCCGCTGTTTTATGACAAGACGCGGAGGCGGGGCCAACCCGCGGACAGGATTCGCACTGATGACTACCTGCCACTTAAAATGTGTGACAGAACTGTGGCGGTAATGGAAGATCATGCCATGTACCTCAAGGGCTGGGCTAAGACGGACGGTCGTCCATTCAATTTGGTCATGACCGAGCAAGATGTTGCTCCACGACCGTACGACACACAGACAGTCCTCATGATGAATGCCCAGGAGGACGAGGTCATGCCTGAGGCGGGGCCACCCGCAGGAGCGGGGACACCCGCAGTAGGCACCTCGGACGGTTCATGGCAGCAAGTAGTCACACCGGTGGCGACGGTGGCATCTCCTTGGAGGCCGGACCAGCAGTCCTGGGTCCACGCTCTCAACAGCCATTTGACATCAGCCGACGTCTCTGGACTGACCGATCAGCTATACCGTGCTGACCCGTGGGCGGTGCATGCAGGCATCCAAGACGCACAGCAGAGGAACCTGCGCACTCCTGCGGGGCCACCAGGAGTCCTAGGACCACAACCACAACGCCCTCCACAGCAAGCTGGAGGTGCGAGGTTTGTTCCTATGGGCGGCTCAGATGGTGGCTCGCCGTTTCGGACTCCGCCGTCTGAAACGAGCGAGAACAGCCTGTGGCAACGACTCCAGGCGATTCGCGGAAATCCGGCGCTCGCAGCAGCACTCCAGGCGACCACTCCCTTTGGCACTCCGAGGGGTAGTGAAGGAGGAGTGGCTGCGGGGACACCCGCCGAGCGAACGCCTGCGGCTTGTGCGGCTCCGCATCACGCGGGCCACGCTGACGGCAGCCAAGTACAGACTACGAAGTCGCGGCAGCAATTTGAGAGCACAGGCTAACCTCTTTTTGCAGCAACAAGCTTGATAGTGTTGACCCCAGCTGTTGCGGGAACCGCAAACATAGATGTTACGAAACCATGGCGACTTTTTTTTTTTTTTCTTATTTTCGGGGGGGGGGGGGGGGGCCTCTCTGGAGCTTCTTTTATTTTATTTTCTTGTATTTTTTATTTGTGCGTTTTGTTTTGTGGTTTTGTTTCATTTTTTTTCTATTTTGTGTGTTTTCTTTTATATCTTTGTTGGGGACTTCTGATGACGCTCCAAATGCTGATCCCACGAATCCATATCGACAGGTGTTTATTCCAGGAATAGCATCACACCCAATATATGGATGGGATAATCATGGACCAGCAGAGGCACAGGCCATGGATGCGCCGATGTACCCGGAGTACTACGCGCAGGTGAATAACACTCCTATGATTGCGGGGCCACCTGCGAACGAATACACCCGGAATCTGGCCAATGAGATGTTTCGTTTGCAGTATACACGAGCAGTCGATGCGCAGTCTATGCCGAACTACGCCTACATGCCCACGCCGACGGACCCCGAGACCGTAGTTCAGCCAGCTGGTCTCGCGGTGCCAGCCGCTCTGGGCAGCATGCCAGACTACATCCGCGACGTGCACAACACGCAGCAAGCGATACTGGCATCTAGGCAGCAGGCTCGGGACAACGCTAGGCTGCGCCAACAGCGCGCGATCCAGAGAAGGATCGAGCGTGAAAACCAAGCGGGGACACCCGCAGGCGCGGGGCCACCCGCTGAACAGACAGATAGACTGCCACCACCGACGCCAGATCGGGAGGGTGAAACTACCTTCGAGCGTCAGGCTCGGACACGCCCTGACGTGCCTACTCCAGTCATTTCAGACTACAACTTCACACAGTGCCCAATCTGTATGGACCCCTACGAGATGGGCACCACGGTGTGGAGACTGGCGTGTGGGCACTTCTTCCACGATATATGCTGGGATCGTGTTGCACAGCAACACGTCCGCAATCAGCGACCAGGTGCGCCAAACGAGGCACCCTGCGCTGTATGTCGTGGGCCGGGCATAATCACAGCACATTTTCCGTATGCTGGACAGCGCGACGCTGAGTCGGAACAGGCGCGCCAGCAGGAAAGATACGTGGTGGATGCTCGGGAACTGCGTCGGCTGCGGGAAGCAGTGGAGGCACTAGAGGCTCGAGTCGCCTCGGCGGAGCCATCCGCACGTGCCCCAGCTGCACAGACACACCCCTGGCCAGCGCCAGAGCAAGGCATCCAGATGCCGATCCTGCCTACGCTTCAAGCACAGGGGCCCCCAGCAGCGGGGCCACCCGCCGAAGCGACTCCCGCCGCCAAAGCGGGGCCACCCGCCGAAGCGGCCGCTTTTTTTTTTTTTTTTTTTTTGCTCTTTTTTTTTTTTTTTTTTTTTTTCTTTTTTTTTTTTTTTTTTCTTTCTTTTTTTTTTTTTTTTTTTTTTTTTTTTTTTTTGCTTTTTTTTTTTTCCTGCCGCCAAAGCGGGGTCACCCGCAAATGGACCTCCGAAACCGGGATTCCTGAGGGCAATGGAGGCCAATATTAGGCGGAGTGGCAGGAGCGGAGGCGGATCCAGAACCTCACGTGTAGAGAGTCCGGTAAGCGCTAGGAGCCGGGCCAGTGCTGAAAGCGCGGAGGCAGCCCAATTCCACAATACCTTCATGATCAACACGGAAGGGCTGACCTACACACGTGACGTCACGGATACGCTTCCGCCAGGAGGTGAGTGGACCTCCACACTCTCTGCGAATTATTGGGTTCTTGAACAGGAACCAATTACCGTGGAGGAGCGCCGCCAATATGAGCAAATATGGTGCACCGAGCTAACAATGAGCCAGTGGGTGCTGGAACAACGACTACTGAAAGGCACGCTCGGTTCACAGATTACGTACCATACTGATGACCATGGTACGATGGCTCTGGCGGCGCGGACAGGGACATTCTTCCCCGACGAAGACGGAATGCCCTGCATATCGTTCATGCTAGACATTGGCTCCAACGCGAACATCATCGGAGCTAATACAGCACGAACCTTCCAGGAGGTTATGGCCAGGTACAATCACAGACCGGCCATATGCACACTGAGCAAAACCCTCTACATCAACGTTGTCGGTGAGGGTGCTGCGATCTGTCGGAAAATGGGCAACTTCAAGATCGGGGTGCAATATGCCAATGAGGCAAGCCCCCGCATCGAGGAGTATGCTTCCAACATCGCAGAGGGCTCAGGTGCAAACCTCCCAGCCATCTGGGGCCTGGGCGCCATGGAAGCACGTGACACAATCATCGTGCTGACGCCAGGCTTCCAGAAGGTTATCTTCCCCAGCGGAGATTATACTCTTAAGCTGGGGAAGGGCGCCAAGGTCCTGAGGGCGAAGAAAACCCCCTCAGGACATCTAGCCATTCCCTGCGGGTTGTATGACGGGGCTAAAAGCCAGACGGTCACGAACACCTTTACAATCCGCAGTAGTCGAGATGGCTACACCGAGACGGAGAACGAAGAGGACTCCGTCAATGCGGGGTCACCCGCCGGCGTAGGTGCGGGGCCACCCGCCGGGGTAAGTGCGGGGCCACCCGCCGAGACCACAGCGGGGCAACCCGCGATGGGACAGTCCATGACCGTTACGACTGGCACGTACATTGTCGAGCCGTATCTCGACAAGCAGCTCCTGGAAGACACGACCCGTGTGATCGTGGACAGGGCGCTGAACAGCTGGTGGAAAGGCCAACAGTGTCCTGAAGGGACCTGGCCACATATGAAGGATGCCCTGAAGTCTAAGATATTCTGGGCAGTCCAGGAGGCGGTGAATAAATGGACGCCTGAGGACCAAGCGGGGCCACCCGCGACGCCGTCACCACCACCAAGCTACACGGGCGGAGGTTCGTCGGACTCTGCGGGGCCAACCCGCGTGGAGATCGTGAGCGTAGCCGCACCAGTGACTCCTGCGGAGCCATCCGCTAACAGCATGCCCCACTGACGGGGGCAGGCGGGCGCGCCGGCGGCGCTCGCTTGCGAAGAGAAGCCGAATACCGGCCTCCTCGCGACATACGTTGGCCGCGCTGAGGCCCGAGAAGAAAAATATCATTCAAAATGCCTCGTCATCGAAGATATTCGCACAGCTTGCGCTGAACTCCGAACCCGAGGATATATATGCGACCGGATTACCCATAATGAGGTAATGACTTCAACTGGAACACAGTATTTGGGAAATTTGTTGGCAGGAGACTACAATATGTTGTGGGTGGCCACGCCCTCTGATTGGTACGTGCGTACACCAGGAAAGAGGGCGGGACCACATTATCAACGTATACAAAATCTCCTGATCAAAGCGCATGCTCTGAGAATGCAGATAGTTATCCTGGGGCCACCCGGGTATTTCTGGAAACAGGGTCCGATCAAAGATGTATCGAAGATTTGAAGCTAAGCATTATACGAATGAGACTGTCATTTCGGTATCAAGTTTGACCGATCCAGTAAATATCCCAGTGGTTCTTATATACAAGTTGCTACATCTTGTCCTCATATACCGATAAACTTATGGAAATGTACTTGTGGATCACACAAGGAGCATGATTTGGATTGGTATGGCCAAGATCAGCAACGTGCCGAGTTTCGGTATAAAACTTTGGCTATTATTATTTCACGCTTCCTTGATCAACTCGATAAAGCCAACATGATCAGGAATGAGCGGAGTGCGGTACACCTCAGTGTGTGTACACGCGTTGACAAAAAGGTCAGACACTACGTTCAATGTCCACAGAAGGGCCCTCAATGGGACCATGTGGTTCGTAGGGTCACGACCGACCTGGACACGAACAAGATCGTTCAAGACATTAGAATCCAGGATCAGCCAACTGGGTGCAATTATGTAGCTCCATTACCTGATGGGGTTACAAACATCAGTACTCGGCTATACTGGGAGCCTCCGGCTCCAGTTTTTCATGGCAATGGTGAGTCGCGAAGGCCACGCCCAAAGCGTGTGACGATCGTCGACGACGATCGATCTCCTCCCCCTTCGATTGAGCGTTGCCAAACGCGACCCACCAACAACCTTCCTGAAATTCCGCCATTCCCTGATTTTACAGCGGATTCCTCCGCAGCGGATCTCTCCGCGGAAACTGCGTTGCCCACTGATGCCAGGTTAAAACAGAAAGAAAAGCAGAAAGCTGACAAAGAAGCCGGCATCAAACCGAAGAAAGTCCCGAAGAAAGTGGAAGACGGTAACGACGACTGTGGAGAGGACCCCAAAGGGCTTGACTGCTCCACATATTTCAACGACGTTCCTCTTGACGACTCGGACTCGGACAGCGAATCAGAGGACATCTTCATGATGTTACCGGCGGGGCAACCCGCTGACTCACATGCCGATGTCTTCTCGATAGTCCAGTCGTTATGCTACGGCAGAAAAAATCAAGTGGACATGCTTGAATTATGTGGGGGCAAGGGTGGTATATCCATATTAGCCTTCAAGAGGGGACTCTCGTCAGGCGGGAACCTTGACAAGATATCTATGGTTGACCTTGGAAACTCGGAAGTACAAAGAGCAGTCCTCCACTACCTCAGGACTTGCTTTGTCAAGATCACGATTTTGCAGCCAAGCTGCAGAAAAATGACAATACCCACGGTCACATCTGGTGCAGCTTGCCTGAAAAAAAAAAAAAAAAAAAAAAAATAAAAAAAAAAAAAAAAAAAAAAAAAAAAAAAAAAAAAAAAAAAAAAAATAAAAAAAAAAAAGAAAAAAAAAAAAAAAAAAAAAAAAAAAAAAAAAAAAAAAAAAAAAAAAAAAAAAAAAAAAAAAAAAAAAAAAAAAAACTACTGGACTCCCTTCCTACTTCAACGCGCAGGTCAATCATGATACGTGGCTTAAACACCACAAAGTGGACCTGCCTCACATCACGTTCTGTGGAACAGTTGCTCTATTACAAGACGACCTAAGACGTTTCTTTCTCAGGGAACAACCAATGGGCACGTGGGTGGATGAGATCCAGCCATGGAAGGAACTGGCACAACGCAAGGTCACTTGCCAAACGATTATTGATCAGTGCACGACTGGTCTCAAAGATTCATTTGGACTATACATCCGCAAGCCAACACAGATGATGGCAAACAAAGAAGAGTTGTTGGCACCTTTCAGAGGCAAGCGTTGTCCAGGTAATCATGTGCACGCCAATGCTTGTAATAAAGAACTAGCAAGGGCGGCACAGTATACCTACAGTATGCAGTCACTGATCGTTGATGCGGTGCAAATCGCCAAAGACCTGTTTGCTTACGGTCGCGATCCATTCGCGAATCGTGAACGCAGCTATGCGTTCGTTACAAACAGTGCTGGCTACGACTTGGACGACCCAACAATCCGGAGACACCCAAACGGAGAAATCTGGCGACCACCACCTGGCGGTCTTGGGTGCCCTGGCTGTGTGGACAACAACTACAAGCAATCACCAAAGCACAGCAGGGATCCGAAGATGTGTCGGTGGTATGATGTGGAACCGTATTACTGGGACTGTCCAAGCTTTTATTTTTTTTTTTTTTTTTTTTTGTTTGTCTTTATTTTTTGTATTTGTTTTTTGTTTTTTTTTTTTTTTTTTATTTTCTTGTTTTTTTCTTTTTTTTTGTAGAAGGAATATCAGAAGAGCAATCCTCACCACACCAAGATATCTGGCCAATGCAGATTCGCCGAAAAATGGAAGTTGCCAGATAACTTTGGCCAGCCGCGCCCGGCGGGGCAATCCGCTCCTGCGGCGCCAGCCGCGGAAGCGGCTCCAGCCGCAGAAGCGGCGCCAGCCGCAACAGCGGCGCCGGCCGCGAGAGCGCGCATACGCGCGCCTAGGCCGCCACGGCCTGGTGAGGGCGATCCAACCGCAGGCGCCAGCAGCCATGACATCACCAGAGCCGACGGGGCTAATGGTGGCAGCAGTGGCGCTGGCAGCTCTGACGACCACCGTAGACTGCCACAAGTTGCAGCAAGGCGCGGACGCATGGAGGGAGGAGATCCTCCACCACCGCCGCAGCCTCAAGCAGAGCCGAGGCCAAGGCCAAGGCTCCCTGATTGGACTCGCTTCGACGTTCAGCTCAGCCTCAAAAACCTGCGCAGCTTCGACCCAGCTGTAGTGCAGCGAGAACTCCGCAAACTCCACCTGAGATGGTTTCATGCCAAGGAGCCAAAAATGCGGATGATTCTAACCAAGGTTGGTCTGGGTGAATCCCGTTTGAGTCTGATCAAAGGCATTTGTGACTCGTGTAGAGAATGTCGAGCCTGGGACAAACCAGGCAACACGGTGATGCCTTCTGTGTCACTGCCAGGACGTTTCAACGAGGAAGTCGAATGTGATCTTTTCTTTTATAAACAGGAACATATTGTTTTTCTCATCATCGACCGTTGTATCCGCTGGGCAGCTGGCACAGAGATTCCTGATAAAGCCATGCATACTGTTCTCGATGCCTATCATACGACCTGGATGCAGCATGGCCCTGCTAAAATCTTATACTCCGATGGGGAAGGAGCACTGAATAATGATACAGCAAAGGCCATCCTTTAGGCCAAGGGAACAGAGCTTCGTATTCGAGCGCGTGGCCAACACGCTACAACTATCGAAGCTAGGAACGGCATCCTGCGACACCTCTTACACGTGATGGGAGAAGAATTGAATAGATTAAATATACCTCTCAATTTCACTCGTCTCTTACATGAAGCCTTGTTTGCCAGCAACGCATTTACCTTCTACAATGAAGTGTCGTACAATGCGCTGTATGGTAGACAGCCAGCTATGCTTCCTGATTTCCCTGTCTTGGATCATGATCAGCCCTCTGAATCATCAGATCACTCAAGGGAGGAAACAATCAGGAGGGTTAGTCTGGAGGCAATCACGCAGGCCACTGCGGTTGCCAAGACGAACAGGGCTCTCCGTACAAAGACTACTGCTACGGGTGAATTTCACTCTAAAGAGGGAGATCTCGTGGACTATCATCGCCCGACCACCACGAAAGACGACTGGGGTGGATGGAGTGGTCCATACCCGGTCATCCGCAACGAACCTGACCGAGGCCAGGTCATCGTGAAGGTCGGCAATCGCGAAGTACGAGTACAGTATCCTGACACACGGCACACACTGTACATCGAAGCACTTATGGTCCGCGAGATAGGATCGGACAATACGGCCCTTCGGACAGTATTGGCCTTTATTGCCGGTCTGCCAGCGGGGAAACCCGCCATGATTTTCGGATATCTACCAGCGAAACAGGGTCGGCTGCAGATGACTGCTGCGAGCCGACTTTCGCCTAAGGTGCACTTGGCTCTTCAGTACCTCATACGCAACTACTTTCGTATTGAAAACTTTGTTGCTGTACGACTTGCCAAGAGCCTGACGAAGTTGCCTGCTGCACCCTATGCAGACAGCTGTACACTAGTGCACTATGATAACGATGTGACCCCTGGGTTTCATTACTACGAAGCTGATGGCACTGCCTTGAACATCTATGACATCACAGGATCCACACACTCACGCATCATCCAGTGTCTTAAATCCAGGAAGCCGTCTGCTGGGTTTGACAAAGACCTCACTAAGTTTGAGGAACTCGCTGATGGTCCACCACCAAGCGAATCACCTCCAGCAGCTGCTCCTGAGGAGCCTCCTACGGACAACGATGGTCGGCTTCCGACCATCATAGAGGAGACAGAAGAAGATCTGGATGCTTTTGTCTTGAAGTCGTGGTATGCTGAACTGATGGATGACAGAACACTCCTTGAAGCTGACACAGAGGAAGTCATGCATACAGTTCCCACATACATGACAGACACACAGTGTGTTTTAGTCTCTACGACCTGTGAAGATGTGCAAGGCCACTTGCCGGAGCGGGGTCACCCGCCAGGATACGACATGGACACTTCTTACTACGTTCCTTTATGCTCCACGGATCCGGATAGCAAATATGATCTGGACTCCGATGAGCACGGGAAGTACATCGAGCTCTGCTTCACTGCAGACATGTCCAAAGTCGTCCTGTCCGAGCAGCAACACCGACTGTTGGATGACAGCAGCGTCACAACTATGCGAGTATACGTTAGCGCTGCCTCCAAACGTGCCGTGGTCGTCAAGGAAGACGATCTACTCACGAAGGCCGACATCAAAGCAAATCCGGTCAAAGTTTCCAAAGCCCTTTACACAGAATTGAATACTTGGCTTGACAACAAATGCTTCCAGATGACTGACTTGAGCAAAGCGTCTAACATCATGACGTCACGCTACGTATACAAATGGAAGTTTGTCAAAAACGAAAAGGGCGAAATGGAAAGGACGATCAGGTTACGCTTGGTACTCCGTGGCTTCATGGACCTCGAAGCCTTTGATGTCGAAACCTTCTCTGGCACGGCAAGGAGGTCAAGCCAGAGACTGCTCGCAAGTTCTGCTGCATGCAACAAAGCTTGGATTATCGCTTCCCTGGACATCAACATGGCTTTCTTGAAGGGACTGACCTATGGCGAGCTCGCCGCGGCAACGGGCGAGAAAGAGCGTGTGGTGTGCTTCACACTACCACCTGGGTAAGCAGCTGTCCTTCGCACACTGCCAGGCTTTGAGTCATATGACGAATCAAAGCATTGTCTCCGGTGTCTGAAACCGGGGACGGGCACGAAGGATGCCCCCAGGGCATTCTCGCTGAAACTCAGGTCCATCACTAGGAGCTTTGGGCTACAACCTACTTCATACGACGAAGAGTTCGAGATGAGCCCAAACCTCTTGACAGCCAAGCACGTTGATGACATCAATATGACTGGGAAGGAAGAGGCTATTGACAAGTATGTCAAGTGTGTTGAAGATACGTTTGGGAAGTGCAAACTGAACAAGCACACATACACGAACTGTGCTGTTCGGTACAACAAGACCGATGATGGGAGCGTCACTCTCGATCAGGACGAATACATCAAACAGCTTCGTCCTATCACACATCCAGAACTCACAGGAGCTGATCCTGAAAGCAAGGCGACGAAGACAATTTCTGATATGTTCGTCAGTCTTCGTGGCGCTCTAGCCTATGCGTTGATCACGCAGGTATGGCTAATGGTCTATGTTGTCTCACTACAACGTATCCAAGAACCGACAAACATCCAGGTACGACGACTAAACGCGGTTACCAGAAAATTGCAGGCAGGCCCGAAGAAGATCGTGTATCATGCTATGACTCCAACAGGAGAAGTCGACCTGCATAGCGATTCTGGCTATCGTCGTCTCAACGGAGATGAAGACGACGAAGTCAAAGGCTATGGTATCCGCGGGGCTAACCTGCTGAGGCGTGGCCACACGCAAGCGGGAAACCCGTCGTGCACCTGGTGGACGCATACTGCAAGTCTCATCGACTGCAGGTGCGTTCGAGCTACTCTGCGGAAACACTGGCAGCAGCCCACAACTTGGAAGACTGCTACCCGACCATTGTAACGCTCCACGAGCTACACTCGGGACCATTGACCCCCACACAGTTGAAGAACATATTGGAAATGGGTGGTCTATGTATCAAAGTCACTCTGACTATTGATGCCGAGTCTGTCTTCAAATCTTTGTCTAGCAAGGATCTGAAGAAGCCCACAGAGTGTACTCTGCTTGGGCACATCAGCTGGATTCGCCAGATGATGGAACGTGGAATCGTGGAAAGCGTCCAATGGTGTGACACGCGGGATATGACTGCCGATGGTCATACCAAAGGTAGCATTGACCGCGCGTTGCTCCTACAAGTAATGGCCGGCCAGCAATCCTTCAAGCACGAGCTGAAGAAACATACGCCGTATAGGGCGGGCAGGTCGTCTCAGGACGGCCCTGCCTCCCGAGCCAGCGGGGAAACCCGCGGGCAGGTGCGCTTTAGCAGCGAGGAAACTCGCCGGTAGCGAGGCTACTCGCGCGCCCTTTCCTTGTAGGCAGCCGCTGCTGCTTAGCACTGTTTTTCCGCATAATAGAAGTGCGGTACCTGCTCGTCTCCTCCCCCTCCGACTTTAAACGGAGAAGGTTAAAGGCGAGGTATAAATCGAGCATGTACCGCTGCCGTGCCTGGCTCAAGCCGGGCCCGGCCTGATATGTGACTGTGCCTCACCGAGGCGCACTACTTGCATCTGAGATCGGAAAACATCCTTTCCATTGACGATGCCCATCTACTCTATACTCCAGATCCCATGCTTCGTCTCGCTCTCTTGCTCATGCGATATGAGCCAAAGCCTGGGATATGGCAACGCCTAAGGCGTAACACATACCTAAGCTTACCAGCTTGTTTTCGACTCAGGCGCACTCCGCGCCATCATCGGCCGTGGGAGACACGGTAGCGGGCGCCCCGCAGGCCGGCGCAAATAGCGCCCGAAGCCGCGTCATGCGAGCAAAG
This sequence comes from Prorocentrum cordatum, assembly GCA_963575745.1. Lineage (NCBI taxonomy): Eukaryota > Dinophyceae > Prorocentrales > Prorocentraceae > Prorocentrum > Prorocentrum cordatum. Next base: position 128,315 of record CAUYUJ010019733.1, read on the forward strand.
CGTTCGGTCGCTGTGCAGGCGCACCCAGCGCCACCGTCGCAGCCAGCCAGACTGAACCCCGCATCAGCAGCGGTCTTCTCGCCAGCGCCGTTGCATGGCGAGCGCGCGCGTCGCTCGTGCGCTTTGCCCAAGGTTTGCGACGGGGCAACGATCGGCATTCCCGCCGAGCTAGGCTGGATTGTCACGAATGAGCGTCATCACGTCGCCATTGAAGTCAGCGGCTCTCCGCATATCAGATCACGCAAGCGACGAAAGGCGGAGAAGACTTCTGTCTTAGTCAACGGGAAGCAGCTGACGAACGCGTGCGACGTCACGTTGGCTTCCCCCACGTGGGTCGGAAGATTGACCGACGGTGATCTGGTATGCCGCAGGTGCCAGAATCGCGCGGCGTTCCTGGCCCGAGCAGCCCATGAGCTGGAACATGCGGCGTGCCAGCCGTCGGTACTGGCGGCCCGGGATGCCGTGCTTGCGATAGCCGCGCGGGCGCAGGGCCGTACGCACTAGCATTGCAGCGCGGCCATGTCCGCGCGGTCGCTTTTCGCGCGTATATTGCACCAGCGCGACCCACGCGAGCGGAAATCGTAGAGTTGTCGTGCGTGCGCGGGTGCTGCATCAGCAGCCTGCGCTGGGGCCGCGCAAGCGCAGTATGAGCGCACAAGCGGTGCGGCGTGGCCATGTCCGCGCATTTTGCTGCATCAGCAGTTTGTGAGCGCATGTTGCAGCGCGCAATAACGCCAGCGCACGCCATGCGCAAGCCGTTGCTTTCAGCGCGCGAGCAGACGTGCCAGCGATCTTGAGGGCGCGAGGCGTTGCGACTTGTCCTCACGTGCGCGATGGCGCTTTCGATCGGCGGGCAGGCGTTGCAGCTGCCGTCTGTGTCGGGAGGCCGCGAGGCCGCGGAACAGCTGTTTACGCTTTTGTGCAACGCGTTCCGGTTGGACCCCAAGGTGGCCACCCACTTGGTGTCAGTCGCGGGCCTCGAGAGCATGGCTGATTTCACACACTTCTTCACGTCGGAGCAGGAAGTCGAAACCAAGGTAATCGAAAAGATCGAGGGCCTTTCTTTCCCAGGGATTCAAGCGTCGCGGCTGCGCCAGGCCTGGACCGCGGCGAGGCAGTCTAGGCTTCCTAGATGGGGTCGGAGTAGATGGGGTCGGAGGATCGCGCCGCATCGCCAATGCATCGGCGATGCATCGGCGATGCGGCTCGATACGGAGCCCGATGTTCTCCACGCCTACGTCGCCAATGCATCGCCAACGTCGCCAGTGCATCGCCGATGCATCGCCGATACATCGGCGATGCATTGGCGATGCGGTGCGATCCTTCGACCCCATCTACTCGGACCCCATCTAGGAGGCCTCTAGGCAGGCCGAAACGATCTCCGACACGCGGAAGAAGCGTGGCGTCGAGGATGATGACCTCGATGCGCTCCTGCCCAACAGTGACCTGAAAGACATCCGCGCCAAGTTTTACGCGAGGTATCGCCTGGGGTTCGGGGTCAAGACTGAGCCGTGCGATCACTTGGTGAGCAGAATCTCAAAGGAGCTGTCGCGGCGTTTGCTGCAGGCACGCGTTGGCGTTGTGCGCGCTGCGCGCGTCTCCGCGCGGTCGTTCGCGCGCGCGTCCGCAGGTGCATTCGGTTTTCCGCGTGAAGACGTTGACGCATCAGCTGACCATGACGAGGAAGCGGCAGCGCATTGCGGAGGGGCTAGTCCTCGTCACAGGGGAGCAAGCGAACGAATTCGACACGGAACCGCGCAGAGACGTGGCAACGTATGTCAATTTGCATCACACACTGATGCTGGCGTACGCGCGTGCAGGCGCAACAGCGCGCTGTGCATCGCGACGCTGGCGTTTCCAGCGCGCGCGGCGCGTGCAGGCGTCGTCCAGTTGGATCCGCAGCCAGCGGAACCAGAGGCAATGGATCGCGACAGCACGGATTACGTCGAGGCGCGAACGCGGTGCATCGCGCGCGGCAACCGGCGGTCCGTCGCGCGTCAGGTGCCGCTGGATGTCGCGCTCGCCTACCACAGGAGGCTCGCACAGTGTGCCACCATCCTTCCCCCGAGTCAGGCCCTCCAGTGGCTGCAACAGCGGGATGAGGAGGAGCGACAGCAGTGGGTTGACAGGCGCGCCGCGATCCGCGAGCTGCGAGGGGCTAGTGTCGCGAACGTTCCACCGGCGTGCAGGCATCGCCGCACGTCCATGTCGCTGGGAAAGATCATCAAGGATGTCTTCGAAAGGAGGGAGCACATGTGGGAGATCCCCGCACGCGGCTTCGCACCAGCCCCCGACGCGCGGCCTGCCGCGGACTTCGCGCGCGGAGCCCCGCGGGGCGCCCCGCCGCCACCTGCGGCGCAGCAGGGAGGCGGGGGTGCAGGGCGCGGGCAGCGCAACCCCAAGGGCGCGCAGAAGGGATCGAGCACCGGTTTGGCGACCCACCTCAAGAACGGAAAGGAGCTGTGCAAGAATTTCAATCGGGGGTCGTGCCCGGAGCCCTGCCCGAAGAATCTGGAGCACGCATGCTCCATGATCGTGAGCAAGAGCGGCCGCGTCTGCGGCATGAGGAATCACTGCGCCGCCGTGTGCCGCAAGGCGCCGATCCCGGAGCAGGGCGCGTTGTCGCAGTATTGAAGGGGCCCCGCCAGGGCGGAGGACAGCGCCGAGGCAGGGGGGCACGTTGCCTGTCCAGCGGAGCACGGCTTCTTTGCGCCAGCGCAGGCGGGCGCACCCAGCGCCCAGCCAGGTTTCCGCGCGCAGCAAGCGCGCGTTCTCGGCCAGGCGCAATCAGCGCAGTCATCGGGCGAGCAGGAGTCCGATGTGTCGGCACCGCAGGCGCGAGCGCATCAGCGCGGGGCGCCGAGCGACGGCGCGTCTTCGTTTGCGCAGGCGCCGCGGGTATCGAGGCACTTCCCCGTGATGTGGTCGCAGCGCCAATTGCGGCAGTGCGTCGTCAGCATGTTCCCCAGGGAATGGCTGAGCAGTTTTGTTTTTCCGTCATTGGAAGATCTAGTCAATCAGTCGCCGTTCGTGGATTTCGCAAAGTGGCTAGACGAGCGCAGCATCGTTGGACCAGTTGGCAGCACGGCAGGCCAGGGCACGTCTGCCATGCTGGAAGCCGCGGCGGGGCGACAGGCCGGGGCGCTCTCGGCCAAGCACGCGTTGCCGCCTCTCCTGGGCCACAGCCGGGATGAGGAAGAGCATTTCCGCGCCGCGGTTGATTTCGCGAAGCGGGGGAAGTTACCGTTCGATGAGGACGTTGCTGCTCCGCATGACTTGAAATTTGCGGCGGAGTCCACCGCCGCAGAGCTGCGCGACTTGAGGGAGTTTCGGTTGCGCAGCATGCACGCGCTGCAAGAGCTTAGTCGCCGGTGCAAGCCCTCACGGCGGAGCTCTTGAAGTGGCAGAGTCCGACTGTGCGCGCCGTGGCGGGGCATATTCACGCCGGACTCATTGCCGTGCTGGTGGTGCTCGCGCGGTGGCCAGACCAAAAGCTGGCGTTGCGCTTTGTCACCGGCTTTGGCAACACTGGCGTAATGGAGAATACGGGTGCTTTTGAACCATCCGAGTATGAAGCTCCCATGCCCGTGCACTCGCTGCTTGGAGAGTCCAAAGTCTTGCTGGCGGAACTGGATCGCCAGCGCGCGAGTGAGGAGGGCTAATTTCTCTGGGATAGCTGCGAGGAAGAGTGCAAGAAAGGCTGGGCGGCACCGCTGCGAAGCAAGTCGGACATTGATGCGGAGTTCGGCGCGGGGCAGTGGGCGCCGATTCCTGCGTTTTGCCATATTCAGCCTTCTGGAAAAAGGAGGAGAATCGACGACGGGCGTCGGGGTAGGCAGAACGAAGCGACGGCATTTTGTGAGCGGCAAAGAATGTGTACGCCATTCCAGCCTGTCATCGATGCGAGGGTGGTCCGGCAAGCGTGTGCGGACGCTGGTGCCGACGTGGCCCGCGAGAGGCTCGTGTCGGGGGGCGAAGATTTGCCGTCGGCCTATCGCTCAGTCCCAGTGCACCCAGATCACTTGCGCTTGTACGTCGTGGCGGTCCGCGATCCTGTCACGGGAGAATGGAGGTTCCAGGTGGCGTGGGCGTTGCTTTTCGGTTTCTCCGCGTCAGTCATGCAGTTCGCGCGATGGGGAGGATTCCTGCAGGCAGTGCAGCGCCGCGTGTTGTCGCTTTTGCTTGCCATGTATGTGGACGACGCGAATATTACTGATTTTGAATCAGCTGGGGGCGCTGGTCAGGAGGCCGCACAGTGCCTCTGCGCGGAGTTGGGCACGCCTGTGGCTCCCTCGAAGACGAGGAGGATGAGCCCGTCCGGCGATTTTCTGGGCGTCGTGCACACCTTCGGCCCTTCGCTGGACTCGAATGTAATATCTTTCAGGGCGCGCGACACTCTCGTCGAAAAGGCGAAGACGTTCATTGCGGCGAGGCGCAGCGAGGGCAGGCTCACGCCCGGAGACGCCAGCAAGTTGAGAGGCCTCCTCAACTTCATCGCCAGAGCGGCGTGGCACGGCGTGGGCAAAGCAGGCATGGGGGCTCTGAGGCAACGGCAGTACACAGATCAGCCGCCTTGGACCCTGAGCAACTGCCTGGTGCGCGCCCTCGATTTCTTTTATATAATTCTGCAAGACATGCCGAGCCGCGTGGCCGAGATCGCGCCGAGAAGCGAGCCTTTGATTCTCATTGCTTCTGACGCGCGCGCTGACAATGACGCGTGGCCGACAGGGGGGTACGTGTTGTTAGATTGCGCCGACGGACTTTATTATTATCTGTTTCTTGTTTTTCTTTTTTTTTCTTATTTTTTTCTCTTTTTTTTTTGAATTTTCACTTTGCTTGGTGACCCGGGTCAATTTATCCTTTTTTTTTCCTTTTTTATCTTTTTGTCTCTTTATTATTTACTTTTTTTAATTTAGTTTTTGTCTTTTTTTAGTATTCTTTTCTTTTTTTTGTTTTTTTTTTCTTTATTGGTTTTTTCTTTTTTTTTTTAGTTTTTATTCTCATATTTTCTTTTTTTTTTACTGTTTTATTATCTTTTTCTTTATTTTTTTTTGTCGTTTTGTCATTATTTTTTTTTTGTAACTCATTATTTTCATTTGTTATTTTCTGTTTTTTTTTTCTTCGCTGTCGTTTTTTTTTTGTTGTCGCCTGATTTTATTGTTTTTTTTTCTTTTTATCGGCAAGCTGGCTTCTGCGTTTTTGACGGGGCTCTGCTGGGCATGTGGGGCTACGGTGAGGAGCGCTTGAGGCAGGGCGGCCAGCCCATCGCGCTGTGTGAGGGCGCGATGCCGCCCATCATCTACCAGCGCCACGCTAAGCGGCTGGCAAACCGCCGCGTGCTGTATTTCATATACAATACCAGCTCTCTGCATTCGTACGTCAAGGGCTGCGCGGTGCCGGCCGCGCTGGATCGGTCGATTGCTTTCACTAATTTCTTGGCGAGCCGCCGTTCGATCACCACGTGGTGGGAATTCACGCCTTCGGGGACCAATTGGTCGGACGGGATTACGAGGCAGCTAGGAAGTGACGCGTTTGTGAGGCGACATCGATTTCCAGCAAAGCGAATCGGCGTGGACAGACGTATTTGGACGGGCAGCTTGGAGAGCGCATGGCGCTTCGCCCGCGGGTAGCCCCCACGTGTGGCTGCGACGCGCCGTTATACATTGTGTTGCTCGGTAAGTGAACAGCGTTGGGTGAGCGAGCGGGGCGTGGGGGTGAGCAGCGTTGGGGGGATCGGCCAGAGGGATGCATCGCCCCTCGGTCGGTCGGCCCCCCGTCAAGGGGATGCATCCCTCCTTGCGGGAGAGCGGCTCCAGCCGCCCCAATGTTGTTCCCTATGGAAACCCGCTCTCTCTCACCTTAAACCTTACGTTCACTCCAACCAGCAAAAACAATGCTTTTGGTCCCTCGGACCCAGTCTAGTAGCTAAGGTGGGCGCGTAGATTATGGGTGCACTTTAGGCCCGGGCAGGCATGGGTGAGTGCTTCATAATGTACGCGCGCGGACACCTTGGAAACGTCGCCCGCGCATGCAGCTCGGGGCGCAGCGGCGAAGAGAGGGGGGGGGCGCCCCCCCCCCTTTGCTGCCCGCGCCGAGGGGCTGCGAGGAAGGGGGGGCGACGGGCCGCGGTGGCCGCGCTCACCTTGCGATTTGATTTTTCCCACCCTCCCGCCCTGGGTTTGCATTCAGCAAGCTGGGGGGGGCCAAGAGGGTAAGCGAAGCGACGAAGCCTCGAGCGCGACACTTCGCGCATGAGGGATGCATCTCCCCTCCGTGGTTGGTCGCGCATGAGGGAGGCATTTCCCCTCTGTTACAAGGGGGGGGGTCGGCCAGAGGGATGCATCGCCCCTCGGTCGGTCGGCCTCCCGTCAAGGGGATGCATCCCTCCTTGGGGGAGAGCGGCTCCAGCCGCCCCAATGTTGTTCCCTATGGAAACCCGCTCTCTCTCACCTTAAACCTCACGTTCACTCCAACCAGCAAAAAAAACAAACAATGCTTTTGGTCCCTCGGACCCAGTCTAGTAGCTAAGGTGGGCGCGTAGATTATGGACGACGACGCCGCAATTATTCAGTGCAGTGCGCTTGCGCTTCGGGCGGCTCGGAAGTAGTGGGGCTGAATTGCGCCTTGGGCATAGTGCGTCTCGCTCCACGTTAGACGAAGGGAAAAGCACCAGGTGCAGGGCCATTCCGCCAGCGGAAGGGCGAGAGTGGCTCCCGACCGGCGGGCCGAGCGCGCGCGCGCGGCGGGGCGCGCCCCGGGCTCCCCGCATCGCGAGGTCTGGAGGGTATGCGTATGCCAGCTCCAGGGCAAACGATTGCGTGCGGTCTGCATCATTCGGCAATCGCTCCGGCCCGGCGAGCAGCTCCTGCCGGGCGTCTCTTACGTGGACGGGCTGGCTTGCGTCAAGCTCGCCGCTGCCCACCTCGGGCTCCATAGGGCATTGGAGTGGGGGGCGCATTGCTTCAGGCGCGGCCGGGCCGACCAGGCATGGGCTCCCCTTGCCGTCCCCTGCCTACCCAGGGCCCGCGCGCAGTTCGTGTCTCTCGCACACAGGCACTCCGCACCGGGGGGCCAGCAGCGCTGATTTCTGAAGGGGGTGACGAATGTGTGCCGCGTTTCGGCGAGAGCATTCCGACAGGGGGGCACGGCCCGCGCTGCCGGGGTCGCGAGGGCGCTGGCGCTTGGCGGCGCCACAGTGTTACCTGGCCGCCTAAAGACGGCGAGCCATGGTGCTGGCCGGCAGAAGCGAGATCGCGCACTCCGATTCCGACGAGGCGCCGCCCTGCAGGCTTCGGGGTCGGGGCTCCGCGGCGGCGCGTGGCGCGCAGGACGCGCCGATCGCCGCGGAAGCGGTGCAGGGGCCGCCCAGGCCGTGAGTCAAGCAGACCAGGCATCTGCGGTCTGCTTAGAGCGCGCTTGGGCGTCGCTCCGCCGAGCATGCATCGGGAGGCGTCGGCGAGGTTGCTCGGCTCCGCGACGCCGACTCGCGCTCACCCCACCGCCTGGCCTGGGCCTGCGCCAGTCGACGGTTGTGCCCTGCGTTAGCGCGGGCCCAGCCTCGACGCGACTTCTCATGGGCGCTCTGGGCAGCATTTGAGCGCGGGGAGAAGTCGCGCGAGCGTCGTGGCCCCTATTGGCTATCTTCTTGCTTGTCTCTAATGCTGCGGGACGGCTATTCACGGCTGAGGCGGATCCCCACCCTGCGCGCCCGCGAGCGCGTTCTCGTCGCAGGTGAATGGGATTTGTCTCACGCGTGGCCGTCCCGCTGGCGGGATGCGTTTTTCCCCACCCGCCCGACCCTGCTGCGCGAGCGCACTGGCGTTGCAGTGGCTGCTAGTTGTGTCGAGGCTGGGCTGACCCAGCGCCAGGCTTGGGGGAGGCGTCGGCGAGGTTGCTCGGCTCCGCGACGCCGACTCGCGCTCACCCCGCCGCCTGGCCTGGGCCTGCGCCAGTCGACGGTTGTGCCCTGCGTTAGCGCGGGCCCAGCCTCGACGCGACTTCTCGTTGCCCCGTGGCAGTTTTGAGCAGGCATTTTCGTGGAAGTGCAAGGCATCGTGGCCGTGCGCAGCCCCGTGTAAGCTGGATTTCGGATCATGTCCAGTGGCTGGGCGGCGCGGTAGCTCATCGGCGCGCGGCCGCGCGGGGTCGTGTATTTCGCAGGCGCGGAGGGGTCAAGGCAGCGGCGCGTGCGCTGCGCCCGCGGAATACAACGGCATGTGCAGGCGTTCGCGGCGGCGCGTGGCGCGCCGGCCGCGGTGGGCCTGCAGTTGCGCGCGCAGACGCGCCGCTGATTTTTCGAACCAGACTGCGTCGCAGAAGGCGTCGTGGGCGGCGATGTGCGACGTCGCGTGGCTTGCCTTCGTCCTCGGGGCCAGTCGCTCGCGAATCGCGATTAGGATGCGTTGCTTCGCAGGCCGTGCGCGTGAGGACATTTTCCGCGTGGCTCGCCGCGACGAGCGCTGCCTCGCGGAGCTGGCGGAGGCGCGGGGCGGGGCGGGGCTGAACGCGCGAGCAGCGCTTACGAGGGACACGATGAATGACGCGCGGAATTAGGCAGGTTGATTAACGATTTGTCGTTGGCACAATACATAAAGCACATAGTGATATATCCGAAAAGCGAAACACATGTTTAGTAAATTCGCCCGCTCTGGTCACGGCCCTGCGGCGGGCTTGCCAACGCACGGGCCTTCTCGCGCGGCTGGTCGGCCGCGCGCTGTCCGACTTGCTTCTTCGCTAATCGTCGCTGCTAACCCACGCGCAAGGCGTAGGAATCAATGCGGAACGGACGGCATGCATCAACTAGCGTTTCGTCTCCGGGTACCGAACAAACACGATGATGCTGTGCTCAATGGCGACCGGGGTTCTTTTCGTTGGTCCATGGAATGGCGGCCCCGTCTGTTTGTCTGAGCGGGGGCCGGGAGGGCATGGTCGATCGCCCAGCGCAGCTGGCCTCGCCCGCGACATCTGCATAGGGAAATGCACGCGGTTAACTATTCAGGCGCGCGCAGGCGGCGCGTGGCCGCGACCGCAGCAGGGATTGGACACGCCCACATAACGCCCGAAGCACGGGGCGCCGATCGCAGCCGACCGCGACGCAAGTGCAGCGCGCCCGGGATCTGACGACATCGCCATGCCTTTCCGCCGCGGCGTGGATGTGCCGACCGACAGAGTACCCTGACGGTAGTTGCCTTCAGATTTCGGATATTGTTGTGGCGTCTTCAAATTCTGAAGTCGTGCCTGGCTCAAGATCTACACCTTTCACGCGCGATGGTTATCGCGCGGGCGTTCTCACGTCGAGCGTCCGCGCCGCATCTTACAGGCGCGGCGGCCCTCGCAGCCCGCTTGGCACGCCGCGAAAGCTGCGCGCATTAGTGCAGTGTCGCGCGGGCGTCTGGCGAGAAATCCATGCAATTCATATAGCGCGCTTCCTTCCTGCGGGACCCGGCGCGTCGGAAAGTCGAGCGCTGCGCAGCTGGCCCGTGGAAAACAAGAGCCACCGCGCGGAAGCAAAGCGTTCCGACAGTGGCACTCGCGCAGCGGGAATGGGGCGCGGCGCGCGCGACCCGCGATTGATTTTGTTAAAGACGCGTTCGGGGCAAAACTCGGGCGGGAGATGCCGCGTTATTTTTTGTTGTCATCGGAATGGTTTCATTTTGGTTTTGCATATTGCTGGCTGTTGGGCTGGCTCGCGCGGGCTTTTTTCTTAAAAAATATTAGTTCTTTTGGTTTTTTATTTTTTTTGGCGCGCGTGTTTCGCCTATAAAAGGAAGGGGGTTGGAAGGGGGGGGGACAGAGGCGACCCCGCCGGGCCGCCGAGGGGGCTCAGCTTCAGCTCGCTGACCCTGCAACAGTTCGGCGCGACTTCAGACCCGTGGCGGAAGGGAGAGGAACGGCCCGCCCTGTCCACCAGAGTAGGGGGGGCGTCTTTCCCCTGGGTGCGACGGCCGCGGGGGGGGCGCAAGCAATCCCAGCTCGCTGACCTTGAGCGCGCGCCAGGTCGGCGCGCCCCAAGGGGCGGCGGGCTCGCGTCTGCCTCGGCCCGAGACGACGACCCCGGATGTCTCTCGTCGCCACGGCCAACCCAACGGCAAAATCCTGCGAGGCCTTTGGGGCGCCATCGGCGCGCCATTGACGCTCCAGTCTTGAGCCAGCTCCGAGCCAGGGAGAAATCAGAAACCTCGTCGCCGACGCGCGTCCGGGATGTCCCTCGTCGCCTCGTTTGGAAGGCGAGCCCTTTCAGCCCAGTCCTCCGGCACCAGTGGGACACCATCGGGGCGCCATCCAAACGCCGTCGCGAGGAGCTGCGGGGGCAACTTGACGACGCCGCCCGAGCACGCTCGGCGCGCCGCGTGGACACCATCGGGGCAACATGTTGACGCCGACGCGCGCCATCGGGACACCGCCAGGGAACGGCATAACCCAGCAGCGCAATCTTGTCGGGACGGCGCTTGGCGACCTTCCTTGAAGTCCGTCGGGGCCGCGGCGATTGTCGGCGACTGGGCCGGCGGCGCACCGCGCGGCACCAGTTGCCTGAAGGGGATTATTTGGTTTGGCCGCGCCTCAGCCACAGGAGACTTTCCTTTCGCCCGCCCACGCAGCTTCGCGCACGGCACGCACGAACACGAAACCGAAACCGATTTCCCGGCAGGGGGGCTCTCTGTTACACTTCGATCTCACCCCCGCACCTCCGATGTTCACGCCGTGTCCCAGCCATGCAGCTGCCCTCTGCCCGCGCGCGCACCTCGGAGCGGGGCCGGGTGGGCGCGGCGGTCAAGACAAATATTGCGGCCCTTCTTATTTGCACGGTGCTTTGTTGTAAAATTATGCGGCGTGCATGTTACATCCTAGCCTTGTCAGGGGCGGCAGTGGTGGGCGGACAGTTATGCCGACTCCTGCTCCTAGCTTTTCTGCGGCGGGGTCTTTCTGCGGCGGGGTGTAGGGGTGGAACCCTCGAGCTTTAGTCTCGCGCAGCGGGGCGGCGGATGGGGGCGCAGGCGTCATTTGTATGATCGGTCCAATCCCCTTCCTATGTTCACTTTGCTGGCCCAGGGAGTCGTGAACTCATTGCCGCGGCGAGCCGCTTCGATCGACACCTCGAGGTCCTCGAGGGGCTGGGGCGTCGCCATCGCGTGTGCCAATTTTTATTCGGGCCCGTCTTGATGTCGTGGTAGCCAGCAATCGCCTTGATCATGCTCAGCTTGAGGTTCCCCGCGGTCTTGGACCCCTTGTCCAGGTCCATGCTGGCATGCATCGCAGCCTGGGCATCCTCGGCCGTCACCTCTAGCCTCTGCCTGAGCGTCTTCTTACCTGCAGCCATCGTTTAGGCGAGCTTTTTTCTCGCCGTCCGCGCCCACGATGCAGCCTTGTTTCCGATCGCTGCCACATTCGGTTGCTCTGGCCGCCTGGGCGCATCCCCCCCACCCCCCACCAGTCGTCGGCGTCGGCGCAGGGGTTGCCAGGGCCGCAGGCGCTTCGAAATCGGCAGTGTCGATCATGCGACTGAACTCGTCGAAGCCGCCCTCGAGGTGCATGAGCTCGACCCTCTTGGCCATGGCATTGCACTTCATGAACGGCTGGTTGCCAGTGCGCTTCCCTGCTTTGTGCGGCGCCAGGCAGCCCTTGGCGATATTTTCCCCCGTGACGTAAGCGTCGGCATCGCCGCCTTCTCGTCGACTACGATCTTTCCGAACGGCTTGTAGCGCCCCCTGGATCGTCGATCGGTTCGCGTGCCCCTCCTTTTTGCGCTTCTTCTGTTGGTGCTTCTCCACATCCCCCGCCGCCCGTTTCAAGCGCGGCTCTTCTATCGCCCCATAGTTCTTAGCATTGTCATATTATTCCTTCGTCCCCCCGTCGATATTCAGCATGTTGTCGCGCTGCTTTGGCGCGGCCTCCGACGCCATCATTCATGTTTAACGGCAGCTTCCTGGATGAAGCGCCATTGGCGCGCCCTCGCGGGGTTTGGCGCCCCGCCCCATGTCGGAACTGCCGCAGGGGGATCGCCGAGGACGGGGCCTGCTAGACCTCTCGCGGGAGAAGTGAAAGAACTTTGCCCGCGCTTCGCCCCCCTCAACACGTCTCAGAATGCCATCCCGCTCAAGGGCCAGCAAGCAGTTTGTTTCCAGGTGCATTTGCGCGCCCGCGCCCCTCTGGGCAGCACCCCGTCAGTTTCATTCCTCATTGTTTGCGGCGCCGGTCCCCTTGAGATTCTGCAGGTGTCCTTGCGACTCCTTTCGACCCTCCAGAGTTCCATGACATGCTTGGAGTTCCTTCTGATTCGCCCACTGCTGTTGGTCTCCTGGCGGTTATGCGGGGTTTCCCGTGGTCCCCGCAGAAGTCGCGGCGGCTCCGCAGCATTGAACGGGATTCCGTTGCAACCATCCCGCGGAGCACCCCCTCGGGCGGCGCGCCAGGGGGCCGGGGGGGCATTTGTTGGTGGGGGCGGTAGAGGCTCCGCGCAGATCGGCGCGCGCGGGGACAGCGCGTCTGCGTCGCGCCTAGCGGGGGCTTCGGAAAGCAGTTTTCGCAGTGGGATCTCGTGCCGCCAAGGGAGTGGAGCCTCGCTGCGCGATGTGGCGCGTGCTGGTGGCACGCGCGGAGCGGCGCGGCCGCGCCGCCTCGGCGAGGGCCTCGGTGCGCGATTTTCGCGCGGTGGCCTCGCTCCGCGAGCGGCAAGTCGCCGGGGCTCTCAGCGCGGCGTTGGAGTGGTTGTCGAGAAGGGCGCATCGAGCTGCGCGCGGTTGCCAGCTTGGTATGCTCACTGCAGCGCGCGCAATGGCTTGCGCCCTGCTGGCGGGCGCAGCCACCGCGCAGCCTGTTTTCCCCGATGGGGCAGGTGCGATTATTTGCGGCGTGGCAGCCCAGCAGCGCGCGACGCCCGCGCTGGTCGCCGACGACCGCGCCACGGTGCAACGCCTCGGGCGGGCCGCCGCTGCTCGTCTCGAGCATGACCTCGCGGCGTCGATATTGCGGGAAGAATTGAACGAGGACGGGCGGAGGAGCGCGCGCTGTTCTTGTGGCCGGCCGCGCAGCGCAGGCGGCGTACACAATGGCCCACGTCCGAATTTTGCAGCGAGTCTTCGCTGGAGGGTGCCCCCGCGACGTTACCAAGTGCACCGCTCCCTTGGGTTTTCGGCGCCTGTTTTCGCGCGTCGCGGACGACGCTGCCAGTGGCTGGCGTGACCTGCTGAACGCTGCCGCCGGTCACCCTTGCAGTCCAGGTGCCCGCGCGAATGGGATCGAACCGCGGCGCTCGGCAGCGTCCGTTGAGCACGGTGGCCTGCTCCGCTCGGCGACTTGCAGTCGGGGGCGTGCTCTCCGCCGTCGGATTACGATGGCGCGACTGCATATTGAGCAGGTGCGCCCCCTAGCGCGCTCGCGCGCGGCCTGCGCAGGATGGTGCGGCGACGTTGACGCGCGCGACATGTCGCCTGCAGAGATCGAGGCGCGCGCCGCTGGATGGGAGGCGCGGCTGTTTGCGTTGCCCCGTGGCAGTTTTGAGCAGGCATTTTCGTGGAAGTGCAAGGCATCGTGGCCGTGCGCAGCCCCGTGTAAGCTGAATTTCGGATCATGTCCAGTGGCTGGGCGGCGCGGTAGCTCATCGGCGCGCGGCCGCGCGGGGTCGTGTATTTCGCAGGCGTGGAGGGGTCAAGGCAGCGGCGCGTGCGCGGCGCCCGCGGAATACAACGGCATGTGCAGGCGTTCGCGGCGGCGCGTGGCGCGCCGGCCGCGGTGGGCCCGCAGTTGCGCGCGCAGCCGCGCAGCTGATTTTTCGAACCAGACTGCGTCGCAGAAGGCGTCGTGGGCGGCGATGTGCGACGTCGCGTGGCTTGCCTTCGTCCTCGGGGCCAGTCGCACGCGAATCGCGATTAGGATGCGTTGCTTCGCAGGCCGTGCGCGTGAGGACATTTTCCGCGTGGCTCGCAGCGACGAGCACTGCCTCGCGGAGCTGGCGGAGGCGCGGGGCGGGGCGGGGCTGAACGCGCGAGCAGCGCTTACGAGGGACACGATGAATGACGCGCGGACTGAGGCAGGTTGATTAACGATTTGTCGTTGGCACAATACATAAAGCACATAGTTATATATCCGAAAAGCGAAAAACATGTTTTGTAAATTCGCCCGCTCTGGGCACGGCCCTGCGGCGGGCTTGCCAACGCACGGGCCTTCTCGCGCGGCTGGTCGGCCGCGCGCTGTCCGACTTGATTATTCGCTAATCGTCGCTGCTAACCCATGCGCAAGGCGTAGGAATCAATGGGAACGGACGGCATGCATCAACTAGCGCTTCGGCCCCGGGCACCGAGCAAACGCGATGATGCTGTGCTCAATGGCGACCGGGTTTCTTTTCGTTGGTCCATGGAATGGCGGCCCCGTCTGTTTGTCTGAGCGGGGGCCGGGAGGGCATGGCTCGATCGCCCAGCGCAGCTGGCCTCGCCCGCGACATCTGCATAGGGAAACGCACGCGGTTAACTATTCAGGCGCGCGCAGGCGGCGCGTGGCCGCGACCGCAGCAGGGATTGGACACGCCCACATAACGCCCGAAGCACGGGGCGCCGATCGCAGCCGACCGCGACGCAAGTGCAGCGCGCCCGGAATCTGACGACATCGCCATGCCTTTCCGCCGCGGGGTGGATGTGCCGACCGACAGAGTACCCTGACGGTAGTTGCCTTCAGATTTCGGATATTGTTGTGGCGTCTTCAAATTCTGAAGTCGTGCCTGGCTCAAGATCTACACCTTTCACGCGCGATGGTTATCGCGCGGGCGTTCTCACGTCGAGCGTCCGCGCCGCATCTTACAGGCGCGGCGGCCCTCGCAGCCCGCTTGGCACGCCGCGAAAGCTGCGCGCATTAGTGCAGTGTCGCGCGGGCGTCTGGCGAGAAATCCATGCAATTCATATAGCGCGCTTCCTTCCTGCGGGACCCGGCGCGTCGGAAAGTCGAGCGCTGCGCAGCTGGCCCGTGGAGAAGTCGCGTCGAGGCTGGGCCCGCGCTAACGCAGGGCACAACCGTCGACTGGCGCAGGCCCAGGCCAGGCGGTGGGGTGAGCGCGAGTCGGCGTCGCGGAGGCGGAGCAACCTCGCCCCCCCCCGTCCCCCGACGCCTATTTTTTTTTTCTTTGTCTTTTTTTTTCATCTGTTTTTTTCCCAAGCTGGCGCTGGGTCAGCGGTCAGCCCAGCCTCGACAAAATAGCGCCACTGCGACGCCAGTGCGCTCGCGCAGCAAGGCGCTTCGAGGCTGCGTCAAAAACGCATTCCCGAAGCGATTTCCGAGCGAGACTGACAAATTCCCATCACCTGCGACGAGACACCGCCTCGCGGGCGCCGCATGGCTGGTGATGTTTTGGGATCCGCCTCTCCATTACCAGCCTCGCCGCAGCATTAGCGAAAGAAGAAAGATAGCCAATAGGGGCCACGACGCTCGAGCGACTTCTCCCCGCGCTCAAATGCTGCCCAGAGCGCCCATGAGAAGTCGCGTCGAGGCTGGGCCCGCGCTAACGCAGGGCACAACCGTCGACTGGCGCAGGCCCAGGCCAGGCGGTGGGGTGAGCGCGAATCGGCGTCGTGGAGCCGAGCAACCTCGCCGGCCTCCCGATGCATGCTCGGCGGAACGACGCCCAAGCGCGCTCTAAGCAGACCGCAGATGCCTGGTCTGCTTGACTCACGGCCTGGGCGGCCCCTGCACCGCTTCCGCGGCGATCGGCGCGTCCTGCGCGCCACGCGCCGCCGCGGGGCCCCGACCCCGATGCCTGCAGGGCGGCGCCTCGTCGGAATCGGAGTGCGCGATCTCGGCTTCTGCCGCCAGCACCATGGCTCGCGTCTTTGCGGCCGGGTACCTGTGCGCCGCCAAGCGCCGCGCCCTCGCGACCCAGGCAGCGCGGCCGTGCCCCCTGTCGGAATGGAGTGCCCGAACGCGGCCACAGATCTCCAACCCCCTTCGAAGAACAGCGCTGCTGGCCCCCCGGTGCGGAGTGCCTGTGTGCGAGAGACACGAACTGCGCGCGGGCCCTGGGTAGGCAGGGGACGGCAAGGGGAGCCCATGCCTGGTCGGCCCGGCCGCGCCTGAAGCAATGCGTCCCCCACTCCAATGCCCTATGGAGCCCGAGGTGGGCAGCGGCGAGCTTGACGCAAGCCAGCCCGTCCACGTAAGAGACGCCCGGCAGGAGCTGCTCGCCGGGCCGGAGCGAATGCCGAATGATGCAGACCGCACACAAGCGAATGCCGAATGATGCAGACCGCACACAATCGTTTGCCCTGGAGCTGGCATACGCATACCCTCCAGACCTCGCGATGCGGGGAGCCCGGGGCGCGCCCCGCCGCGCGCGCGCGCTCGGCCCGCCGGGTCGGGAGCCACTCTCCCCTTCCGCTGGCGGAATTGCACCTGCACCTGGTGCTTTCCTTCGTCTACGTGGAGCGAGACGGCACTATGCCCAGGCGCATTCAGCCCCACTACTTCGGAGCCGAAGCGCAAGCAGAACTGCCAGCATATGACGAAAGCGTCGGCCATATCGCCGCGTCCGATCTGCCAAACGCCAGGCCCGCGGGCCGGCACGCACGGCAGGCCGCTTAGTTCGAAGAGCGCGCGGCCGCGCCTCGCGCAGCCAATCCGACATCGCGCGCACGTTTTCGGCCGTGGCGCGCGCGCGAAATCTTTGCGCACCAGGCGGTTCCGCCTGCCGCCGATATCATGGGCTCGCGGCCGACGCGCGCGGCGGCCGTACCTTTCGGGCACCGAATACCAGGGTCCGCGTGTCCGCCAAAGACCCTGTGTCTGCGCGGAGCAGATGCAGGACTGAGCGAATGCCCTGCAAATAGTTCGACAGGGTCCCCGGGCGGCGACAGAGCGCCACCATCATGTCCCGCGCGATGGCGCACGGCGGCCAGGGCGGGACGCTTGCCGCATCGCACGCCTGGCCGTACAACTCCACCGCCGAGGCATACGGGTATGCCGAGAGCTTCCACGCGTGGAATTCTCGCCACAGCGCGGCCATCTGGATGCGGCGCATGCACTCCAGTCCTGCTCCTGACACCCGCAATTCCTCGGCGCGCCGTCGAGGTGTTCCTGGCACCCGCCGCACGCCGATGTCCTGCCTCGCGCGCACCTCCCGCGGAATGCCGCCTTCGCTTATGAATATCGCGGGCGGGGCCTGGAGTTTCGTCAGCTGGCGGATTGCCTCTGCCAGCATCGGCGGCGCTGGTACCTCCGCGCCGCGCGCGGTGCACGAGGACGGTGGCGCCGCGCGGTGGTGCCTGCCGTGCCTGCCTTGCCGCTGAGAGCAACGCGAGGGCTTCTTGAGGCGTCAAACCCCCGCCGGGCCGGCGTTTCGCGCGCAAGCCCGGTGCCGGTGCCGGGCACTTGGCCGCTTTCTCGAGTAAAGTTTCCGCCGCCTTCGCGCCCACGGGTCAGCGGGTGGCGGCCGGCCTTGCTTGCTCCGCCGGATGGGGCGGAGTTGCGCGCGCGCGCTCGACCTGGGAGAGCGATGCCGCTGCATCGTCCTCCCGGGGCCGCTTTGCCTTTTCGTGGGTCAGCTCACGCGCGTGAGTAATAAGCGTCACGGTGAAGCACTCTGACCACTCCCGGAGGCACGGGAACACTTCCCTCGCCTCCTTCGCCGTGAATCCGGACAGGTCGGGGGGATACGCCGCTCCTTCGGCTGCGAGCATGGATGTCAGACACTGCAGCGCTTCCGCGCCTACCGGATGCGAATCATTTTCGGGCGTCCACCGCGACGCGTGTGACAAGCACGCAAGCATGGCGCCCGCGGGCCCCCTCTCGCGGCGGGCCTGGTCGTCACGCGCTCGCCGCGCACGCCTTTGCGCCCCCTACAAATTGCCCTGTGCTACTTGCTATGCATGCCCGCGCGAATGCCAGGGCGCCGCGCGGGGCCATGGCCACGCCACTCGGGTGAAGCCCTCGCGGCGCATGGCCGCAATCGCGGCCGCCTTCGTGGCGGGCCGCGTAGGGGCGTCTGCCACGTTGAGCGCGGATGGCACATACCACGCGCTCAGGACGCACCGCGCGGTCGCTGCTGCGAACCAAATATCTGCCACGAGCGCGTTATAATCTGCCTGGCGCGAGGTCCCGCGTAGGAGCACCCCGAGCGCGGCCTGGCGCGGTCAGCGGAGCATCGCACGGGCAGCTCGGCGACCCGCGCCCGGCCGCGCCTTGGAATCGACAAACAACACGATTTCCGCATCGCGCAGCGTCGCGAGCAAATGATGCAAGGCGCAAGCGGCCGCGACGAGTTCCCATGCCGCGACCTTTCGCAACACGGCGGGCTGTCCGCCAGGCTACGCGTGGCCGGGGCGCCCCCCGCCTGCGTCTTGCGGTGCTTCGTCCACCGCTTGATCGACGAAGGCACATCAGCCGCTGCATAGTGCTTACCGCTGGGCCCAATGATGACCCACGCGAGCCTGCGGAGGCGGGGCGGGCCGGGCAATGCGGGCGCCGTTCCAAACAGGCGCGCGCGTATGTCGCCTGCCGCCGCCCGTCGCGTCGGAATAGACGAGGTAGCGTGGCCGCTCCAGGGGGCACCCGCAGGGGCGCCGCTCGTTCCGGCGCGCTCCGGAGGAAGCGCAGCCACCATTCCAATGCCCCGCGGAGCCGCGACTTCAACCTCCATCCCCGCTGCTGCGCGTGCCAGAACAGCGGGGCGAGGTATACCCGGGCACCTGCCGTCGCTCTCGCGCGCGCGCGCGTCGCTCGCGCGCGGGAGCTTGGGCGTGCCTCTGCCGAACACCGCAGAGGAGCCCCATCCGAGTCTGCCGGCAAGTTTTGATGCCGCCGCCGGCGACATTCTCCCTGCCTCCAGCACCCACTCGATCTCTTGGATCAATTTGTGGCGCTTGTCGCCACCGATCGCGAATACTAACGAGAGCTCATCGCCCGATCCGCGCACTTCCGCGTCGACGCCGAGCACAGTGGCCCTCGGCTCGGCAACAACGCGTTTGCCGGCGTCCAGGCGCCAGCCCAAAAGGTCTTCGACGACCGCCCTCAGGACCTCTGCGGCATCGCGGGGGCCGCCCGTGCCGGGCCCCCTGTCCGCGTCAGCCCGGAACAGATCGTCCACGAATCGGCCCGAAGCGAGCGAGAACAGCTTGGCAAGGATGGCCTGCCGCGCTCGCGGGGCGCTCGCCGTGCCGCCGCGGCGCTCGCGCCTCGCGCCTGGAGCGCCGCCCCAACGCGGTCCCAAGCGTATCCGCTGCCCACGGCGCCGAAGGGGCAGCTCAAGAGTTGCAGACTGTAGCCCTCGCGGGCTCCCTTGGCCCATGCCGAATGGGCCAACGGGAGGTCGGCGCCTCGCGCGGGCAACGTTGTAAGCACCGATGAAATCTTCTTTGCTCAGCACCGGCGTGCCGGCCGCGGCCGCGATCCGCGCCAGCTCGACCAGAGCATCGAGAGAATCCACCCTACGCGCGGTCGCGGCGACACGGGAGAGCGGACAGCGCGCGCGAGGAGCGGGGGGGGGGGGGAAAGGGCCCGCCTGCACCTCTCGGCTGCGGCGG
This sequence comes from Prorocentrum cordatum, assembly GCA_963575745.1. Classification (NCBI taxonomy): domain Eukaryota; class Dinophyceae; order Prorocentrales; family Prorocentraceae; genus Prorocentrum; species Prorocentrum cordatum. The sequence goes on from CAUYUJ010019733.1 coordinate 147,811, forward strand.
CGCAGTCATTAACGCCCGTGGCAGTGAAATCGTCGATCGCGCGAACCTGGACGCGTTGGCTCCCGGCGCGGCGCCCAGGGGAGGGGACGGTGCATGCCGCGGCGAATGCGCCATTCCTTGCGTATCCATTCTTCCAACTTCCAGCGCCATCCCTCGTCTACAGGGAATCGCGGGTTTAACACCGCCCCGCGTGGCAGGTCGGACAACCGGACCCACGCTGCCTGGCCCGCGGCCACCTACACGCTCGCGGACGTCGCAGCATGGGCGACTGTCCCCGCTGGCTTGCGCGGCGCGCGCCTCTTCGTATGCTTTATCATGCAAAATCTGGGTGACTTCCGCGTCGGTCCCCAGATCCCGAGACACGCGCTCGAGGGTGGCGGCGTTCAAAGTGCCCGCTCGGCTGCGCAACTCGGATGGGCATTCGGCTCCCTTGGGGGTCACGGGCGCGTTCATGCCCGAGCGCGGCAGGACCCCCACTAGCGGGAAGCCCCGCTCCAAGTCACGCGTCAAATTCTCGTCGGACGCCTCAAGCTCGGAGCCGCGCCCCGCTGTCGCGCGCGCGCTGCGTCGCTGGTCACCCCTGCAGCTTGCATCATTTCGGCCAAAAGCAACAAGTTCTTGTCAGGCCCAAGGACGGAGCGCACATGCCATGGTAACTTCGCATAGCGTGCCTCGCCCGACCGCGCTCTCCGCCGGAGCTTCGCGGTAGCGGCGTGCCGGGCGGGCGCACTTTCTTTTCTTTTTTTTTTTTTTTTTTTTTTTTTTTTTTTTATTTTTTTTTTTTTTTTTTTTTTTTTTTTTTTTTTTTTTTCTTTTGTTTTTCTTTTTTTTTTTTTTTGTTTTTTTTTTTTTTTTTTTCTATTTTTTTTTTATTTTTATCATTTTTTCCATTCTGAAGCCGTTGCACGTTTGCGCTCTCGCCAAAATTGCAACGCCGCCTCGCGCCTCTCTTGCAAGAGTGCGTCGCTCGTCTGGCTCGCCGCCACCGCCGCATCGCGCCCAGGTCCCGCAAGCGGCGCTATCTCGCGGACTCGCGGCAAGTGTGCCGCCCAGGCGGCGTGGCAAAGAGGGCTCATGCCCGCCCTCTTGTCTTCGTCGTCGAGCAACGCATCCACGGCGGCTTTGATCTGCGCGCGCGCGCTTCGCGGCTCCGCCCCCGTAGAGTGGCGGGCAAGGGCCTCTTCAAAAGCGCAGCCGGCATCGTGGATTTGCTGGGGGCAAAGGTCGCCGCCCCCGCCTTCGGCGCCGTCGTCGGAATCAACATCCGCGTCCTGCGCTGCGCTCGCCGCGGGCGGGGCGGTCTCGCGCGCGGCGCACTGGCGGCGCCTCCTGCCCCTCGGGCGACGGCCCGCGCCACACTGCGCCCTCACCGCTGTCGGCAGGGTGCAATGGGGAGGCCCCGTCGTCTGCATCACTGGCTGGTGCGGCGTCCCCGCGGGGGGGCGCGCGCGCGCGCGCGGAGCGCGCCTCGGGCGGGCGAATAATTAGCATGCACAGCGCCGGCGCCCTGGCTTCACCACCGCCAGGACTCCTTTCGCTCAGGCTTGTGCCACGAGCTCCCCGCGCCCTTGGGAGCCCCTCCCTTGCCGGCCTTTCCGCTCCCCTTCTTGCTGAAAGTATCGCGGCGGGGGCTGCGCGAGCGCTGGCGGAGGACGGGGCTCACCGGGGTCCGTGGCTTCGCCGCCTCGCGCGCCGCGACGCGTGCTCGCGCTCGCGGGGCGCGCGCGCGCGGGCTCGCGCCTGGTCGCGCCGGTCGTGGCCGCCTTTCTTGCCCCCGCCCTTGGCGAACGCCGCCTGGCGGTCCGACTGCTGGACTCTCTCCTACAGCGCGCAGCGCGATGCACGATGCCAGGGCGGCGGCCACTCAAAAGCGCTGCGCTCCTTGGCGGCGCGCAGAATGCCCCACGACAACGCAGTGAACGGGGCCGTCGCATCCTCGTCGCCGTGTTCCAGGTCTTTCGCCACTTTCTGGCGGAGAAGCAAATCGTACGTGTAGGAAACCTGGACGCGGCGCGGGCTCCCGCGCGCGGCTCCCTGGGCATCGGGCCCGCCGCTCCGCGGACGCGCCTTGACGCCCCCGTGCTCCTCGCTCACGCGCGCGAGCTGGTGCATGTATCCCAATGGCACGACGGGATCAAACACTTTGGACAGGATGCAGCGAAGCCCCCACTCCATTACGTGGGCCTCGCGCCACGGGGCGCGCGTGGGCGCGCGCGCTGCGCTGCGTCGCGCGCGACCTGGAAGTGCGCATAACCGAGAAAATCCATTCGGTCCAGGGCCGCGCCCGCGCGGGTCGCCGCGGTGACGGCCGACGCGCGATCGCGCCACGAGCCCGCCCCCGCTGGTACCGAGTCCAGCTTCGGCATTCGCGCCCATTGGGGCTTGCAGTGGTCCTGCGCGCGGAGCAATCGGCGAAGCGGAAGCTTGTCATTGCACGTGCCGCCGAGCAGGGAGCCTGCATGCAGGCTCTCGCCCTCGGCGCTCCCAATGCATGAGCGGCCATGGGACTGGGCCGTCCGGCCCGCGGCCGCGAATTTGCGCATCGACTCCTCGGTCGGCAATCCCTCACGGGGGAACTTGCCGAGCCAGACCTCGCGCACACGGTCCTGCCGAGGCGCGTATCCCCGAACAATGCCGCCCGCGCATGCGAAAACGCGGCGCGCCTCCAAGGCAAACGCCAGCGGCTTCTCCCGCTTTTCTTCGAGCAATTCCTTGCTGGCCTTCACGTATTCTTCCATTGCCGCCGCAATCCGCGTCGTCTCCTCCGCGGGCTTGGCGGCCGCCTCCGCCGGGGCCCATTGCTGACCCTCCTGGCGGCAAGCCGTGCGGCGGCCCGCGTCCTCGCGCACCAACGGGGCGGGGGCCTTCCGCCCGAAGGCTTCCATCGCTCGCGACTGTGTCCGCAGCGCCATATTGATGTGGCACGGCTTAATCGCGAAATCGCGCCACTCCGCGGAAGAATCGCCCGCAAACGGCTTCGCGCCTGGCTTCAGGGCCGCAATCAACCTATCGCGCATGGCCGCACCCGAGTAATCAATCGGGCGGACCGCCCCGATCGCTTCGGCCATCAGGCGCGCGACCGTGGTGCACAGCACCAGCTCGGGAGCTGGCGATGCGCCCCCCTCCGCCGCGTTGGCCGCTGCGACGAAGAGGACCCAATCGGCCTTGCGCGCCGCTGCGAGTGGGCTCATGCCCGCGGTTGACGCACGGAGACGCGCGCGCGCGCCCTGATGGCATTTTTGTCGGTGCCGAATGCGCCAGCAGGCAGATCGCCAAGCAACTCAACGATGTCTGAGCGAGCCAGCGCCATGGATGCTGCGCGCGCGTCGGAAAGCGCCGTGCACGTATCCCCCTCGGCGTCCTCATCGCGCGCTGGCGGTTGCACATGACGTAACCCGCAGGCACCCAGCGCAAGAGGGCAGGCAAACGCACGCCGCAGGCATACTGCGCACCGGGGCTGACAGGCAGCATCCGCAGGCATACTGCGCACTGGGCCGGCATACGGCAACCGCAGGCGCACTGCGTACAAGGGCCGGCATACGGCACGCACTTGCAGGCATACTGCAACGCACGCAGGCATACTGCGCTATGGGGGGGGGGGGGCCGGCATACGGCACTCGCAGGCATACTGCGCTTAATGGCCGGCATACGGCGCCCACTTGCAGGCATACAGCCGCACGCGCAGGCATACTGCGGAGAGGGGCTGACAGGCAGCAATCGCAGGCATACTGCGTACAGGGCCGGCATTCGGCATTCGCAGGCACACTGCGCACAATGGCCGGCATACGGCACACACTGCAGGCATACTGCACAGAGGAATGATTGCCGGCGCACGGCATCCGCAGGCATACTGCGCACAAGGGGCCAGCATACGGCGCGCACTTGCAGTACAGCGCAGGGGACAAGTGGCCGGCATACGGCATCCGCAGGCATACTGCGCACTGGGTCGGCATTCGGCCCAGGATGACCCGTACTCATGTGTGTCCTGACCTTCGAGCCGCAAAACCGACGAGGGACGTAGGTGCTCTCCACGAAGTAGACGCGCGGACCGGTGGGGGAGGAGGGGAGGGGAGGAACCTGCAACGGGAGAGAGAGGCGGCGGAGCGGCCAAGCGAACGCGCGCGCGGGAGGAGGGGCGAGGGGAGGAACCTGCGACGGGAGAGAGAGGCGGCGGAGCGGCCAAGCGAACGCGCGCGCGGGAGGAAGGGGGGGGGGGGGAACCTGCGACGGGAGAGAGAGGCGGCGGAGCGGCCAAGCGACGCGCGCGCGGAAGGGGGGGGGGGGGGGGAACCTGCGACGGGAGAAAGAGGCGGCGGAGCGGCCAAGCGAACGCGCGCGAAAAACGCATCCCGCCAGCGGGACGGCCACGCGTGAGACAAAACCCATTCACCTGCGAGGGGGGCTGCGAACGAAACGCGCGTCGCGCGGGGCGCGCAGGGTGGGGATCGCCTAGCCGTGAATAGCCGTCCCGCAGCATTAGAGACAAGCAAGAAGATAGCCAATCGGGGCCACGACGCTCGCGCGACTTCTCCCCGCGCTCAAATGCTGCCCAGAGCGCCCATCGAAAGAATGTGTCGCAGGCTGCGGGCCGAGGCTGCTGGCCGCGCTGCGCGCATTTGGCACCTGTCGACGCGAGGGCGTTTATTGGCTGCATGGCCAACACTCGCCGCAAGCAATTTCGGCCTCCCGCTTGGTTGCAGCTGATCAAGCGCGCCAGGAGCCCACGCTCGACCCAACTGCTACGCGTCGGGGTTCGAACCCGTTTTCATCCTGACTCCCGTCGAACTGAACGCGCCCCGGGCAGTATCCACCATAACCCGCCGGCGCCGTGCACCTGCGGCGCGCAGAGGCGACGGCGGGCGCGCCCGGCCCCGTAGATCTTCGCCCAAGCCGCACATTCTGCCAATCGCCACCTCCCAGCCCGACGGGCACCTGCAGACAGCGAACCACTGGATTGTTTTGCGCGGCGATTGCAAACCCAGGCCCGCCAGGGGAACGCTCGAAACGGCTCCGCGCGCGCGACCCTACCCTCCGCACGGCCGAACGCGCGGGGCGCGGGGACCCCAACGGCCAACTAATCTTTCTGCGCGCAGGAGAAGTCCTGCTGGAAAAAAACACCCACGCCGCGGTCGGCCAGTCCGCGCGTCGACGCAGCATCTGCAAAATCCATCGTACATTCGCGCCGCATTTCGGGCGCGAGAGAAACATTTCCGCGCTGGGCCGCCAACCTCGCGAGAAACTGGCGGCAGGGCCCCGCGCTGTTGCGCTGTCGTGGCAACCTCTCTCGCCCGAGGCAATCCTGCTCGGGGCCCACCTTTCCCAAATCGCCAACTCTTGCGCAGATCTCCGTCCGCAGAAACCACTCGGAACGGCGCTAGGCTCGCGCGCGCGCTGGAGCCTTCACGCCCCGCTCCAATGGCTCGTGCCACTGCAGCTGGACTGCCGTGGACAGCTCGCAGACAATCGCGCCGAGCAGCAGCATGGAGTGCACAAGTGTCATCATCGCGCAGAGTTGGCCCCTTGACGCGCGGACTGGCCTGCTCGCCCGTCGAATGGCGAAGATGGTTGCTTCACGCGCGCGCGCCGTTGGACGGGCGGCAGAGGCGGCAACCGCCCCCCACCCAGCAAAATAAAAATGCCGAGGCAGGCGCGCGCCGGCCGCGGGAGCTCGGCCGTCCGCGGCCTCCGACGGCTCGGCCCCCAACGTCTCCCCGCGCCTCCCCGCCTTCCTCGGGGGAGACCTTGCGCGCGCATGGCGCTCCGCGCGTGCGAAAATCTGCGCGCTTGGCGCGAGTCGGCTCGAAGCGCCGGCCTCGTCGCGACGGTGGGTTTCTCATGCTGCGGCCCGAAGTTCCTGGCATCTCAGCGCGCATTGGGTAGTTCGCCGCGCGATCGGTCATTGGCGGCGCGGCCACCGCGCGCCGCCGCCCACTTGCGCCGCGCGCCCAGGCCCCGCGCTCGACCCAGCAGCCGCGCGCCAAGGTTCGATGGCACGGCTGGCCGCCCGTTTCTCCGCCGCAGGACATCTCTGCCCGGCAGCATCCGCCATGGCCCTCGGACGCCGTGTATCCACGGCGCGCGCGGGCGGCACCGAGCGCGAGCGCGCCTGGCCACGTCAATCCTCGCCCGGGGCGCACGCGCCGCCAATCGCCACCGTCCAACCGAAGGGGTGCCTCTGGAGAGAGAGCCGATCAATTGTTGCGCGCGCTGGCGCTGCCAGCGGCCCGAGCGAGAACGCCCGGGCACGCGCTCGCGCGCGCTGGCCCCGCTGGCCCGAGCCCTTGTCTCTGGGAGCGGGCCCTGCGCGCGTGGGATTCTGCGTCTCTGGAGCGAGTCCGTTCGACGCGCTGGCATCGTTGCGACAGAACGCTTCATGCGCCGTGGAACTAGGCCGCTGAGCAAAGGTGGCCGCGCGATTGGTTGTTGGCTGCGCGGCCAACGCGCGCCGCAATAAATTTCGGCTTCCCGCATGGTCGCAGCCAGTCAGGCGAGCCTGGGCCCCGCGCTCGACCCAGGCGCGTCAGCCGTTGTCGACGTTGTCATGGTATCGCACCCGCCCGAGTTACCGACTCGCATCAGTCGCGCAGCTAGCCGGCCGCACTGCGCGCGAGCTCGCGCGCGCCAGCGCGGCCGCAGCGACGCGCCAGCCAGCGCCAAGCAGCCATCGCAATCGCCGGCGCAAGGGTTTTGCAGACCCAGTTGCGGCTGCGCGGGGCGCGATGATTGCGCGAGCAGGGGGGCTGCAAGTTCGGCGGGTGACCTGCGCCACGTTGCTTGCGCCACATCTATGACGCCACGTAGCTCACAAGAAAGCCACTGTTCGGGTTTCACTATTGCTAGCTGCTTATTATTCTATATATATATATATATATATGAATCGGAGGTTGCGGGGGTGAGATCGCAGTGGCAACCTCGAAATCGTTTCGTTTCGGTTGCGTCGCGCGCACGGGCGAGGCGAAGCTGCGCGGGTGCGCGAGAGGAATGAGCCCGCAGTTGCTGGGGCGAAGTCAAGGCAAATGATTATGCCCCTCCCGCCCGTCCGGCGGTGTCCCGCGGTGTCCCGCGGCGTCCCGTGGTGCCCCGTGGTGTCCGCCGTTGCTAAGGCGAGGTCGAAGCAAATGATTCCCCCCCTCCCGCCCGTCCGGCGGTGGCTCGCGGTGCCCCGCGGTGTCCCGTGGTGTCCCGCGGTGTCCGTGGTGCCCCGCTGAGAGAAGTCGATAATGCGATCGATCGTGAGATCGATGCTGTGCCCCGAGGTGTCCCGTGGTGTCCCAAAGAGTGAAATCGATAGTGAGATCGACAGGCGCCCCGTGGTGTCCCCGTTGGGTGAGATCGACAGTGAGATCAATGTGGTGTCCCGAGGTGTCCTATGGTGTCCCGTTGAGTGGCATCGATAATGAGATCGAGAGTGAGATCGAGAGGTGCCCCGCTGTGTCCCGCGGTGTCCCGCGGTGTCCCGTTGTGTCCCGTCGAATGGGATCGATAGTGAGATCGACAAGTGTCACGTGGTGTCCCTTTGGATGGGATCGGTTGAATCAGATATCGCCCCCCCCCCTCCCCCGGCGCAATCGCCTCGTCGCCCGACGGCGCGAACCTTTGCCACGTTCATTCAGTTTGCTGTCGTCGGACAGCGGCCCGAGCGAGGACGCTCGGACTCGCGCTCGCGCGCGGGGCGCGCAGAAACGCCCGGCGGCGCAACTTGAACTTCCTGCGCGCAAGAAGAACCAGCTCGGAAAAGTATCATGGCGAAGGGCCCAACCATATGCCATCGTGAATACCGTCGTCGCGGGCATCGCCGTCGGGGGATCTCGCCACGGGGCCGCGAAGCATGCGAAAGGCGTGCAGTACTGGGACGAAGCCGCCACTGGGGCCTTCGGCGGAGCCCCCTGGGCGGGGGAAACGCATGCGAGTGCAAACGCGGGGGTCTTCGGCGGAGCTCTCTGGAGCACGGAGCGCTGTCCTGGGCAGGGGGACCGGGTGCGAACGCAGCCACCGGGGCCTTCGGTGGAGCTCCCCATGGGGCCACAAAGCGCCGTACTGGGTGGGGGAGGCGCGTGCGAGCGCAGCCACTGGGGCCTTCTGTGGAGCCCCGCATAAGGCCACGGAACGCTGCGCTGGGCGGAGGGGGCGCATGCGAGCGCAGCCGCTGAGGCCTTCGGTGGAGCTCCTTATGAGGCCGCGGACCGTTGCACAGGGTGGGGGAACCGCGCGCGAGCTCAGCAACTGGCGCCTTCGGCGGAGCCGCCAGCGGGGCCACGAAAGGCTTTGCTGGGTGGAGGAACCGCTCGCGAGCTCAGCCACTGGGCCCTTCGGTGGAATTCCCTATGCGGTCACGAAGCGCTGTGCTGGGTGGGAGAACCGCATGCGAGCTCAGCCATTGAAGCCTTCTGCGGGGCCACCCATGGGGCCGCGAAACGCACGGGCAAGGAAGGGGGGGGTGCTGAGGCGGGCGGGAAATAATGCGGGGCGCTTTCTCTTCAAAACGAAAGCCCAATACCACAGGATGGCTCGGGGAAACCAACGAGCGCCGCAGTCAGTCGAGTCCAGGCGTCGCCGCGGCGATCAGCAGAACCCTCGCGCCCCGCATTCAAACCCGACGGCGCGGCGGGCCCCCCGCTTCTCAGCGAGCTGCAGCGAAGCGAATGCGAAACCGTCAGCCCCCCATGCCTTCGCCCGACCCAGCCCAAAGCCAAGGCAGAGGAGAGCGGGAGAAACGTCGCCGCGCTGGGCCGCCACTTTGCGAGAAAGCGGTGGTGACCCGCGCTGTCGCGCGCGTCCCTCAACTTCTGCGCCCAAGCATTCTGCCGACTCTTGCGGCGAGATCTCAGTTCTTCCGAAATCTTCCTGGAACAGTGCTGGAATCGCGCGTGCGGTGAAGGCTTGGCACCCACTGGCTTTCCTGACTCCCCCCGCCCGGTGAGCGCTGTCTCTCGGATCGGGCCCCGCGCGCAAGACGCTCCGCGTGCATCGCGAAAGAATGTGTCGCAGGCTGCGGGCCGAGGCTGCTGGCCGCGCTGCGCGCATTTGGCACCTGTCGACGCGAGGGCGTTTATTGGCTGCATGGCCAACACACGCCGCAAGCAATTTCGGCCTCCCGCTTGGTTGCAGCTGATCAAGCGCGCCAGGAGCCCACGCTCGACGCAACTGCTACGCGTCGGGGTTCGATGGCAAGGCGGGCGCCTGACTCTCCGTCGAACGACAGTTCTGCCCGGCAGTATCCACCATAACCCGCCGGCGCCGTGCACCTGCGGCCCGCAGAGGCGACGGCGGGCGCGCCCGGCCCCGTTGATCTTCGCCCAAGCCGCACATTCTGCCAATCGCCACCTCCCAGCCCGACGGGCACCTGCAGAAAGCGAACCACTGGATTGTTTTGCGCGCCGATGCAACCAGCGGCCCGGGCGCGGACGCTCGGAAACGCGCTCGCGCGCGCCCGCCGCGACGGCGAACGCGCGGGCGCGCGGGGACGCCCAACGGCGCAACGTAATCTTTCTGCGCGCAAGAGAAGCCTGCTGGAAAAAGCAACCAGCGCCGCGGTCGGCCAAGTCCGCGCGTCGACGCAGCGATCTGCAAAATCCATGCGCGCCGCATTCGTGCGCGAGAGAAACATTGCCGCGCTGGGCCGCCACCTCGCGAGAACGCGGCAGGGGCCCGCGCTGTTGCGCTTGTCTGGCAACTCCTGCGCCCGAGCATCCTGCTCGGCCCTATTTCCCAAATCGGCCAACTCTTGCGGCGAGATCTCCGTCCGCAGAAACCAACTCGGAACGGCGCTAGGCTCGCGCGCGCGCTGGAGCCTTCACGCCCCGCTCCATCGGCTCGTGCCACTGCAGCTGGACTGCCGTGGACAACTCGCAGGCAATCGCACCGAGCAGCAGCATGGAGCGCACAAGTGTCATCATCGCGCAGAGTTGGCCCCTCGACGCGCGGACTGGCCTGCTCGCCCGTCGAATGGCGAAGATGGTTGCTTCGCGCGCGCGCCGTTGGACGGGCGGCAAAGGCGGCAACCGCCCCCCACCCAGCAAAATAAAAATGCCGAGGCAGGCGCGCGCCGGCCGCGGGAGCTCGGCCGTCCGCGGCCTCCGTCGGCTCGGCCCCCAACGTCTCCCCGCGCCTCCACGCCTTTCTCGGGGCAGACCTTGCGCGCGCATGGCGCTCCGCGCGTGCGGAAATCTGCGCGCTTGGCGCGAGTCGGCTCGAAGCGCTGGCCTCGTCGCGACGGTGGGTTTCTCATGCTGCGGCCCGAAGTTCCTGGCATCTCGGCGCGCATTGGGTAGTTCGCCGCGCGATCGGTCATTGGCGGCGCGGCCACCGCGCGCCGCCGCCCACTTTGGCCCCGCGACGGGGCGCAGCTAGCGCCGCGCGCCCAGGCCCCGCGCTCGACCCAGCAGCCGCGCGCCAATGTTCGATGGCACGGCTGGCCGCCCGTTTCTCCGCCGCAGGACATCTCTGCCCGGCAGCGTCCGCCATGGCCCTCGGACGCCGTGCATCCACGGCGCGCGCGGGCGGCGCCGAGCGCGAGCGCGCCTGGCCACGTCAATCCTCGCCAGGGGCGCACGCGCCGCCAATCGCCACCGTCCAACCGAAGGGGTGCCTCTGGAGAGCGAGCTGATCAATTGTTGCGCGCGCTGGCGCTGCCAGCGGCCCGAGCGAGAACGCCCGGGCACGCGCTCGCGCGCGCTGGCCCCGCTGGCCCGAGCCCTTGTCTCTGGGAGCGGGCCCTGCGCGTGTGGGATTCTGCATCTCTGGAGCGAGTCCGTTCGACGCGCTGGCATCGTTGCGACAGAACGCTTCATGCGCCGTGGAACTAGGCCGCTGAGCAAAGCTGGCCGCGCGAGTGGTTGTTGGCTGCGCGGCCAACGCGCGCCGCAATAAATTTCGGCTTCCCGTATGGTCGCAGCCAGTCAGGCGAGCCTGGGCCCCGCGCTCGACCCAGGCGCGTCAGCCGTTGTCGACGTTGTCATGGTATCGCACCCGCCCGAATTACCCACTCGCATAAGTCGCGCAGCTAGCCGGCCGCTCTGCGCGCGAGCTCGCGCGCGCCAGCGCGGCCGCAGCGACGCGCCAGCCAGCGCCAAGCAGCCATCGCAATCGCCGGCGCATGAGTTTTGCAGACCCAGTTGCGGGTGCGCGGGCGGGGTGATTGCGCGAGCAGCGGGGCTGCAAGCTCGGCGGGGTGACCTGCGCCACATTGCTTGCGCCACATCTATGGCGCCACGTAGCTCACAAGAAAGCCACTGTTCGGGTATATATATATATATATATATATATGCATCGGAGATTGCCGGGGTGAGATCGCAGTGGCAACCTCGAAATCGTTTCGTTTCGGTTGCGTCGCGCGCACGGGCGAGGCGAAGCTGCGTGGGTGCGCGAGAGGAATGAGCCCGCAGTTGCTGGGGCGAAGTCAAGGCAAATGATTATGCCCCTCCCACCCGTCCGGAGGTGGCCCGCGGTGCCCCGCGGTGTCCCGCGGCGTCCCCGTGGTGTCCCGTGGTGCCGCCCGTTGTCTAAGGCGAGGTCGAGCAAATGATTCCCCCCCCTCCCGCCCGTCCGGCGGTGGCTCGCGGTGTTCCGTGGTGTCCCGCGGTGTCCGTGGTGCCCCACTGAAAGAAGTCGATAATGCGATCGATCGTGAGATCGATGCTGTGCCCCGAGGTGTCCCGTGGTGTCCCAAAGAGTGAAATCGATAGTGAGATCGACAGGCGCCCCGTGGTGTTCCCTTTGGTTGAGATCGACAGTGAGATCAATGTGGTGTCCCGAGGTGTCCTATGGTGTCCCGTTGAGTGGCATCGATAGTGAGATCGAGAGGTGTCCCGCGGTGTCCCGTGGTGTCCCGTTGTGTCCCGTCGAATGGGATCGATAGTGAGATCGACAAGTGTCCCGTGGTGTCCCTTTGAATGGGATCGGTTGAATCAGATATCGCCCCCTCCTTCCCCCTCCCCCCCCCCGCAATCGCCTCATCGCCTGACGGCGCGAACCTTTGCCACGTTCATTCAGTTTGCTGTCGTCGGACAGCGGCCCGAGCGAGGACGCTCGGACTCGCGCTCGCGCGCGGGGCGCGCAGAAACGCCCGGCGGCGCCACTTGAACTTCCTGCGCGCAAGAAGAACCAGCTCGGAAAAGTATCATGGCGAAGGGCCCAACCATATGCAATCGTGAATGCCGTCGTCGCGGGCATCGCCGTCGGGGGATCTCGCCACGGGGCCGCGAAGCATGCGAAAGGCGTGCAGTACTGGGACGAAGCCGCCACTGGGGCCTCCAGTGGAGCCCCCTGGGCGGGGGAACGCATGCGAGTGCAAACGCGGGGGTCTTCGGCGGAGCTCTCTGGAGCACGGAGCGCTGTCCTGGGGAAGGGAACCGGGTGCGAACGCAGCCACCGGGGCCTTCGGTGGAGCTCCCCATGGGGCCACACAGCGCCGTGCTGGGCGGTGGAGGCGCGTGCGAGCGCAGCCACTGGGGCCTTCTGTGGAGCCCCGCATAAGGCCACGGAACGCTGCGCTGGGCGGGGGCCGCATGCGAGCGCAGCCGCTGAGGCCTTCGGTGGAGCTCCTTATGAGGCCGCGGAACGTTTCACAGGGTGGGGGAACCGCGCGCGAGCTCAGCAACTGGCGCCTTCGGCGGAGCCGCCAGCGGGGCCACGAGAGGCTTTGCTGGGTGGAGGAACCGCACGCGAGCTCAGCCACTGGGCCCTTCGGTGGAATTCCCTATGCGGTCACGAAGCGCTGTGCTGGGTGGGGGAACCGCATGCGAGCTCAGCCATTGAAGCCTTCTGTGGGGCTACCCATGGGGCCGCGAAGCGCAAAGGCAAGGAAGGGGGGGGGTGCTGAGGCGGGCGGGAAATAATGCGGGGCGCTTTCTCTTCAAAACGAAGGCCCAATACCACAGGATGGCTCGGGGAAACCAACGAGCGCCGCAGTCAGTCGAGTCCAGGCGTCGCCGCGGCGATCAGCAGAACCCTCGCTCCCTGCATTCAAGCCCGACGGCGCGGCGGGCCCCCCACTTCTCAGCGAGCTGCAGCGAAGCGAATGCGAAACCGTCAGCCCCCCATGCCTTCGCCCGACCCAGCCCAAAGCCAAGGCAGTGGAGAGCGGGACAAACGTCGCCGCGCTGGGCCGCCATTTTGCGAGAAAACGGTGGTGACCCGCGCTGTCGCGCGCGTCCCTCAACTTCTGCGCCCAAGCATTCTGCCGACTCTTGCGGCGAGATCTCAGTTCTTCAGAAATATTCCTGGAACGGTGCTGGAATGGCGCGTGCGGTGAAGACTTGGCACCCACTGGCTTTCCCGACTCCCACCGCCCCGTTAGCGCTGTCTCTCGGATCGGGCTCCGCGCGCGCAAGACGCTCCGCGCGCATCGCGAAAGAATGTGTCGCAGGCTGCGGGCCGAGGCTGCTGGCCGCGCTGCGCGCATTTGGCATCTGTCGACGCGAGGGCGCTTATTGGCTGCATGGCCAACACACGCCGCAAGCAATTTCGGCCTCCCGCTTGGTTGCAGCTGATCAAGCGCGCCGGGAGCCCACGCTCGACCCAACTGCTACGCGCCGGGGTTCGATGGCAAGGCGGGCGCCGGACTCTCCGTCGAACGACAGTTCTGCCCGGCAGTATCCACCATAACCCGCCGGCGCCGTGCACCTGCGGCGCGCAGAGGCGACGGCGGGCGCGCCCGGCCCCGTAGATCTTCGCCCAAGCCGCACATTCTGCCAATCGCCACCTCCCAGCCCGACGGGCACCTGCAGAAAGCGAACCACAGGACAACCAGCGGCCCGAGCGCGGACGCTCGGAAACGCGCTCGCGCGCGCCCGCCGCGACGGCGAACGCGCGGGCGCGCGGGGGCGCCCAACGGCGCAACGTAATCTTTCTGCGCGCAAGAGAAGCCTGCTGGAAAAAGCAACCAGCGCCGCGGTCGGCCAAGTCCGCGCGTCGACGCATCGATCTGCAAAATCCATGCGCGCCGCATTCGGGCGCGAGAGAAACATTGCCGCGCTGGGCCGCCACCTCGCGAGAACGCGGCAGGGGCCCGCGCTGTTGCGCTTTGTCCGCGCACTCCTCGCCCGAGCAATCCCTGCTCGGCCATATTTCCACAATCGGCCAACTCTTGCCCGGCGAGATCTCCGTCGCATAAACCAACTCCGGACGGCGCTAGGCTCGCGCGGCGCGCTGGAGCCTCACGACGCCCCCGCTCAAACGGCTCGTGCCACTGCAGCTGGACTGCCGTGGACAACTCGCAGGCAATTGCACCGAGCAGCAGCATGGAGTGCACAAGTGTCATCATCGCGCAGAGTTGGCCCCTCGACGCGCGGACTGGCCTGCTAGCCCGTCGAATGGCGAAGATGGTTGCTTCGCGCGCGCGCCGTTGGACGGGCGGCAGCGGCGGCAACCGCCCCCCACCCAGCAAAATAAAAGTGCCGAGGCAGGCGCGCGCCGGCCGCGGGAGCTCGGCCGTCCGCGGCCTCCGACGGCTCGGCCCCCAACATCTCCCCGCGCGCCCCCCCCTTTCTCGGGGCAGACCTTGCGCGCGCATGGCGCTCCGCGCGCGCGGGAATCTGCGCGCCTGGCGCGAGTCGGCTCGAAGCGCCAGCCTCGTCGCGACGGTGGGTTTCTCATGCTGCGGCCCGAAGTTCCTGGCATCTCGGCGCGCATTGGGTAGTTCGCCGCGCGATCGGTCATTGGCGGCGCGGCCACCGCGCGCCGCCGCCCACTTTGGCCCCGCGACGGGGCGCAGCTAGCGCCGCGCGCCCAGGCCCCGCGCTCGACCCAGCAGCTGCGCGCCAAGGTTCGATGGCACGGCTGGCCGCCCGTTTCTCCGCCGCAGGACATCTCTGCCCAGCAGCGTCCGCGATGGCCCTCGCCGTGCATCCACGGCGCGCGCGGGCGGCACCGAGCGCGAGCGGGCCTGGCCGCCTGGCCACGTCGATCCTCGCCGGGGCGCACGCGCCGCCAATCGCCGCCGTCCAACCGAAGGTGTGCCTCTGGAGAGCGAGCTGACAAATTGTTGCGCGCGCTGGCGCTGCCAGCGGCCCGAGCGAGAACGCCCGGGTACGCGCTCGCGCGCGCTGACCCCGCTGGCCCAAGCCCTTGTCTCTGGGAGCGGGCTCTGCGCGCGTGGGATTATGCATCTCTGGCGCGAGCCCGTTCGACGCGCTGGCATCGTTGCGACAGAACGTTTCATGCGCCGTGGAACTAGGCCGCTGAGCAAAGGTGGCCGCGCGATTGGTTGTTGGCTGCGCGGCCAACGCGCGCCGCAAGAAATTTCGGCTTCCCGTATGGTCGCAGCCAGTCAGGAGAGCCTGGGCCCCGTGCTCGACCCAGGCGCGTTGTCGACGTTGTCATGGTATCGCACCCGCCCGAGTTACCGACTCGCATCCGTCGCGCAGCTAGCCGGCCGCTCTGCGCGCGAGCTCGCGCGCGCCAGCGCGGCCGCAGCGATGCGCCAGCCAGCGCCAAGCAGCCATCGCAATCGCCGGCGCATGGGTTTTGCAGACCCAGTTGCGGGTGCGCGGGCGGGATGATTGCGCGAGCAGCGGGGCTGCAAGTTCGGCGGGGTGATCTGCGCCACGTTGCTTGCGCCACATCTATGGCGCCACGTAGCTCACAAGAAAGCCGCAGTTCGGGCTTCACTGTTGCTAGCAGCCTTATATGTATATATATATACATATATGCATCGGAGGTTGCAGGGGTGAGATCGCGTTTCGGTTGCGTCGCGCGCGCGGGCGAGGCGAAGCTGCGCGGGTGCGCGAGAGGAATGAACCCGCAGTTGCTGGGGCGACGTCAAGGCAAATGATTATGCCCCTCCCGCCCGTCCGGCGGTGGCCCGCGGTGGTCCGCGGTGTCCCGCGGCGCCCCGTGGCGTTCCGTGGTGTCCCCCGTTGCTAAGGCGAGGTCGAAGCAAATGATTCCTCCCTCCCGCCCGTCCGGCAGTGGCTCGCGGTCGCGGTGTCCGTGGTGCCCCGCTGAGAGAAGTCGATAATGCGATCGATCGTGAGATCGACGCTGTGCCCCGAGGTGTCCCGTGGTGTCCCAAAGAATAAAATCGGTAGTGAGATCGACAGGCGTCCCGTGGTGTCCCCGTTGAGTGAGATCGACAGTGAGATCGATGTGGTGCCCCCAGGTGTCTTATGGTGCCCCGTTGGGTGGCATCGGTAGTGCGATCGAGGGTGAGATCGAGAGGTGTCCCGCGGTGTCCCGTGGTGTCCCGCGGCGTCCCGTTGTGTCCCGTCGAATGGGATCGATAGTGAGATCGATAATGAGATCGGCAAGTGTCCCGTGGTCTCCCTTTGAATGGGATCGGTTGAATCAGATATCGGCCCACCCCTTCCCCCCCCGCGCAACCGCCTCATCGCCCGACGGGTGGTCGTGCAGGTATTATTGCGCGAACCTTTGCCATGTTCAGTTTGCTTTCGTTGGACAGCGGCCCGAGCGAGGACGCTCGGACTCGCGCTCGCGCGCGGGGCGCAACTTGAACTTCCTGCGCGCACGAAGAACCAGTTCGGAAAAATACCATGGCGAAGACTCCAACCAGATGCAGTCGTGAATGCCGTCGTCGCGGGCATCGCCGTCGGGGGATCTCGCCGCGGGGCCGCGAAGCATGCGAAAGGCGTGCCGTGCTGGGACGGGGCCGCCACTGGGGCCTTCGGTGGAGCCCCCTGGGCGGGGGGAACGCATGCGAGTGCAAACGCGGGGGCCTTCGGCGGAGCTCTCTGGAGCACAGAGCGCTGTCCTGGGCAGGGGAACCGGGTGCGAACGCAGCCACCGGGGCCTTCGGTGGAGCTCCCCATGCGGCCACAAAGCGCCGTGCTGGGTGGGGGGGCGCGTGCGAGCGCAGCCACTGGGGCCTTCTGTGGAGCCCCACAGAAGGCCACGGAACGCTGCACTGGGCGGGGGAGCCGCATGCGAGCGCAACCGCTGAGGCCTTCGGTGGAGCTTCCGATGAGGCCGCGGAACGTTGCACAAGGTGGGGGAACCGCACGCAAGCTTAGCAACTGGCGCCTTCGGCGGAGCCGCCAGCGGGGCCACGAAAGGCTTTGCTGGGTGGAGGAACCGCACGCGAGCTCAGCCACTGGGCCCTCCGGTGGAGTTCCCTATGCGGTCACGAAGCGCTGTGCTGGGTGGGGGAACCGCATGCGAGCTCAGCCTTTGAAACCTTCTGCGGGGGCCGCGAAACGCAAAGGCAAGGAAGGGGGGGGGGGGCGGAGGCGGGCGGGAAATAATGCGGTGCGCTTTCTCTTCAAAACGAAAGCCCAATACCACAGGATGGCTCAGGGAAGCCAGCGAGCGCCGCAGTCAGTCGAGTCCAGGCGTCGCCGCGGCGATCAGCAGAACCCTCGCGCCCTGCATTCAAGCCCGACGGCGCGGCGGGCCCCCCACTTCTCAGCGAGCTGCAGCGAAGCGAATCCGAAACCGTCAGCCCCCCATGCCTTCGCCCGACCCAGCCCGAAGCCAAGGCAGGGGAGAGCGGGAGAAGCATCGCCGCGCTGGGCCGCCACTTTGCGAGAAAACGGTGGTGACCCGCGCTGTCGCGCGCGTCCCTCAATTTCTGCGCCCACACATTCTGCTCGGTTATATGTCCCAGATCTGCCGACTCTTGCGGCGAGATCTCAGTTATTCAGAAATCTTCCTGGAACGGTGCTGGAATGGCGCGTGCGGTGAAGACTTGGCACCCACTGGCTTTCCCGACTCCCACCGCCCCGTTAGCGCTGTCTCTCGGATCGGGCTCCGCGCGCGCAAGACGCTCCGCGCGCATCGCGAAAGAATGTGTCGCAGGCTGCGGGCCGAGGCTGCTGGCCGCGCTGCGCGCATTTGGCATCTGTCGACGCGAGGGCGATTATTGGCTGCATGGCCAACACACGCCGCAAGCAATTTCGGCCTCCCGCTTGGTTGCAGCTGATCAAGCGCGCCAGGAGCCCTCGCTCGACCCAACTGCTACGCGCCGGGGTTCGATGGCAAGGCGGGCGCCTGACTCTCCGTCGAACGACAGTTCTGCCCGGCAGTATCCACCATAACCCGCCGGCGCCGTGCACCTGCGGCGCGCAGAGGCGACGGCGGGCGCGCCCGGCCCCGTTGATCTTCGCCCAAGCCGCACATACTGCCAATCGCCACCTCCCAGCCCGACGGGCACCTGCAGAAAGCGAACCGGCACTGGGCCGTGCGGGGCAACGGCCCGAGAGCGCGACGCTGTTAAACGCGCCTCGGGCGCGCGCCAAAAAAAAAAAAAAACGCCGCGACGGGCGACGCGCGGGCGCGCGGGGACGCCCAACGGCGCAACGTAATCTTTCTGCGCGCAAGAGAAGCCTGCTGGAAAAAGCAACCAGCGCCGCGGTCGGCCAATTCCGCGCGTCGACGCAGCGATCTGCAAAATCCATGCGCGCCGCATTCGGGCGCGAGAGAAACATTGCCGCGCTGGGCCGCCACCTCGCGAGAACGCGGCAGGGGCCCGCGCTGTTGCGCTTGTCTGGCTACTCCTGCGCCCGAGCATCCTGCTCGGCCCTATTTCCCAAATCGGCCAACTCTTGCGGCGAGATCTCCGTCCGCAGAAACCAACTCGGAACGGCGCTAGGCTCGCGCGCGCGCTGGAGCCTTCACGCCCCGCTCCAACGGCTCGTGCCACTGCAGCTGGACTGCCGTGGACAACTCGCAGGCAATCGCACCGAGCAGCAGCATGGAGTGCACAAGTGTCATCATCGCGCAGAGTTGGCCCCTCGACGCGCGGACTGGCCTGCTCGCCCGTCGAACGGCGAAGATGGTTGCTTCGCGCGCGCGCCGTTGGACGGGCGGCAGCGGCGGCAACCGCCCCCCACCCAGCAAAATAAAAATGCCGAGGCAGGCGCGCGCCGGCCGCGGGAGCTCGGCCGTCCGCGGCCTCCGACGGCTCGGCCCCCAACGTCTCCCCGCGCGGCCCCGCCTTTCTCGGGGCAGACCTTGCGCGCGCATGGCGCTCCGCGCGTGCGGAAATCTGCGCACTTGGCGCGAGTCGGCTCGAAGCGCCGGCCTCGTCGCGACGGGGGGGTTCTCATGCTGCGGCCCGAAGTTCCTGGCATCCCGGCGCGCATTGGGTAGTTCGCCTCGCGATCGGTCATTGGCGGCGCGGCCGCCGCGCGCCGCCGCCCACTTCGGCCCCGCGACGGGGCGCAGCTAGCGCCGCGCGCCCAGGCCCCCGCCGCTCCGACCCAGGGCCGCGCGCCAGGTTCGAATGGCGCGCTGGCCGCCCCGTTTCTCCGCCGCAGGACATCTCTGCCCGGCAGCGCCCGCCACGGCACTCGGGCGCCGCGCATCCACGGCGCGCGCGGGCGGCGCCGAGCGCGAGCGCGCCTGGCCACGTCAAGCCTCGCCAGGGGCGCACGCGCCGCCAATCGCCACCGTCCAACCGAAGGGGTGCCTCTGGAGAGCGAGCTGATCAATTGTTGCGCGCGCTGGCGCTGCCAGCGGCCCGAGCGAGACCGCCCGGGCACGCGCTCGCGCGCGCTGACCCCGCTGGCCCACGCCCTTGTCTCTGGGAGCGGACCCTGCGAGCGTGGGATCCTGCATCTCTGGAGCGAGTCCGGTCGACGCGCTGGCATCGTTGCGACAGAACGCTTCGCGCGCCGTGGAACTAGGCCGCTGAGCAAAGGTGGCCGCGCGATTGCTTGTTGGCTGCGCGGCCAACGCGCGCCGCAATAAATTTCGGCCCCCCGCGTGGTCGCAGCCAGTCAGGCGAGCCTGGGCCCCGCGCTCGACCCAAGTGCGTCAGCCGTTGTCGACGTTGCCATGGTATCGCACCCGCCCGAGTTACCGACTCGCATCAGTCGCGCAGCTAGCCCGCCACTCTGCGCGCGAGCTCGCGCGCGCCAGCGCGGCCGCAGCGACGCGCCAGCCGGCGCCAAGCAGCCATCGCAATCGCCGGCGCATGGGTTTTGCAGACCCAGTTGTGGGTGCGCGGGCGGGATGATTGCGCGAGCAGCGGGGCTGCAAGCTCGGCGGGGTGACCTGCGCCACGTTGCTTGCGCCACATCTATGGCGCCACGTAGCTCACAAAAATGCCACTGTTCGGGTTTCACTATTGCTAGCAGCCTTTTTAATATACATATATATATGGTAGGGGGGGCTCCCAAGATCCCCCTTCGAGCTTTTCTTGTTCTTCTTCATCTTCTTTTTCGTCTTGCATTGTTTATTGTTGTTTTTTCTGCAGAAACCAAAGAGAAGTCGCGTCGAGGCTGAGCCCGCGCTAACGCAGGGCACAACCGTCGACTGGCGCAGGCCCAGGCCAGGCGGTGGGGTGAGCGCGAGTCGGCGTCGCGGAGCCGAGCAACCTCGCCGACGCCTCCCCCAATCCTGGCGCTGGGTCAGCCCAGCCTCGACACAACTAGCAGCCACTGCGACGCCAGTGCGCTCGCGCAGCAGGGTCGGGCGGGTGGGGAAAAACGCATCCCGCCAGCGGGACGGCCACGCGTGAGACAATTCCCATTCACCTGCGACGAGAACGCGCTCGCGGGCGCGCAGGGTGGGGATCCGCCTCAGCCGTGAATAGCCGTCCCGCAGCATTAGAGACAAGCAAGAAGATAGCCAATAGGGGCCACGACGCTCGCGCGACTTCTCCCCGCGCTCAAATGCTGCCCAGAGCACCCATACAAATAACAATTTCCATATTGAAAGCCATTGGTTCTTCAACGTTTCCAATGGAAAACTATTGAAAACCATTGGTTTTGTTGTTTTTGTCTGGTTTGGAACTGGATTCGGCGCTGGGGGAGCGAGGGCGCCAAATACCAACAAAAACAATAAAATCAATCAAAGCCAGAAAGGAAAAACAATAAAATCATAGCACCCAGGCAACAAAATCAACGAAATCACTGCCCCGACTGGTTTTGCAATTCTCAACAAAAAGGAATATTATTATAATCCCCCACAAAAGGACAAAAGAATCCTGTTGTAATCCTCCGCAAAGGGAATCCTACTGTAATCTTCCACCAAAGGAATCCTATTGAAATCCCAACAAAAGGAATCTTATTGTAATCCTCGACAAAGGGAATTCTATTGCAATCCTCCACAATATGATTCCCTTTGTGGAGGATTACTATAATCGCGCCGGCCCCACACCGCCTTCCCCCCGCGGAGCGGCTGTAACCCCGACGAGAGACCGGGGGGCGGCGACGGGCGCAAGCCCAAGGAATTCAAAAATGACCAAAGGAACATCTTTTCTCCACGGCAGCGCAGACTCCTGAGGGGGGCTCTGCCCCCGAAAGATGCAGGGAGGCCCAGTTCGTCGAGGCCTACCTGCACGTGCCCTGGCAGCGGCTCCAGCAGAGATAGAATACAGAAGAGGAGGAGGAGAGGAGGAGGAGGAGCCAAAATGACGTCGGGGGCGGCTACGATAGGGGAGCGATAATGTGACGCACATCCAATCGCGCCGGCCCCCGCACCGCCTTCCCCCCGCGGAGCGGCTGTAACCCCGACGAGAGACCGGGGGGCGGCGATGGGCGCAAGCCCAAGGAATTCAAAAATGACCAAAGGAACATCTTTTCTCCACGGCAGCGCAGACTCCTGAGGGGGGCTCTGCCCCCGAAAGATGCAGGGAGGCCCAGTTCGTCGAGGCCTACCTGCGCGTGCCCACACTACCCAACTTCCGTTTGGTGCGGCTAGCCGAGGGTGGGAGTCGAGCAGAGCGAGACACGGGAGGGCCAAAATATTCAAGAATCTGCGCCGGGAGCCGCTGTGATATCTTCTCAGAAAGCTGCAGCTGCTGGCGAGAGAGCGAGGACCGATTGCGGAGCATCCCAGCTGGCTTCGAATAACGGAGCACCGAAGATCGGCTGAGCCACCTCCCTCGAGCCTGGAGCCTGTCAGCATCATCTTTAAACCACCACGCATCGTGACTAGGACCGGCATGCCGAAAGGCATGAGGCGTGAGGGGAAGCTTCTCAGAAAATTGCGATCGGCGAAACTGGCGGCACAACTGTTCCCATTGAGCGAGCGAGAGGTCGAGGAGAGGACCGGAGGTGGAGGATCGGGCGAGGGTGAGGACAAGCTTGGAGACCCACTCCCTATCATGAGCGCCCACTACTGTTGAAGCATCATACTGAAAGTTTTTCGCGGGCACATCCTGCGAGGCTGGGGCAACCGTCACGACGACCGGGTCTCCTGCACGGCGCGGCAGCGAGACGCGGTCAGCGGCCAGCTGCAGGGCTTCCGTCGGCCGGAGGTAGCAGTCGACCGCGATCCAGGCGGCAGCGGCGGCCACTTTGCCCAGGTGCCCGCAGTTGTGGAACCAGAAGTCGGTGCAGAGCCAGATGATCTCCAGCGGCAACGAGTCCCCGACCTTGTCGGGGTTCGCACGGCCGAATCCGTGGAGGGCAGCACGAGCGAGAGGGAGCGTCGCCGGCGATCGGGCTGGCAACCCGACGCAGTAGGCCGTGCCGAACACGGCGTACCGGGCGGCGCTCACGTTGTCGCCGCGGAGGAACAGCATGTCGAGGTAGCCGTCGAGGACGCGGTCCCACCCGTCGGCGGTGGCGGGCAGCTGCCCGTGGAGGCCCGCCCAGGCCCGCACGTCAGAAAAGGCCCGGCGGTAAGCCGATGCCGTGGCAGGCCGCACAGCCGCCCGCCGGCAGACGCCCGGCTCGGACCCGTGGTGGCGCTCGCGCGCGGCAGCGCGGCGCCGCCGCTCTCGCCGCTGCTCGTCGGGCTCGGCGATGGGCGGCAAAGGCCTCGAGCTCGACGGTCCAGTGGTCCCCGTCCCAGTGCTCGACCGCGCCCTCCCAGCCGAGCCGACACCTCGACCCGACTGGCGCGAGGTCCACGCGTCGCCCGCTGGGCCAGCTCTCGACGCCCGCCGCGGCTGCCAGGCGTCGCTCCCAGCAGGCGGCGAGGGGAGCCTCCCGCGCCTGGCGCCAGGCTCTCGGCGGGGCGGCATGCCCGAGCACGTCTGCAAGAGCGCGGCACAGCTCAGGAGGATAAGCCGCAGCGTAGGCGGTGCGCCACTCCGAGGGCTGGCCCGCCAGTCGGACTTTCCCCTGGAGCCGGACGCGCGGCGCCCCGGGGCACGGGCAGCGCCGCGCGAGCCCCCCGGCGGAGGGCAGGGTGGTGGCGATGGCCGTCGGCTTCCTCCAGGGGGCGCCGAACGCGCACATGTCGAAGACCAGGTGCGCGGCGCCGAGCTTCCTGAGGGCTCGGGCGATCCCTCGGTGCTGGAACAGCCGCGACCGGGCGGGGTTCTCCAGCACCACGTGGACGCCCATGCGGTAGCAGAGCTCCAGGATGCGGACAGTGAAATCGACGCACCTCGTCGAAGGCGGAGAAGCCAACCCAGTAGTCCGGGCCGGTGTCCACCCCGTGCACGGCGTGCCGAGCAGAACGGCCCGGATGGCCCCCGCCCGAATCCACCGCACAACTTCTGTAGCAACTTTGCGATTGAGAAGATCGTGATGCCGACCATGGCGCACATCGACAGGAACTGCGACGCGGAGGCCGAGCTCGGCGGCGGCGGCTGTCGCCCGCCCGCACCCGGCAAAGAGCTCCACGACGGCGGGCCGGGCCCGAGCGACGTCGGGGCCTCGGCGGCCTCCAGCACGCGCCCGGCCGTCAGGGGGCCCCCGCAGGGTTCCTGACCGCGCCGGGCGGCCCGTGGGGTCCTGCTGTCGGTCGTGGTCCGCCTCGGGGTCGACGCCGGGGGAGGCAGCCGACGGTCCCAGGACCTCGGGCTCGGCGCCGGCGGCAGCCTCGCGCTGGCCGCGGGGCTCAGGAGCCGACCGCTCCCACTCTGGTCCGACGGCGGCCGCGAGGGGAAGCCCGCGAAGGCCTGCGCCTGAAACGCGCTGGCCAGGGCGCAGCCACCCTTGGTAGGCGAGCCTCGAGTCCTCGTCGGACGGGTTCCTGTCGGTCTCCACGTAGCGCCGGTGCCAGCACAGCCCGCCGGCGAGCTGCGCGGCCGCCGCGCGTCGTACCAGCCCCAGCAGCTCCGCGTCCCGCGCCCGCCCTCGATCAAAGGCGAGGGTCTCCGCGAGGTTGTCCCCGAAGCTGAGGACGTGGTGGCCGTGCGAGCTCGGCAGCTCCAGCTCGCGGTGGAGCCCGAGGAGGGCGGCCCGCGCCTCCTTGCAATGGATGGCGGCCTGCCGCCTCCAGCGACCCACCACCAGGCGCCTCCACCGCCTCGGCTCCACGAACGAGTCGGCGACCATGGGGGCGAGGCCGGTGACCTCCCGCTGCACGCGCGGCTGCTTGCCGTGGTGTCGGTCGCCCGCGCGAACGACCCCCGGCCGCTCGTCGAGCTCGCGCTGGAGCGCTGAGTCCAGCTCCTCGTCGACCCACTCGGAGAACGAGCCGGGGGCCGGGGGGCCCGCCACCAGGCAGCCGCGCAGCGTCTCCAGGTCGGCTCGGGCTGTCGAGTCCGTCGGCTCCACGAAGCGCCAGCGCTCACGCCAGACCGCAGTTGGCCAGAGCTCGGTGGGTGACGCCTCGGCGCAGTGGAGCGCGTACCCCTCCGTCGACGCATCGCTGCAGTAACAGCGGGGCAGCATGGGCGCCGCGACGTCCACGTGCGAGAAGTGCACCAGCCCACGGGCAACCGCCAGCTCGTCCAGCACCGCGGGCGGGAGCCGGACCACGTCGCGACCACCAGTGCCCACGAACCTGTACGCCTCGCCGAAGCAGGCGAGGGCGCACCGCCGCAGACTGAAGTGGTGCGCGAGATGGCCGAGGAGCTGCCGCACGTGGTCCCGGCTGAGCGACCTCCTGCGCAGCACCTCGCCGAGAGCCAGCCAGAGGCGCCAGGAACGCGT